>CM030023.1:4866833-5215286 GCA_017639485.1 Pluvialis apricaria | reverse complement strand
CTTAAGAAATCCATCTCGCTCCCACAGGGATGGTTACCACCCTTAGCATGCACTGCAATTGCTTTAATGAAGTATAACTACATCAGAGCACAGCATGAAGAAAAGCAGAGCAAAGTATTATCAGCTGCTGATTTCCAGGAAGGCCTGGGTCGCTACACACTCCTTAATAAATTCCTGTGCAAAACACTGAAGCTTGTAGAGAAGCTCTGCAGTCACAGCCAAAATCGGCACTTTTCTGAACAGGCTTTATCCCCTGTTTATGTGACTTATAGTTAAAGATCCATTTCTTTCTAGACTATATAGCCAGAAAGCAGGGCAAAGAGGATTTGAGGTATTGATTTCAAACGTATGCAAAAGCATTTCTTTGTCAGTGATGGAGTAAAAGGACACCGTCTTCTTTTGTAGCTCCAGCAAAACTCCAACCTTCAATGGTTTCTCCTTGTGTAATAATGTTTCTTGATCTCTGTGCCATGCTGACAGCAGCTTTTTAGAACTTAGCCATTCTACACACCAGGAATGTTCTGTTCTTCCTAATTTGTCCCTTTTACCAATCATTTCATGAGCAACTCCAACAGCCCATCCATTGCTGTCCTTGGTAATTACTTCCCAGTAGTGGCGCCCAGCAGAGAAGCTCTGGGAACACATCACTTGGCTGATGCAGAATCTGTTGGGCGATGGTGCATAATCAGTCGGCAAGCTGGAAACCATTACTGTCCTGTTCTGGGCTGTGATTGCTAAGCGCTCATATACTCTTGTGACATCAAAAGTCACATCAGCTGCCCCTAGAAGAGAGAAAGGAAAACATTCTCACCTGCAGGCAACAAGAAGAGAGATCAGCTCAGTATTTCCACGCATCCTAAATAACAGTGGATGTGCATCCCTACTCAAGAACAGAAATGAAAACCAACGGCCATACAATAAACCTCAATCAAAGCTCAACCCTGCAAATCGGCAAGAATCCTCAACCAAACACAAGCGACTGTACCCTGAGCATACTGAAACATTTAACAGGCACAACTGAGGAAACGTACATGACAGACGCACGCACTCCAGTGGGAAGCTGAAGGTACTTGCCCACCCTACAGGATGAATCTTATTCCTAAGCACAATCTTATTAAGAAATTACCCTTTTGCCAATAACTAATGGGATGCTTCCTTTAATAAAACTGACATAGTCATCTGTTCACTGGGATGTGCTCTTGCACATTTTATCAGAAAAAACATTTTTTTGGTGTATTTTCAGCTACAGCTGTAGTATTGTGTGTTGACTGTAAAAATAGTTCTGTAAAAATCCTGTAAAAAACTTCACTATGTTTCTATGCTTCAGTTAAACAGCCAGATCTCCTGCTGATGTTTGTAAGTACAGTTGTTTTCTTCAGCAAATCCAGAGTCTTATAGTCACTTGGATATTGTTATTGAAGAGTCATGCTGGCTTGCATACTTACACTGAGAAAACTGGCTTGAAATCATTGGTTCTGGATTTTTAGCTGCAGACTCTGGAGATAACGAGCAGACACTTATCTCCTGACAGAAGTCTGGAGGTTGCACTAAAGAGGAAAAAAAATTAAAGCATTAAGGCACTTCTTCGAAGTGTACATAGAAAGTATTTATGCTTCCAAAGGAAAACATACATAAAATAAACCTATCTAGTGGTTAAAGTACAAAACAGAGAGCTGCATTTTTGATTGTATAAATTATCAAAGGATGTGTAGGCAAACATTTTTATCCAAACATGTACACTGCTGCCCTAAGTGTGGTCAGAATGGAGCAGTCAGAAAAGCAGGATGGGTAAAGCAGTTGGATCTTTCTATGCAGATAAGCCAGTTTCTGGCATAAAAGTGTTTACAGTGTTCTTCATTTTTTTCTGAGTATAATGTGTTTCTTGTGTTCCTTGCATGTGCATTTCATAAGCACAAAATTTTTTTTTATTCTAACTGCTGACCAAAAAGCCTGATATTAAGCCCTACAGCTTTAAGGGCTGTTTCTAACTTTCTATGACATTGTAGGGCATATTGACAAGACTCATTTGCAGGCACTTTCTGGTGTAGCTACGTAATACATCGGCTCCATCACGACGGCCATCCTTAAAAATTCCTGCCCCCCCACCTCTGCCCACTGATTCCTCGGTTTTGCTAGTAAAAACAATTGGGGAGCAAAGCTGTAAACTCAACTGCTGAAACAACTGAGATAAGACAAACCCTCAGGGAAGAATATGATGAAGTATCTGGGGTTTTTGAGAACCAGTGCAGGTAGTACTGGAAAGGGTGGGAAGGGGTGGATTGCCCCTTGTGGTAGTGGAGTTTTAAGTCAGTCTGAACTTGCTCTCAAAATGCTCAGAGGTCTTTCTACAGCAGAGGGAAGGTGCTGGGAGAAGGAGAACTCCATAGCAAGGGCTAGACCTGGCATACCAGGTCTAAAGCTCTGCTTAGACACAGCTTTTGGTGGGAGGGAATTTTATGGCTGCTCTTAGCAAAGACTTCGCCGTTACATCACTCTGTATTTAGAAAAAAATATTTAAATGGGTTATGTTTCATTCTCCATTACTGACCTGCATGTCAGTCAGTTCTTTTCTTTTGGGGTCCCATGAAAAAGTATAAAGTAATCAAATTGTCTCCAAAACTGCAAGCGGTTTTATAATAATCACACACATGCACACCTGTTTTCTCTGAAGTTTTTGGGTTGTTTTCCAAAGTTGCAGGCCTGTCTGTGTGTAAGAATGGTTCTTTCATACAAATCTTTACTGTGGGGTCAAAGCAGTGTCAAAGTACAGCAGTCCAACCTCCCCACGCAAGGGACTGAGTTGAGGGGGGGGGTCACATGAAGAGCACTGCCAGATCCACTCCCTCTGACAAAGAGATTTCAAAACAAGCAAAACTCACCTGGTGGGAATTGCTGAGCGTACTTCTCCAAAAGTAAAATTTCCAACTTTCTCTTAAGATCTTCCACAGCAGTTTTGACACCATTAAGCTTCTCATCAAGTGTAATTTTAGTCATTGTTGAAGGTGAGCCTTTGTAGCTCTGTCTCTCAGGTAAGTTACTCTAATAATGACAGAAGAGAATCAAGGGGAAGATGTAAACAATAGTGGTTATTTCATCTAGCACGTCAGATTATATTATAAAGCCAGAGTGGAAAATAGCAGTGATCCCTCTAAAATCTTATTCTTTGTATTGAGAGCTTCCTTTGGAGGATAGTTATCTGAGAGAACTAACCCAGAATCTTACAGAAAAGATGAAAGGATAGTTTATTCTCAATAAAAAGTAAAATAATTTGTTTTCCCCTAGAACACTAAGAATGGGACTAATTGTTCTTATATATAATTTCCTGAAGTACACACAAACTTTCTCTTTTTAAACTTTCTTCTTGTTCTAGAACCCAAACCAGATGCTTTAAAACTTACTAGTATCAGTAGGGATAAGCGTCATTTGCCTAAATTTAGAAATTGTGGAAATCTACATCTGAGCTTGTTCTCTCAGTCTGCCTTTAGAGCCTGTGGAAAGAAACGGGCATTTTGAAGGCTTGATTAATCTCACTTGCAGGTAGGCGTCTCAAGTAGGCCAGATGACTCACATTCTCTAAAAGTGCCTGTTTCTCTTCACTGCCTATAACGGGACTCTGGATCACACAGACATACATAGTCACCCCAGGTGAATTCCAATGTGCCTTGGCCCTGGAAGTCCACTTCTGCCTCCTGGCACCATCACACCCTGGGAGCCCCACTCCAAATTCCTGCTAGCTAATTTGCATGATCGGCATTGTTGCTTTCAACATCAAAATGGGCTCTACAGTATTGAAAGTGCTTTAACTGCCTCTTTTGAGAGCCCTTGACATATTTTCCCCAAGACAGTTATTAGAAAGTACTTTATAACTTTGTGAGTCCTTTAACTTGCATACATATATGGATATACATATTCTGGAAAATAAAAAGATAATAAAGGATCTTATCTTAACCTTAGATTTGACTCAGGACTAGATTTAAGCAATGCAGTCGCCACTTCAGCTGACCAACATCCTTGGAACAAACCAAGTTCTGAACTGCATCCATAGACTTTGCTAATACTTGTTCCCTCTGAATTTCTCACTCCAAACTTTCCCTGGTAACGGCAAAGCCTGTGGATTGGTAGCATTGTCTCTCGTGAGAATAGGTCAGTGGGGACCTGAAAGTGCTCTGTACGTTTTCAGCTACTCAAGACATTAACCTTAAAAGTTTCTATTCATATTCTGCCACTTCATTTCATCACTTACCATTTGGGCTTTGATGTCTGTGAGCTTGTTCACTTCACCACAGAGCTGGTGAATAGTCTCTTCAATTTTCTCTTGAGCTGCCTTTTGCTCTTGTTCAATGAACATCAGTGTGTTTCTCTCCTGTCTTTCAACATATTCCTTCATGCAACAGAAATCTTCAGTAATCTGGCTTTTGATCTGAGATGCATATTGCTGAAAGGCAGAAAACATGGAGTTCATTGTGTTGGTTGAAAAGACGAGTGGAATATGAGAACCAACTGCCCCATCTGACATGCTCTTTGACTGACCCCTGCAGATCAGAAGCAGTTACTTTGGTTGAAAGGAATAAAATATATTTGACACTATCCTGCATTACCTGCAAGGAGATTTTGGGCATATTAAGGATCTTGACTATTTTATGGCCAGCAGTCTCTCCTTGACAGCTTAGAAAGATCAGTATTCCCTCTTGATGATTTGCATTATGCATCTAAGAGTTCCAGAAACATTCTGTCTCCTCCTGGGACAGGCAGAAAAAGGCAACAATGCACAACCCCAGTGGCCTTTGTGCCAGCCAAGACAGGAGTTAGTACAGCTGCTGCCATAGTTCATTCGCATCAATAAAAACAGAGTTGTGACAGCAACAGCAGGAAACAAAAAGGCAGATCCCTGCTCGGGGCTGGAAGGCTATACTGGAGTCAGTCACGTCTCCAAGTGGCAGCGGAAACAGAAGCTAACTGCAGGTAGTGAATGTACAATGTGTACCTTTGCTTCACTCAGATCTTTCCTCAAGAGGTGGATGGTCTCTGCAGTAATTTCCGGTTGCTTGGAGACGTCCCGTATCTCTTCCTCCTTTCAAGAGACACATCGGACCATTTATCTACAGAACCCTCAAAGAAAGCATCACTAGGTTAAGCAGCAGGATAATAAAAATCCCTACATCACTGACATTAGTTAAGCACTGGACTGGTTGAGAAGGGGTCTGGAAGACACAATTGATTCTGAGTGGGAGCAGTCACAAGGAAGTCAACATAGAATCATAGAATAAGTGAGGTTGGAAGGGACCATTAAGATCATCAAGTCCAACTGTTAACCTACCCTGATTTAAAACCACCCACTTCTAAACCATGTCCCTAAGCACCTCATCTACCCTTTTCTTAAACACCTCCAGGGAAGGTGAATCCACCACCTCTCTGGGCAGCCCATTCCAATGTTTAATAACCCTTTGAGTGAAAAAATGCTTCCTAATATCCAATCTAAACCTGCCCTGACATAACTTGAACCCGTTTCCTCTTGTCCTATCACTTGCCACGTGGGAGAAGAGGTCAGCCCCCATCTCTCTAAAACCTCCCTTCAGGTAGTTGTAGAGGGTGATAAGGTCACCCCTCAGCCTCCTCTTCTCCAGGCTAAACAACCCCAGCTCCCTCAGTCGTTCCTCATAAGGCTTGTCCTCCAGACCCCTCACCAGCCTGGTAGCCCTTCTCTGGACACGCTCCAGCACCTCAATGTCCTTCTTGTAGTGAGGGGCCCAAAACTGAACACAGTACTCGAGGTGAGGCCTCACCAGTGCCGAGTACCGGGGGATGATCACTTCCCTACTCCGGCTCACTACACTATTCCTGATACAGGCCAGGATGGTGTTGGCCCTCTTGGCTGCCTGGGCACACTGCTGGCTCATACTCAGCCGGCTGTCCACCAACACCCCCAGATCCTTCTCTGCCAGGCAGCTTTCGAGCCACTCCGCCCCAATCCTGTAGCGCCGCATGGGGTTGTTGTGACCCAAGTGCAGGACCCGACACTTGGCCTTGTTGAACCTCATACCATTGGCCTCAGCCCATCTGTCCAGCCTGTCCAGATCTCTCTGCAGAGCCAATCTACCCTCAACATGCAAGTCATCAATTACATGTTCAAATATAATTGTGAGCTTCAGCCCTTTGCTCAGCTGCAGAGACTGAAGTAGGCTTTTTAGATACATATGTGCTAAAATAATGAAGGTCAATAGATTTTTCCCATCTCCTCCAAATCTGGGAGTTATTTTAAGCAGAGATCTAGATAATGAACCAGTCCCATTTTGTGCCATTTGGCTGGATGCAGCTGCAGCACTGTATAATAATGTTACGTGTCCTTTCAGGAGTGTCCAATGCGATGCTGGTGCAATAAATCACACCCAGCACAAAGAACAATTAGTTATTACACTCGTACATCAGCTGAATGCATACAGCTATTACTTTTTCTAATTCAGCTACGTAGTCCTCAATATATCAGACACCACCCATGAACCCCAAACACTGTTTTACCTAAACCGGTGTGCTCCACATCCAGGAGATTGTTACGACAATGCTAATATCAGGGTGCGAAATGCAAGGGATGGCGGGGGGGGGGGGGGGGAGCGAAAAGAAAGATAAAGTTCACTTAATCCCAGCCACGTCCCGTATTCGTGACGCCGGTAAAGTGTTTAGAATTGTGGCCAGAGCTGTCCCGGGGGGGAGCAGCCCCGGGCTGCCTCTGGCCGTACCTTCTCCGCAGGTCGCCGCCCCACCGGGCTCCCGCGGCCCCAGGGAACAGCTCCGGAGGGTTTCGGTTCGTCCTCTGTTTCCAACTCTTCCTCCTTCGCCTCCTGCGGGATTAAGCTCACCAAAGCGGCCAGCTCCCGGTTGGGCCGCAGGTCCTTCAGCTCGAAGCCTTCCCGGCAGAGCGGGCAGTCGGCGCGCTGCCTCCCCTCGCAGTACCGGACGATGCAGGGCCGGCAGAAGCTGTGGGTGCAGCCGGTGAGCCGCACCGGGTCCCTGAAGTACTGCAGGCAGCAAGTGCAGTTCAGCTCCACGGCGCTCAGGAGCCGCTCCAGCCCGAGAGCAGCAGCCATGGCCCGGGGCGGAGCGAGCGGCTGAGTTTCGTTTCCCCCGGGCGCCTCCTCCCGCCGGGCGGCGGCAAAGCGCCGGGACGGGCGGCGGCGGGGGCCGGAGGGCTGCGCTGGGCCCCGGCTCCGCGGGAGGCGGCCGCCCGGTGCGGGGATAGGGCCGCCTGCGGGGCTACACCGCTCCCCGGGGCCGCTCCCCCAGCCGGCCAGAAAGCCCAGCGCCGGCCTCTGCTGGCCACGGGGGCCGAGGGTTTGGGGTGACTGGAGAAACGAACCGGGCCGCAGAGCTCGCCGTGACCTGCCCTTGACTTTTATTCATTCTGCAAAGAAGTTGCTGCTGTCCGCACGGTTTCATTTTCACAGGGAATTTCCCGGGTTTGTAACCAGTCACAGCAGAGCTGCTGACAGGGCTGGTCCAGCGGCCCACCCCGGGGAGCGAGCGACACGGCGCAGGGCGGCTCGCAGAGCCCCGTCCGTGTGAAGATCAGGCTACGGGATGGACTGGGCTCTTCTGAGGTCATCCTGGGTTGCTAAGCTCATCTCAAAATAACAATTAACATATGTCAAACCAAATGAAGACTGGCACTGTTCCTCGTACAAGTCAGGAGGTTCTTTGCCATGGATTTCAAGGGCTGCAGGAATAGGCTGATAAAAAAGATTTGCTGAGCCAGCACGTGAGCTAGAATAAATGAGGTTGTGTGGGGAGAGAGAGTGGGAACACAGGGAAGTTCCTGGGAGCACACCAGCAAGCAAAACTGCTGCAGGTTGCTCACAGTTGGCTGAGACAGGCAGAATGATGATCGAACTCAAACGATTCTTCTGCACTACTCCCGGGGGGGGGGGAGTTAATCTCACTAATCCCTGCAAGTGTTGGCACTTCCTCATTTCTGCAGAAGAGAACTATTCCGGCTATCTCAGACTGGCTGGCAGCTGTCAGCAAAAGGTGGAAGCCTCAGCAGAAACTTAGTCTGCAAGACTTCCCCTTGACTTGCAAACTAAAGCTATCTGAAAAGAAGAATTCAAGATCTGAATGACTGGCTGCTTGGTAGAACCAAATCTCAGTCTTGGTCTTGAGGCAAGGAAATACTCAGTGCACTGTGTCGGCCAACGCAAACCTGCACCAATTACTGCACAGAAGGGGTGTGAGTGGGACCTCATCAGGAGGCACCACCCTCCACTTCCAGCGCTACTCCTCATTCATTGAGTGTCTTCAAGCAAGTCACAGAAGACACTTTTAACACTATTTTCTGCCTTTCAATGCTTAGACTAATCAAGCTCATTAAGCATCAGCTGTTTTTTAGAAGGCAAGACAGATCAGCGTCCGTTCATCCTGTACACGATGTGTTTGCTGGGGCACTATGTGGGGTCACTTTGGAAAAAATTGGTCTTCACATGTTGGATTTGCCACTCATAAAAGTCAAACAGCAGAGACTGTTGAAAGCAAGGAGCTATGGGTATTTGTCATTAGAGGGATTCCGTTACAGTATCCTCCACAATGCAGACTTGACTTTTATTTTTTTATTGTGCCAGAATTGTAACACTGTAAAAGACATTAAACCCACTCTGTTGAAAACCACCATGTCCCTATCTGGATAGGAGCTGCAGCCAGGTGGAGTGCAGCTGCCTGACTCCGCTCCTCCCCGAGAAGGACATCCAGTGATTCCAGCATGAACTGGTCTCTTGGAGCTATCCAACAGGACACCCTGCATCTTCCTGATAGGTGACGATACCTTTCCCTCTCGGTCACTGTCCCTTATGTACTCATGTAACAGACAACCCCCTTCAGTGGCAGGACACATGCCACTGGCTGGGTTGTCAGGTTCATCCTTCAGAATGTACAGGAGTCCTTCTGGTCCAAGGCAAGAAAAGTAGGATCTGATCTAACAGCACCTGCAGGAGCCTTCACGGGAATGCATGCCAGCCCTTCCGGGGGAAGACTTTCTCCATTGACTTTGTTTTTTTTCCCGTAAGACAACACTAGATGATTCATCCCTACATCAGGCTGGAACGGCCCCCTCTGCTCAAAAGCAGAGAAGGGTAGGAAGAGAGAAGGCACTTCAAGCAAAGTTCTGCAGGGGCACAGATAATGTCTGAATACCTGGACTCCCCCTTACCCATTTCTCTGTTGCCACCCTTCCTATACCTGTGGCTGTTGAAGGAAGAAGCCCTTTGTAGTCGAGTCACTGCAGGGCCTTGAGCACCACTCTTGCTAGTAGAAAGAGGCCTCAGAGCAGTGCTGAACAGAGCCCAAGAAGTGCAGTTCACCAGAACTCAGCTCTAGTCTTAACCAGTCAAAGGCTGGGCAATGACTCCATTTAAGGCGTCTATCCACTCCCGCTGCTCCCTGTCATTCTCACATATGAACACAAACTCTCTCATTGGCGTGACCACAGTGATCGCTGGTTTCCTCTTCTTCACCCGGACTCCCTGGGGCAAACCAGCTCGTACTTCGTATCCCTCATCCCTCCTTCCAATAAAAACCTGGCCCTGTGCAAATGCATCCTAGAAAGAAGGAAGCAGAAGACAGCCATTAGCCAGTGGACAGCGCAGCTCTGGCAGACACTGTTCTATCCTTTGACGTGGAGCAGGAGCTGGGGATGTGTGAAGGGGACATCCATTTGGTGACAGGCAGCAGGAGACACTGGGTTTTTTTTAACACTCACAAGTGTTCTCAGAAGGAGGAAGCAGGGAGCTATCCTTGCAGAGCTGGTTGGTGGGTGCTCAGAAGGAGCAAGAAAGGATATTCTTGTGGCTAGAGCAGTGCTAGGAAGCAGGATCTTGGGGCTGCCGAGCCTCTGCCATTGGCACACTGGTCACCTTGCCTAAGGTTACAGGCACAATAGCAATAGGGCTGGGAGAGAGCGGGCTATAAACGCTACAGGGAGTAGCAGCTACTTTTAAAAGACTTAGATCTTCCTCACAGCCACCGTAAGGACCAGAGTTCCCAAACAGCTCAGCTGCAGAGATCCATTGACAAGGGAAATGAGCTTGAGACTGTGCCTGCTTCAGTCTCGGGCTAGAAGAGCTGGATGAGAACAGACCCTTCCTCCCCACCACAATTCATGAAGGGGCTGGTGGAATAGCAGAGACCCTCCTCTTACCAGTGGATTTTTAAAGTACATCAGGTTCCTTTCTTGAGAATCCAGGCAGAACCAGCGCACCTTAAAGGCCTCCTTCTGCTGCAAAGAGAGGGTAAAAATTCTTTAAAGACCAAGTCCCAAAAGGGAGTTTGGCCTGTTCAAGGCAGATCCCTGGACTGCTTAAGTGACTCAGAGCTTGAGTTCAATTTCATTCATCCCCGTAACTGGTAACGGGTGAGTCACTACTGTGTGTGGCCCTCAGCTCTCTTCTCCTTGGGTTCACGCTAGAGATTTGTATTCAGCGACAATCTTTTGGGGAAGGATTAAGAAAGTTGCAGCAAATGGATTACTTGAAAGCACTGCAGAGAATGATCCCTGGTCCAGTGGCAATAATGGGGAGTGCGCAATCAACTTCAGCATTTTGGTTTGGGGGGGCTGTCCCAGGCATTGCGGGATGCACAACGGTAGGGACAAATGGTAGATTTTTTAAAAAGTGCTAATTCCATCAACTACACTCATTTGATTGACCATTCCTTGAGCTATTCATCGCTCCATGCTGAACTAAAGGGTCCCCTTCTAGGGCTCACTTCAGTTTGAGCAGAATTTCGACCTCAGGAGAAGACGACACAATCTTTCATGCTTGTAGCTGTGAGTATTCTCTGTGCAAGTACCTGCAGGAAGATGTACTGGGGCACTAGCATTGAGCTGGGGCAGAACCCAGCATATTTAATACCAACATTTCACCACCGAACTTTTTAATGGGACTTTGGCTCATGGTTCACTCAGAGGACAGCAAAGCAAAAAGCGGCAATGTTCAAACAAAACCTCAGATCTTTATCTCCTCCTTCAGCAGAGCCTGAAATGTCCCTCTCCCGTTCCAAGGAGCAGTGGCCCAAAAACTTTCCCACAAAAAGCAAACCAAACCATAGGCTTCACTGCAGAGAATTTGCTCAATCATACTTTGCTGCTATAAGCAGATGGAACTTACGTGCTACTGACTTTAAAAGAAACAGGGAAGTAGGGGAGTCAGCATGTGATGTTCTGTTCTAGCAGGAGCCACAGTTCTAGAGCTGCAGTTAGCAGACACAGCAGTCCATTTAGTGTTGCGTAACAGGACTTTGCACGTCCACTGCCAGCTAATCCATCTTGCCTACTCTTCAAGGAGGACTCTTCTTCCCAGTCTTATTTTCCACCCAAAATAAAACATGATCCCAAATAACACAACAGGCTTGAATATAATGTCTTTTATCGACCCAGGAAGCATATAGTCACTCAACAAACCATTTACTAGTAAACATCATAGAATTATCAAATATTCTCCATATGGAATAATCCTGTTTGTGCACTGCCATGTATGCACTTACTTTTGGTCCTGTTTTCTCCATATATCCTTCTTTGACATAATTTCTTGTGATCCTGGGTATGAGCTAGGAGAACACAAACACACACACACAAAAAAAAAAAAAGTCTGTCTCATTCAAGCTTGCTTTCCTGGTCTGTTTCAGTCAAAGCTAATAACCATCAATTTTGGCTTTTGAGGCTTAGGGTTTTTTATGGCTGCTCAGTAATGTGAAGTCTGAAATAAGGAGGAACATAAGATTTTTGAAAGATTACACTTTAAAAGGACCACATGGAGACTTTTTGGCCTTAAATGTTGACTACCTTTTTGCATGTTCTCCACTATGGCCTTTCTTTCTACCTCTTCTGTCCATTCCCAAAACCCATGTGCTGCTGTTTGAGCACCTGACTCTGGCAGAAGTGAGAAAGTGTTTTCCCATGCTATGTTTGCATAGATTGCTTCAAGCCCTGTTCAGTTCTCACCTCAGGCTCAGGGAGAGTTGGGAAGGTTGTTCTGAGATAATGGTAACGTGCTGCCCGAATGGCATTGAACCAGTCAACAATCTCCTAGCGAAAACAGCAAATACAAACATAAAGACAAGAATAACAAGAAGGCGTAAGAGTGCTGCCTCTCTCCAAAATGCGTTTCTCCTTCCTTATGACCCCTCTGCAAAGATGTACTTTCTCCCCAAGGGGCAGAAAGAGTCAGTGACTTGTCCCAGACACTAGAAAAACATTGAGCCTTCAAAATAGTTTAAAAATGCCCCTCCAGGGAGGTCCCAGAAACTCACAGCATGGACAGCCACCCAAGTCTGTGTACAAAGCCTTTTTCGGTAGATTCAGTTATGGATTGTTTAAAAACCTTTGTACCTGGAAAGACTTGAGAACTATGGCAAGGGAAGAAACAGAAATCTAACAAAACCTGCAGACATACTTCTTAAAATTATCATTGTTTCAACGGAAATAATGCAGAACAACAGTATTTTCTTCTATGCATGTCAAGAAGGCTTCAAAGAATATAACCACAGAATTGTGTAAAACCATTAGACAGTTACCTTCAGAGATTTACATATGTGCCCCACTGAAGCCTTAAAACTACTCAGGCTATGAAGTTGAATATATAGCCCAACAGAACAGGCGAAAGATGTGATAGTTATTAGTGTCAAATTCTGCAACTTTCTATATTCTACAAGTCATAGTGACTTCAAATAAAACCAGATCCTGCAGAAACAGGGTATCTCTTCCAAAATATAGATCCAACATTTAAGCATCTTGCTTATTCCAAAATGTCTGTGGTATTCACCTTTCCACTTTCATGATAGACAAAAAGGTTCCTTGTTTGACCGTCTGTGTTGTATGTGATCTGCAGCCCGTGAGCATGTTGGATTTTCTCTGTCTGGAACATTGCATTCAGATTCTCAATGCTGATAATGGCTTTTGGACCTCTGGACTGTGAAATGAAAAGCATCACTGTATTAAAGTGCTCTCAGGGAAGGTAACAGAGGACAGATTAGCTGTATGAGAACTATATTCCTACCAAAGAGAAACCAGGCATCCTAAAATATCTGAATACTGGATACACCTGAAATATAAAGCCTTAATTACACGCTACATAAAATCACTTACAAAGAGTGACTCCCTTTCCTTGACAAATGCTGGGTGTCTCTTTGAGGGGGATGTGTCTGACTTGAAAGGAATGGGTTCTATCTCCAGCTTCATAGTTGGAGAACAATTAGCTACACTCTCCCACAGAAGGGAGACATGTTGACAATAATGCTGAAGCAGTTTATGAGAGAATATTTCGGTAATATAAGAGGTAACAGCTGCTAACAGATCTCTTCTTCATCTTCCTATTCAACTGCTAGTATCCTTTTCCTTTGTTCACTAAGCAAAAAAGAGGCTGCAAGGTTAAGATAAGGGATGAGGAAAAGGGCTAAATCCAAAAGAGCAATTGCCTAAGATATCACATATATTAATGGGGAAACATCTGCTCTAAACACAGGCTGGCCTGGCTGCAAAACTAGAGACAAAGCTATTTATGCTGGATTTTGCTGGTGAACAGCAGGGTCTGAGGATGGATGTTGACTAGCTACCTACAGAGAACTCTGGCTGAGGAACTCACTTCTTTGGTGTAGTACTTCATCACTCCTTCCCTTGCTGATAGGAGAAACCACCTCCTCTGGAACTGTCTGCTTTCCCGCCCACGCTTCCAGAGGAATCCTTCACGGCTGCCTGCAGATCGGACCAAGATAAGTGTCAGAGAAGGGCAGCACAATCGCAGGACTGTTTATCTAAATGGTGATATGGCACAGAGTTTCAAGACTCTTCTCCATCTGAGAATTTTCACCTCATGAAAAAATCACTGGAGAATTAGAGAACTGTAAGATCTAAATACACCCTTGCACTTGTCTAAGTGCCTTTTCTTAGGAGGTTCTTCTCAAAGTTAGACTCAAAGCAAGGCCTGCACATCCAACAGTTCAAATATGGCAAACCAACCTTGAAGATCTTCAAAGCTGCAAATGGAACACTGTGCTGTTGGCCTTAAGGCTCACACCTTTTCCCTGACAACCCTAACTTTTACCTGCAGAACAAGGATCTTGGCAGATTCGGGTGGCAACAAAATCCTCACGCTCATATTTAGCTCTAATCCATTGCTCTCTTAAAACCCTGAAAGAGGAAAACATGGATAAAGCTGATCTGCCTCTACTCTATTTTCACCAACCAGTCAAAGAGACCTGTAGAGGGAAGCAGCAGTTCAATAGCTGTAAGGGTCTGCAGCAGTGAATACACCATTAACTTACAAACAATCACAGGACTGGGGGATGTAATAGTAGGGAGGGACTTTCGCCTCATATTTAGCTTTGGCACAGAGATTTCCGTGCTTCTTCATAAACTGAAATACAAAAGAAGTTACAGTCAGGTATGCAACTACAAAATCAATACCATGTCATGAACACAAAATGACAAAATGAAACTTGTATCAAAGGGAGCACTGCACTTTTTGCTCAGCGTCGCCATAACTCTCAGTGCATCTCTACATATGTTTATAAATTCCCCTTGGCACTGTAGTTCGCACTTTCTAGGTGTCTGAGCTTTTTTCGGTATTTACTGAACCAGATGGGAAGGAACACAACATTGCGGTTGTTGATTAAAAGAACAAAGGAAAATGAAGGGAAAAAAATATTTCTTTATGATCTCCCTATACCTTCGTCTCCTCCTAGACATTAACTGTGATTATATTATTAACACAATTCAATTGAAAGATGAGAGGCTGGACCAATATTTAAGAAGGGTATGTTGATTGATTGCCGAATAGAACATACTGTCTGGAAATATCTGCGGGCCTCTAAACCACAGGGAGGAGTTACTGTGTGCTATAAAAAAATACACTGCAATTTGTTAGAAACATGGTCACGTATCAGTGCAATTTGATTGAGCAGGTCATAAAAAAACGCCTAAAGTTACCCATGGAGTTAACTTGGTTCTGTGTGGCTTTGCTCCTCTGTCCATGGTGGACCACATAGGAATTATCAGGCAAAGAAGCTTATGGCAAAATGTGGAGAAAAGTAAGTGAATTACTGCTTTTTCCTGTGTACCTCCATAAGATCGTTCTCCCAGAAGTCAAGCCGAAGGGATTTGACCCTGCTGATTTGAGAAAGATTGCGATGGATTCCAGAGCAATTTAAACAAATGAATATTCCAAGTTTGTAAGAAGCCCACTCTGGATCTAGATACAAACACAAAGAATTAAATAATATGTGGGAAAAGGCACAGCCACTTGCAAGGGCAAAAAAAGCATATCTGATGCACAGCCCAGGTTTCCCACATAATACATCAAATCCCTCCCCGTTGTTTATGGCTGTCACTTTGCTGTATTCAGAGGAACAGCACCTGCTTTCCCCAATGAAGAATGTGGCCCCTGCCTTTGTAGGCTCTTTCACCGACTACTTGTTTAAAAATTAATGTGACTGTGCAGGCAGCCAAATGGTGATGTAAAATCTCAGCTAATTATTAGTTCTGCAGGGAAAACTGCTGTCGCTGAATTAACAATGGAAGGATGTTGCAGACAGCAAGTACAACAGAGTACAACCACCCAGAGTGAGGACTCAAGTCCATTGCCCATGAGAGCTCCTGCTCTTGCCTGCTGCTGCATCCCCTGACACGGCCTTGACAGGTCGATGCTTAGAGGCATCCTGAGTTCTCTGGCACGACCATTTCCTTAGAGCACCATTTTCACCATGTCACCCTCTGCTTCTCCCTTATCACAGCAAACAGAAGCTACTTGACTTCTCCTCCCAGCTGCTGTAGGCTACCGATCGACTGCTCAGTTCAGTGAGGGTGACGCCCACCTCAAACGAGTGCAGGGTGCCAGCATGGCGTGGGCTTTCCAGCAGGCTCTTTGGTGCCTTTCTCTGCGCTAACTCCAGTGCAGAAACATCATCATAGACTCCTGGAATGGTTTAGGTTGGAAGGGACCTTAAAGATCACCTAGTCCCAACCCCACTGCCATGGGCAGGGACACCTCCCACCAGCCCAGGTTGCTCCAAGCCCCATCCAACCTGGCCTGGAACACCTCCAGGGATGGGGCAGCCACAGCTTCTCCGGGCAACCTGGGCCAGGGGCTCACCACCCTCACAGTGAAAAATTTCCTCATGATACCTAATCTAAATCTCCCCTCTTCCAGTTTGAAGCCATTCCCCCTTGTCCTATCACTACATGCCCTTGTAAAAAGTCCTTCTCCAGCTTTCTTGTAGCCCCCCTTTAAGTACTGGAAGGGGCTATAAGGTCTCCCCGGAGTCTTCTCTTCTCCAGCTGAACACCCCCAACTCTCTCAGCCTGTCCTCCTAGCAGAGGAGCTCCAGCCCTCGCAGCATCTTCGTGGCACTCATCACATCCCCCCCCCCCCCCCCCCGCCCCGAGCTAGAAAGCCACCCCACGCACTCTGTCCTCCGGCCTTGTGCACCGTCTACAAATAACTCCGGGGCAGCTGCCGGGGCGCTGAGGCCACTTCCTCCCCCACGCTGTCCGCCCCTCGCCCCGCGGGGCTCCCGACGCCGCTCCCGGCTCTGCCGCGCTGAGGGCAGCCGCCTCCTGGCAGCCTGGAGCCCGGCAACCCCGCAGGGCCCACCTGAACGGCTGCCTCCGAGAGCGGGACGGCGGGGAAACCACCTGCCGCCGCCTCTGTGGTACACGGAGCGAAAGGCGACGACGGGCCCCGCTTTCAGGAACTTGAGTGAAGAGACCGGCACGCCGGGAGGCTGACCGGGGATGGACAGAGGCCCGGCGGGCGGCACAGCCCGGTCGGTCCCTCACTCACCCCCACTTTCCTGTCAGAAATGAGCCGGGCGGGCCCGGGGCGAGGGGAGCGGGGCGGGGAGAGCCCCCCTTACCTGGCTCCCCGCAGTCGGCGCAGCGGCCGTTCCCGGTGCCGGCGGCCCTCTGCAGCTCCAGCAGCAGCGTCTTGTTGCGGTCGCGGTCCATCATCGCCGCTCGGTGCCCGGCGCGGAGCTCTACGGGAGCCTCAGCCCCGGCAGGGAAATGAGGAACTGGAGCGCGGTCCCGCAGCGGCGGGGCGCCCCGTCCCCTCCCGCGACCCCGGGGCGGGCGCTGCCGGGCCGCCCCTCAGCCACCTCCTGGCGGCGGCTCCTCCGGCGGGGCGGCCCCGCGGCGGGCGGGGCCATCCCGGGGAGAGGGAACCCGCCCCGGCCCCCGGGAGGGCGTGAGGCGAGTCCGGGAGGGCCGGGCCCCGCGCCGCCGCTCGTTACGATGAGATGAGCCTTAAGCACCGAATGGAGGTAGGAGACGCGTTGGGCGCCAATAAATCCGTGGGAGGGCATTTGTCCTTCGCTTCAGCGGCCGGTCCGGCCCGGCCCGAACCGCGACAGAGGGGCCTCCCCCAGGGAGCTTCTGCTGTGAAAAGGGTGGGGAGGGACTCTCGGTCAGGGAGTGGAGCGACAGGACGAGGGGGAACGGATTTAAACTGGAAGAGGGGAGATTTAGGTGAGATATCGGGAAGAAATTCTTTCCTGTGAGGGCGGTGAGCCCCTGGCCCAGGTTGCCCCGAGAAGCTGTGGCTGCCCCATCCCTGGAGGTGTCCAAGGCCGGGTTGGACGGGGCTTGGAGCACCCTGGGCTGGTGGGAGGTGTCCCTGCCCAGGGCAGGGGGGGTGGCACTGAATGATCTTCAAGGTCCCTTCCAACCCAAACCATGCTGTGATTCTATGAAACTCATTACTAAGGGTCCTGCTCCCAGGAGGAGGGCTCACCCGCACACCCGCAGGTTTGTCTCAATTCTACCTCAGGTTTGTCTCTAAAATAGTTTTAAAAAGCCTGCTATGTAACAGAACGGCATCCGTTCCCCAGAGATGGCCCAAAGTGTGGGGACACCAGACGGCAGAAAAATCCTGCTTTGCCCCGCAGAGCTTTGCCGCCCTACGAGGGCCCAGTGTAGCGTCTGAGGAGCTGTGTGCTGCTAGGAAAAATCCCGCCAGCGTAACTCAACCCAGGGAAAACAGAGCATTTCAGGGTATGCAAAGCCTAACAAAAGCATCCTTCTTTCAAGATAAAGCCAAGGTCAAAAGTCTGTGACTTAATATTCAGTTCGTCTAAGGAAAGAAAAAGACAAAAGAGAAAGGTTTCAGATGAGGGAAGGATATTCAAGAAGGTTAATTAAATCAAATAGATGAAGAGGTATTAAAATATTTTTCATTTTACTAGTTTCAGGCTAAGCTTAATTTCCATAGTTAACTTCCATTACTATAGTGCACTATAATGTGATTATTCCTTAGTAAAGTTTATGTGTAAACTTGTAAAAACACTCTGTAGTTACTTATTTTGCAGGTGACGAAATACTGTACTAGAGATGTATTCTCAGTTGAAAGTACTGACACGTTTTTTTCATCTTTCTAGGCACTAAATAGCATTGTACCTTTTATTTATTTTTAAATATTGTGAAGTCATGAAATAAAGAGCAGCAGAATATCTGAAAACTACCTACATAAAATCTCCCTTTTCAGCACTTACCCTTTAAGAACTGTTGTATACTAGAATGTAAACATGGATTTAATTTTCCCCAGGGATTATTTTCTTACAAGCCACACATTGAAGCTCTTTTGCTAGCTTAATTTTTGTGGTGTCCTTACAAATCCTGTAAAATATAAAAGATAATCTGTATGACATTTGCAAAATGATATTTATATTCAAGACAGCCTATAAACTCCCCGCCAAAAAAAAAACCAGGCGTTGGTCTGTAGCCCCATGATTTGTCTTACGTTTTTCATACTCAGGTGGCTGAGCTTCAGCATCTCTGTGACTTGCAAGGGACATGTCCTTCCCAGCCCTCCAGACACATCTTGCCCCATTTCAGGACTTTTTCAAAGACTGAGACAGTCCTGCTCATAAAGGGATCCTTCCATCCTCCTGCTTCTACTCAGCGTCGGTATTAATACACTGCACCCTTGCAAGAACACGCCTAAGGCTTAACTGCTTTTTTCTGTATTACTCATGGGATTGTAGAACAATGTCAACTTCATTTGCATTCTGGAAAGTAATATTGGAATGACAGTAGAAGGAAAGAAAAGCTTGAAACTTGACTGAGATTTCAACAAGAACAACGTTTGTTGTTTTTTTTGTATTTAAGTTGTTGTACATCTAGCAATAACTACTGCTTAAATAGGGTGTAGAGTCATTGTGAAACTCCAGGGGATTTTCACTTCTGGTTTCACCAAATGCTTTGTTTAGGCAGGCATGGGTTTTGTCTTTTTCCTTTCCAGGTATATCAGTCATTCTCAAGCTGACCAAAGCTGACTTCTATGTGAGTTGAAAAAAGTGTTTTCTGCTAAGCAGGGCCCAAACTTTCGCAGGAAAACACTTTGAATCAAAGGTAAGAGACTTCCGCAGTACTGGGATGGATCTTGTGGAGCACTTCCTTTTAAGCCAAGTTAATAAAAACCAGCCCCAGATCTCTTTTCCTCAAGACTAGCCCATTCCTCATAGAAATGTATGCTTTCTTCCAGCATACAAGAGATGCTCATACTGGATGCATAAAACCGCAAAGTTGCTAGCGTATCAGAGTTCAAACAAATCATCTCAAGTAGATTATCTTTCATTCAAACTATCTTGAGTTGGTTTTAATGTGGTAATTGCACACAAGTATCTTATCAAGAAGTGAAATACTTGACTTCCACCTCAGTTTTTGGACACCATAGCCTGGAGATTCTATAAAAAAAAATTCTTAAGGCAATTATTAGAACCAGAGAGTTGACTTCAAAAGGAGGTAAGTTGTCTCCCATTGATTTCTACTTTATGTCTGCTAAATTACCCACAAATTTCTTAAAATAATGATGCTTTATAGGGCCTGTTTCCAATTTATGTAGGTCCCCCCTGTAATGTAGTTAGGTTGAGATTGCCTTTATAAAGCAGCGATCAGATACACTTTTGTTATTTAAAACACTTTTGAAAGTTTTTGTTTATTTATTTTTACAAAAATGTACAAGAGTTGCTTAGACCATTGACACAACAATACAACCCATTGATTTTAACAGCCACCACTTCATTTCATTCTTATTTGATAATTCTGGGCTACTGGAAGAGTAAGCTATAGAAACTATTATCTACAATGCAGAACCTTAAAATAATTTACTGTTTTCATAAATATTTCTCATTCCTGAACATCTTTAAGACATGAAAAATATAAGATGAGAACAGAATGTACTAAAAAATGCCCTTCCTTATTATTACAGAAACATTGAGGTAAGTGGAATACCACTGCATGGCACTAATCTGACTCAGTTTGAGGAAGAGAAACAATCCAATTGCAATATAAAGGCAGAAAAGTACATGGTTGAAATATTTCCAGTTAAAACACCCTTAAACATAATCTTTATGGACTGAAAACATTAAGTTTAGGAGTCTTACTTTTCATACAACAGAAACATTCAGAATTGTAGCAAAGTCTCACAAGTTTATTGTATAAAAACAGATTCAATCACAAATAATCAGGCCGAAGTCTTGTAAAATACAAAATGAAGTATAAAAATAGAACACAATATACAAGACTACAAGTAGTTAAATATTACTAAAACCAAAAGTGACACTGGAATAATTGTCATTTACAAATGAGTCTTATCTTGAGCTACAGTACTCATTTCTGTATCTTTTCAGGAGATTAACGTACAGATCTGACAGCTGTAAATAATGAAATTAAACCAATGTATACAAATATATGTACATTGAGGCATAGTGCTTTGTAAAGACTTTGTTACCCAGTCATTATTATGAAGAGTTGTTTTCAGTCATTTACATTTTAGAAGACTTGTTGCATCCTCTCTGTGCTCCCTCCCACCTTGGGTTATTTAACACTTAACTGCAAATTCAACAGAAACAATTTTATTAAAATAAAACAGTCTTCTCAGGAAAAAAAAAAAAAGCAACTTTGCTGTTGCAGTTGTGACAGTTGCTCATTACAAAAGGACTTCTTGCTATGCAATACACAAATTACAGAGAAAGACAGTATGAAGTAGTCCCCATTGATTAGTTTGTGCATTTAATACCATAAAGGCACTTACTGGACAAGCACCAAACCAACCCACATGTCAGCTGTGGAGAGCAATATCATGGCAACAGATATATACATTAAATACTTATAGAAATTTAATATACAAATGGCTCTGAATATACAATAAAATAATGTGGTAAAAAAAATATAAAATCAAAATATGGTGAGAATACCACCATTAGGCACAAAGTATTTCTGGTGTTAGCAATTTTAAGGGAAGTCCAAAGACAGACTGTTTATCATTTGTATGGGTATTTCAAGATGAATCCCTTCAAGATAATGCAAGAACCTATAAAAAGAGAAGTAAAAGTGAGTATAAGGAGACAAATTTATTTCCAAATACAAGGCAACATTTTTATTATTTAAAGAGGCAAACGTTCACCTTTCTTGTCAGGAATTATTTGACAAAATATTTTATTAAAATTCTTAACTACCTTGTATATATTGAAATGTAGCAACATTTAAGAAAACCAAAACTTACCTTCTTTTAGTCTTCCCTTGCTCTTTAAGCTTCTGAGACCTACAGATACTGCGAAGAGTGGGGAGGTATTCAAGTATGCTGGCTTGCTTATTACCCAGGTTTAAAGGACTTCTGGAAAATACAGTTCTGATGACTGCCAGCCTCTTCTGTGCTTTTTTGTGAATGCTAAAATGGAGAATGAAGCTTTATTGTTTCTTGCTCAAGAACGTGCAGTCCCTGTTTTTTTCCCTTAAGATCAAATCCACTGGTTTAAAACTCTGATAAACACTGATGTCCAAAACTGTGTCCCAATTGATTAGAGGCCTGCAACTTCTGATTGTGTGTTGCCTACACAGCATCACAGAGCTGCACTCTGACAGAAACATGAGGGACAGTAGTTTGTTTGGCCAATGCTCTTCGCTTAAGTGCAGAGTCTAATCCGGGGAGGTCTGGTTATGTATGTGAGGTTTAGTACGTCTGCTGGACAGTGTAACCAAAAGCATCCATGGTCTTCAAAAATAAAGAGCATCATGTGATTTGGCATTTGCCAGAATGTCAATATCAGATCCAATGTATAACTCATGATATATATTGGCCAAACTTGCTCACAGGTTAGATAGATGCATTTTGACACTGCCCCTCTGGGTACTGACTTACAGAAATAAGAGTCTAACCTGTTTTCCTATTGCAATACTTGAATAGGTTTTGTTCACCTATTATGCCCATTTCAGGTATGACAACTTGTTTATGGTAAAAGCAATTTTTCATATCTACACTTCCTAGCAGCAATGTGTTCTTTGATCTTTTACAAAATATTAAAGGTTATTCTTTCTTAGCATAAGTCACTACAAAAAAATTGCAATAACTTTGCTCTGAATTTTGTTAGGTCTCCATCAAGCAAGACCTATGCATTTAACACAGGCTCAGTATCACCAGGCACTGGATGAAAACTTTGCATGTCTAGTACTTGCAGAATCCATTTCAGTCCATCTGTCAGTCTTGCAAAAGCCATTCCTTTAGAATTTTGTTACGCTTTTGGGGGTGGGGGTGGTGTTTGTCTGTTTGTTTTTAAAGTACATGGACTAGATTAAGGCTAGATTAAGACTAAGATTCCTGAACAAGATTATAGTCAGGCGATTCAAACAAGAAGTCACTTTTTGCAGTTAATTTGAGCTTATAAAAGCAAAGTGAACAATGCATTCCAGCATTTTGAGGCATACTGACAACATTCATGTTGGTATGAATGTGTATATATAGTATCTGAAACAGTCCTACACCCTCTGAAATGCTTTTCTTGACAAATAACTGCATTAATATTCCAGACATATTAGCAAAGTCTTACCTTGAATCAGCCGACTGACTGAAGGATACATTATTTCTTGTGTTTGAAATAGGCAAAGTCAGTCCCTCCAGTTGATCACTTCCAGGTGTTTTACTGGTACTGAGAGAGGATTCCAAGTTTTGTGAAATACTAACAGAACATTTGTTAAAACTGAGTGCTTCAATAGCTGCCTTTATTTCACTACAGCTCTGAGAACTCCACCAATCAGTATTTTCTATACTGAATTCATCACAAAGACCGTTTTTGATTTTGCCATTTGTCCAATTAAATCCTTCATCTTTAGAAAACTCCAGTGGTTCCTTGGTGTTAGTGTTTACACAGCAATCCAAGAAAGACATGTTCTCCACAAATTCACTTAGTGAATTCAGACACTGAAAAACAAGAGCAGACCTTTTCTCATTTGCTGAGGTTTTAGTTTTAATTTCTTTTTCTTCTTTATTCATCAACAATTTTGATTCCTCTTTATTCGCTTCAGCACATGATGTAGGACTATCCGATGGCAAAGATATTAATTCAGCTGAATAGTTCAGTCCAGCATCAAATAAGTCACTGTCATCCAATATATCAAGCCTTTTCTGGTTCTTTGTCTTCTTAGACTTTTTCCCAGGGCTACTTTTTCCTGAGCAGTAATTGTTAGTAGATCTGTTTTTCGAAGAAACTATGGTAGTCCTTTCAAGTATAGAGTTAGAGGCTTCAGATTGGTTTGAAAGAACTTGCACTGGTAAGGGAAGAATAAGTTCAAGATTACTATATATAAAATCCACTTTCTTCATCTGGAATTCTGTGAGAAGCTGCGTCAGTTTATTCCATTTCTCCATGGTTGTGATTTTGTGCTGTAAAATAATAATGGTTAAAAAATTATCAATGCATTAAAATACTTTTTTAAAAAGTAAAAATGTTATTACAGAAAATCTCATATTCCTGGCTTTGTGTTTATGAGGCAAGGGACTGTTTTGCTTGTAGGAGACTGCCCCCATCCAGATTTTGCTTAATAATGACAGAATCCCCTAATTTCTACAACAAACCTTTTCAAAGAGATTTGCTTCTAAGAAGATGCTATTCATAGTGATCATTACACTCAATTATCTGGCAATCATTCAGTGTTAGCTAGTCAACTACAAAAGTACCTTAAGAAATGTAAACAAGTCTTCTGAAGGCAACAGGATATTCTTAAGGCCAAGCAATGTCTCTACACAGCCTGTATCACATTTTGGAAACTCCTGGAGACGTGCATCAGCTTGAGAAAAATCAATCTTGGAATCAGTCTTTTTGGAATTAATTACATGGTCTGCTTTATTTGCCTTATCTCCTCCTGCACAAAGATAACACGCTTTACTTGAAAAGAAACAAATCCATCATGAAATTGATTCTTCCCCTCTTTGTCTCAATTCCTTTTATAAAGGATACTGGAACTGTTGCCTCTTGCTGCAGTTCTGAATGAATATGGTAACTGAAATTAGTCATCCTCGTCCCCACACATCATCTCCATTTCATTTCTTTAAGTGTTCGCAATCTGCCCACCTTCCCGTCTTTGCAAGTAACCATTTGAAATAGTCTCTTCTTCCTTTCATGCCCCACTAGTCTCTCCTGTTGCTCACTCACAGGCTGTCTCACACACCCACACCTGCTGAGAATACTCTTCCTGCATCCTTTGGGACCAAGTTTGTACCCTTGCTGCCTGCTTGCTAGCTGTCCAGTTTTTCTCCTTTTTTCACTTCTGCTTCTTCTAGGTGAATTACCTACAACTCAACTAAATGGATAAAGAACTGCAAACTCTGGGTTGAAGGAAAACTACTACTGGCTCCCCGCTTTGCCCAATTTTGCTACTCAGAAGAGGAAAGGGAGATAATTCATTACCATAATGATGGGTAATAAACAGGTGCAATAAAAGTCAAACTTTTAGTTCCTTATGTATATATACAAAGCTTTGAAGTAGGCAGAAAAACCCCAAACCCTACCCGAATGTTCAGGAGTCTTACAGAAAGTTACCATTTATTCGTATATGTCTAAGAATGGCATGATTTAATCAAATTCATGTTAAGACAGAGAATAATTTTTTAAATGAAATTAAATCAACCTACCATGATGTGCCAAACATTTGTCTTTCAAGCGTCCACCTCCACTTCTAACCCAAAATTGTAAGTAGAGAACACTTTGTCTGATATCACAGTTGTTTGCGGTTAACAGAGAAGCTAAGTCTTTTACATCTGTTCGTAGATTCTCAGCCAGACACAGCACTTGAAGATAGCTAGCAGCATTTATCTAATCAAGTTAGACAAAGACCACTGAAAACAACTCTTACCAGACTGCAATAAGTCACACAGAAGCATATTATTCTATTTATGCTTGCAATACATTGTTCCTTTTAATACATATTAGTGTCTCAGATTAGTTACATTAAAACCTCAATAGAAAAGCAAAATACCAAATCTAAGCAGTCCACATATAAAAACAAAAAAAGACACACATATTCTGCTTACGTTCCTGAAACCACGTGCACCTTCCCTCTCATCACCAGTGAAGAGGTTTTAGTGAACTATATTCACTTTAAAGGTTTTGCTTTCTTTCTTTTAACTCTGCAATTGTCTGGTAGCCCAAAAGATTTTCGATTTCACGTTAAAAAAATTCCCCCTTCTCAGAAGTTAGTTCCTTCTGATTCTCATTTATTTAGATTTTCCATATAATACATGGCTGCAAATAAAACTATTTGCCATACAGAATACTAGTGTTTACATTAAAGGAATAACCCTGAATGTTTCTAGAATAGTTCCTGTATTTTTTAATGAATGAACCAATACTGACATAGTCAGCCTTCAGATCAAAACTACTAGATATATCTTCTCTGAAATGATTTACTACATCCTAAAAACTAAATTAAGTGATGTTCCTACTGTAATTCTCTGAAATACTAAATGGTTAAGAAAATAAATCTTCCATGTTAGTAAAAAAAATTCTACATGTAAAGATACCTATCATCCTATACATCCTTGCATAAACCCCGGCAAAACAGTCTTCTGGTGAAACAGATATATTACATCAGATAAATACAAACCTACACCAACATTTAATTCTCAAAGTTAAGTTAGCTGACAATTACTTGCTTAGGACATATCCACATTTCCAAACACAGACTCACCAAGGAAGGGGTTCTGAAGTTGATCTCTTCAAAATAGCCATCAAACATTAAGCTGAATGTTGGATCTATATAAAGAGATATCAGTGAACTGTCACAACATTATGTTCAAAACTTAATATTTTCTTTACCCATTAGAGAAGCCAGTATCTTTATTTAAATTCTAAAATACTCGCTTTATACCCTCTACTCATTTAATTTTACATTTAGGAGCTGTATTCAACTATCACCATTTAAACCATCTTATTAAAAGAGGCTTTTCTGTCTGTTAAGACTAATTACTGTAAAAAACACTACTCACCATTGGTAGTAAGAATTACAGGTCTCTTTGCAGTTGCCATGAATGTCTTTATTGCATTTAGAAATCCTGCATCTTCATCAAATATTATATCTACCTATAGAAAACAAATGAAGTGCAAAACATCAATAGCTTTAACAATAGCTACAAGCTGTGAAACACAAACACGGGTGTCTCGAGCACGCATGGGCAATGACAGTATACATGCTTCAGGTGAAGTTCACTTGTTAGCACACACCACTTTGGTCTCAGTCCTCCGTGCTGAAGCTTAAAAAAAAAAAAATAAATCACAGGCTGGTTGAGGCTGGAATGGACCTCTGGAGGTCAATGTGTCCACCCCCCCCCCCACTCAACCTGGGTCACCTAGAGCACGTTGCCCAGGACCATGTCCAGGTAGCTTTTGAAGTTTGGTTTGGTTTGTTTTTTTTTTTTTCTTTTTAATAGAATTGCACCAGTGATCCGTAGGATCAACCCACAGTTAGCAACAGTGCTATACCTCCTTTATTTACTTAAAGTTATATTCTTGTTTGCAATTTTGTATTCTTAGTTTAAGACTCAAAGACATTTTGGGGCAAGAGGTTAAAGAAAATAATTTAATGTGGGCTTGATATTGTAATTACTGGAGTGTTAATGGTGACTTTTAAAGTGTCTTAGTGCATGTAAGCAGTGTAAAATTGTAAACCAACACTTTTGGCATAATCAAAGGAATTAAATTAGCAGAATCCTGCAAACTGTTCCAACAGTGAACAACTGCTGACAGATGATAGTTTCTTTATCTTTTAAAATAACTTTGTAAAATAATGTTCCGTGGTTAAAAAAGTAATCATGAGGATGAAATCATTAAATATTGAATTAATTTTTAAGAAGCTGATAATCCTCACACTTGAATCTACCTAGAAGTCTCAAGGAGGAAGGGAAAAAAAGTTAAACTCTAAACATAATGAAAGGATTGCTCACTTCAATATACTTCACATGAATTTTACCTCTTCAAAAAGAATGAGAGATGTTGCACTTTTTCTGTTGTTTTCTCCTCCTTCTAATTGTTTGTCTATTGACTTAATTTGAGCATCTTTCTTTTCTTCACATGAATTCTGAGTATTTCCTGCAGATGGGTGAAGAATTGAGCAGGAAGTAAATGAGGACTGAAACCATTTATTATGCATTCTGGACGCTGTTTCAAAAACACCCTATGTATAAACTGCTTAAGAAAATCTACATTGACATAAAAACTTAGAAATTTGACCCACATCCTTTTCCGACGTCTTTTGTTTGAAAAAAATTGCAACAAGTTTGCTGGAAATTCAACTGTGTTTGGTGAAGGGCTGACTATTTGTAAAATTAATTCTGCACCTAACCTGTCTGTGACCTATGATATCTCCGGGGCACGGAGTTGATGCAAGTCCTTCAAGACAATGCAACTTGATTGCCTGTAAAGACAAGGACTAGACTCAATTACCCCAATTCAATCCAGCACTTTGCTCACACATTCCTCAAACATTTATCGGCTTTACAGGACCTCTCAATACTGTGGCAGTAATTTTGATATATAGGTATATACACATCACCTAGCACAATGACCATTCCACACCAACCTGAAACAGGCACTGAGGTAATATAAAGGTGTGTTTTTCTAGAGATAAATTGAAAACTATCTTCTTTTGCCTAAACGCTCTGAAAAACCCCCACTCAAACCCACAACATAACCAAACAACTAAGGAAAGCTTACTGAACTTCAATTGGTCTGTACTCTCGTTAACTTGCCTGTAATAGAGTAATGACTACTTCCCGTGTAGCTAAGCGTATCTGAGATGCATTAAGTAACTCTTCCCAGCAGTTGGAGTGTAGTAAGTGTGCTCTACCCCCTTCTCCGCACAGCTCCACGTATACAGTAGTACAGTGTAGCATTTCCATCTCCAAAGGTAACTAACTATTAAATAGTGATACCTACCTTTATTTTTTTCTTGAGATGTTACTGCTCCATCATTACCTTTACGTTTGGAAGAAATTTTGAAATAGTTTGCAAGTGTTTTAGGGGGTAAGCTTCGTTTTAATCCTGCTCCTTTTGGTGACAGTGGAGGTTTTCTTGGCGAAACGATTTTCTTTGGAGAATACATTTTTTCTGCAAAATATGTTTTATATTAAGCTGGAAATGTAATCTCAAACTGACATTTATCAGGCAAATTTAGAACAAATCCCAGGTTTGTATGTAGTATAGGACAGGTTTACTGTGCTGATTTCTGCTTATTTTACTTTTCTTCTGTTATAGGGAATGCTTTCTATTCAACTTTCTATTCAAGTGCCATAGCACTTACTCCACCACTACAGAAATAAACTTAAAATAGTCAAGACTGTCATTTTGATAAAGCCATTATTTAATTTGATATGTAGTTATGTTAACCAGCAGAGCATTTCTTATTATTATGGCCCAATAAACTGCAATTTGCTGTATTTTTTTTAAACAACTGATGTCTAAAAAATGGTTTTGGGAACTCAGTTCCAATTAAAAAAAAAAACAAAACCAACAACCAACCAAAAAACCCAACCCAAATAAAACCCCAACCAACCAAACCCCCAGATATAACCATGAAACTTACTCGGTGACTTGGCACTGCTACAACTGTTAAAAAAGCAAGGCTTGTGTGCATTAATGCCTTTTTTGTCCACTTGATGAGACTGAGTAGCTTCTTTTAGTTGAGACAGTATCTGTCTACCACTACGCTGGCAAGAGGCATTGACTTCAAATATCTGCAATGGTATTTAATTTACATTTTAAAAAAAAATTTAGACCTCTTGTATTACAAATGTTTTTGTATCACGAGTTATAAGTAAGAAAAACGGCACTGAGGAAAGGACTCCACAAACCTTAAAACCAAGCTCCTGAGCACAAGCATATACTGCAGCAGTTTTCCCCACTCCTGGTGGGCCTGTTATCAGAACTGTATTGCAAAGGGTAGTCTCTTCCTCAATATCAGACTTATTGTCTTTAAAGTCAAGGCTGTCCAAAGAATCTGGAGAATTATTTAAAAGAAAAGAAGAGATTAATGTCATTTTTATGCCAACTTTAACAAAGAGAAGCTATATACATTATTTTTAATTCTCTCAGCACCTTCATGCTCTGTTTCCTCCTTTTCCCTTTTCTGATTTCTTTTTTCTTCCCAATCAGCTCTTTTTTTCCATTCTTTTAACCAACTATAAAGGAAGGAACAGAACAAAAAAAAAAAGAATTACTGCTGAATAAAGTGAACCAAATTCAGATGGAACAGGATATAAAACTAGGGGACACAAGCCACTTGTTACCCCTCTCAGAAAATTATCAAGTCCTTTCAGACTGAAAAAACCAAGTAATTGTTCGGGGTTTGTTTGATTCTTTTGTAAAAAAGGATTCCTTCTTCATTCTCCATTCTATTAGCTGACCAGTATAAAAACAAGTTACTTGGTGAACTACTTAAACTGTAGAAAATGCTTTATCATTCATAGTTTGGTGATGTTTGTCAGATGGATCTTTAAATTCTGTGTCAGAGCCACAACAATAACTTAAACCCATACAGAAAATGTAACTGAAAGCACAATATATTAGACGGACTTGAGCACTAAATTACTGTCAAAAGCAGAAGCAGAGCATCAAGATCAGGGTCAGGCATGCTTGTAGGGAAGTACAGACAAGTACCACTAAGTTTCTATCTCTCATTCATAGTGTGTAAGTTTAAATAATCTGGCAAAAAAAAAAAAAGATTACTAAAATTGTAAGGGCATTAGTTACTTAAGTATTTCATTCTATCCCACTGCCTAATGTAACATGTCATGTGTGTGTTTGTTTTGTACCATACAAGCTACAGAGGTATTACTGTAAAAGAAACTATGACTGAAAGATCATTCACACCAACTGACAATTTGTTTCTGCAACTTTTTGGAACTAAACCAAAGCAGAGGCCGCAAACATACACTCTGTGTTATTCAAGCACAGTGTAAAATAATTGACTTTGTTTGAGCATAATGAAGTAACATGATGTTCTGAGTTATTTTAGGAGTGGATCCATGCTCCCATTTCTGACCTGTGTAGCCTTTCAATTTCTTTCTTGTTCCCTACAAGTTCACTGGAATCTTGAGGCTGATATTTTTCTGTCCAAAGCATATCTTCGTTTTCGACACCTACAGAAAAAATATTATCTGTTTTTAAATAGTTCTTCATGCAAGAGTTGATCAAGTCTAGTAGAACCTTAAGACTAGGTAAGGTTTTTACATCACAGGGGAAAGCTGACATACATCATACATACATTCCCTCAATGCAGAGAGAATTACAATCAGACAGGAAATGCATTTACCTGAAAGTGCATTTGGCTCTGATAAATATTCAGTGTCTTCTGTCATAACATCTGGTTTCTCAGTCTTGTTTTTTCCCAAATGAGTTGCTTGTCCTGTCTCTGCTTTTTTTTTTCCAGGTATGGGAGAAATAAGGTTTGTGGAAACTCTGGGTTTTATTTCAGTCTCTGTACCTTCAATTTGTTTTCTTCTTTTTGATTTGTGCTCTTCTGTTTCTTTCCTTTTCCTCTTAGTTTCCTTCCAATTATCAGAATGTTTCTGATTTACCCCAGAATTTGCAGTGCCATCTCTGCTTTCTGAGAAAAAAAATTAAAAATTACATCCTTTTAAAATTTCAAGCTTATGTCCATTACAACCATGTGTGTTTAAGCTGTCTGAAGAATTTGGTCAAAATTACCTAAAATGCAAGGACCAATTTATTTCCAACAACAGTATTCCTTCACCAAAACGTTTCTGGAAATTCCAAGTTGCCATTTTATGCCAGAGAGTGTGAGTGTGTGTTTATTTTTCCGTATGTAGATTACTGACCTTGTATACTGTTTTCAAAAACCAAACGTTCAGTTTGCTTTTTCAGAAATGTGTAGAAGTATTTTCTCACAGGAAATTGAGAATTAGAAGACGTGATCTCATCTAGTAGATCTTTCCTGAATGTATCAGGAAAAACCGGTCGGTGGCCAGAAAGCTGTAATACATACGTGCACACAGAAAAAAAGTTATTACTCAAAAATATTACACAGAATAACAATGACAGTTTTGCATCATTTAAATGGGTAGCTGTCTTGTTAAATCCAGAGATTAACAGAAAGCCTTCAGAATTGTCTAATGTAACAATGCAGAATGAGTGAATCACACACAAGAAAAAAAAAAATAAAAATCCAGGACTGATTCAAACTCCAGGATTGTTTAGAACAACAAGTAACAAAACAATTTCAATTTTCTTTTCATTTTCCTTGTAATGCAAGCCCCCATTTTAAAGTACTAACCACAGGTGTAGAACAGCTTCCAGTTGGTTTTGAATTCACAGTAGAAAATTCACCAAGTGAGAGAGTGATTTTTGTGACATTACTAACTTCAGTATTCAGTTTCCTTAGCTTAGTTAATAGAGGACATGAAGGTGATTTCAATTTCCACATTGGATAACCTACAGAAGAACCCCCAACAAAAACAAAACAAGGGGAAATTTTTGTTAACAAAACAGAGATACAGTCACAGACAAAAACATCCTACAGTAAATAAGAGTAAATGCTCTTTTAACTAAAGCTTTATCGTGTCAAAGCCAAGCTTATGTAACTTACACTGCATCAACATTTTATCTTTATTAATTCCGCCTCCCACAAGCAGAACATTTTTGCATACATTTCTCCAGTAAGTTGCTTCTTGGGTCTGCTCGCTCCAAATAACAACCTGTGCCCTCACCGGGTCTCTGCAGGACAGATGCTCACCAAGGAGTTTGTTTGTTTATTGGTTAGTTTGCAAATATAAACTTTGTTAAGTGCTATTCTACCTTCTGCTTTTCTGTCATGACCCAGCATAAAACATTGTAGGACACTCCCTCACTTAGTGGAAAGAAATGGGCTGTTCTTTTCTCTTTTGAGAAATATTTTGCCTTTGTCAGAAGGAAATGGTTTCAGCCCAAATCAGTCCAATGTGATCTTTGTTCTCCAAATTGGAACTTGAAAGACTAACTTTTTTGCCTAGATATTAAGAATTTTGCATCCTCACCCATAAATGTATACCCTACTTTAGCATCAATTTAATTTGTAAATTGTGTGTTCGAAAACATCTCAATGGAAGCTTGTAAGCTATGTTTTCTTACTGTGACACAAAACAAGAGGGAAGTACCAGTTATTCCAGTCACAATAGTAAGTTCTGCCGTTCAGTATGTTTTTTCTGCACAGATTTACTAGAAATTATTATATACATCTACACAATGGCTGAGCAAAAGCTTACAGTCATCCTTCTGCTGTACATGGACAACGGTCTTGAAACATGAACTTGCGAGAGAGTACGCTTCCATTGCTGCTGCTTTCTTTGCAATCTGTCTTTTCAGTGACTCTGGCAATCCACTCATCAAGAATTCACGTTTTGCTCTGAACTGATCATCATCTTGAGAATTTTCAGATGCATCTTGGCTTTAATGAAAAGAGAAATGAAAAAAAAAAAGTCATTAGAACTACCAGCTAGGTAAGGCTTACAATAGAATTTAATCACATTCACTTCTAAATGAGTTAGAAATAGTCTGGGAACACTGCTAAAATTAATTTAAATGTAGTAAGTTTACATTTAATTTCAAATTTTGTGTTAGAGAATTTAATTTTAAAAAAAATCCTCTTTGGTTTTGTATTTTTATACGCAATTTAGGATTCCTTTTTAATCAGTCATCAACTATGTTTTCAACCATTTAAAGTGGCTCAACAATGGCTGAGGAAACAACTCTGAAAAAAAACCCCAAAATTGTGCAAGCAGATTAACATTTTGATCAGTATAAAAAACCTGAATGTTTAAATCATGTTTCAATAAGTGTATTTAAATTTGTAAAGTGAGAGAATGTTAAAGTAACCTTGAAATATATTTTGATTCTTGAGCAACTGCCAGATGATGAAAACTGACCTGCTTTCATCAAAGATCACAATTGGTTCACCTGCAGAGTTTTGAGTATTTCTGTCTAGGAAGGAAGGGGGATATCTCAGTTTTCCTTTAAAAAGAAAAAAAAAGTCATGATTAGATTAGCACTGATACAGGATTCTAACCTTGCTTCCCTGTTTGCTATCTATATGTTCCATTTAATAACATTAGGAATCTTCTTTTCTTAAGTGAAAGCTGAGTAGTATAATAAAATTAATTTCTAGTTGTTTCATCACTATAGACATTATTTTCTGTAACATTAAAAAAATCCTTAAATTAGAAGGCAATGAAACGGTATACTATTGGCAGTTTTTCAAAGTTTTCTCTGAATGAAGAAAAATCAAAGCAGCACATGTAAATAACCTCTGCAGTGTTAACTCATATCATGAAAATAAAAAGGTATATATTGTAATATTATATTAAAAAAATCAGAAGATGAATGTACTGCAAAGGTAGCTTTATAAAATAACATTGTAATAGACAATAACTGTAATAAAAATTAAACACATTCAGTAAAACCCAATTACCATTTGAATTCTTCTTTGCAACCTTCAAGTTTCTAGACTTTTTCCCCAAAACATCATTTAAGCTCCGAAGATTCTTTTGCTTCACATTCTGCACTGTAGTAGTGGCATTACTCAGGCTTGAATCTAAAATAACTACCGATTCCTAGAGGGAAAGCAAATAAAATAAAAAAGGAAACACAACTTTTCCTCCTTTATTAACTATTTAGTGATCAGTGCTGAGAAAACTGAAGAAACTGCTGGAGTGCTTAAAAGTTAGGAAATACAATTTGAAGATTATACAATATTTTTATTACTGATGTCTACACAGAAATAGTATATAGAATAAGATCTCCAATATATAAACGAAGGCCAGAATTACTCTCATCTAAATTTAAATGTCTAAAACATACACATCTGAAACAGACATCTTGCTCTCTATTAGGAAAGAAAAAGAGTCACTTCTAAAGCGTGACCATCTGCTGCACGTTATAGATCTGCATTAGGAGGAGCTTTCCAGTCTGTGCCTGGCAGTTACTTTACTATTTGACATTTACCATACCATTGCATAGATATCTACTTTATTTGATTCTTTAAAAGAAATGTTTGCAAGATAGAAACATTTTTGTTGCTTAAATGAATCCCAAAACCATAAAAATAATTTTTCCCCCTCTACAAAGTATACAGGCTTACTTCATTTTCTTGTAATTTTTTCTTTTCAGCAAGAGCTCGCTGCCGAGATGAGCGCCTCACAGAAGCTGGTAAGTCTTCGTTAACCTTTGATCTATTATGCCGTATAGCCTTTGCTTTTTCAATTAGCTGTTTTGCTTTGGACATATTTTTAGAAGTTGAGCTTATCTGTCAACAAAGTACAAAAGTACCTAGCAATTAATAGCAATATATTCGGTAAGTATTTCACATATTAATATAATTTCTCACATTCATATAAGCATATGATTTGTATAAAATTTTGTTTGTATCAGAAAATGAAAGAATGGAAAGGAGGAGGAAACGAAGATGATATAAATACTTTTCAAAAGGAAGTGAGAGCCCTACAGGGGGATCCTCCAATTTGTCCACAGTAGAAATGAAATACGGGCAGTGACGTTCTTAAGCATAAGCTATTCTGCTGTACCCAAACACTATGTCCCATCCTAAGAACCTGCAGAACACGAGCATACTATTTTATTGGATTTTTTCCGTTACATTGTGAAAAGTAGATTTACACTCATAAAACATATTTTAAAATCTAAAGTACAATAACTGTACAAGAAACTCTCTCAAATTCTATCATAAATCACAGTAATATTCCTTTCCATAGGGCATCTGAGAAACATCATAATATATTACATTACACTGTTACACAATACTAAATATTAACACAATTAAGTACATATAGTAAATGACAAAATATTGAAACGCAAACTGTTACATAAATTACCTTTATGTTTTTGGAGTTAAACTCTTCGTTTTTCATTGCTTCAGCATTGTTTGATTTTGTAGTTGCATTGATACGTGTAAACCTCATTCTGATTCAGGAAAAAGTATTAAGAAATTATTAGTTTTTAATAAAGGGAAATGTTACTCTCCACCTCATTGTCAAAAGCCTTTAAAAATACAGTGCAAACAGAAGCAATCACCCAACTGGTGGTGGTGGGTTTTGTTTGTTTTGGGTTTTTTTAAATATCTTTAGTGCAAGCACATTTATAGAGTCAACTTCATGTGTTTTGTACTATTATCCAACATGATCAGTATTCACGCAGCTTTGGTATGCATTCCAATCAATTTAGAATTATGTCTTACTCTTAAAATACTTACAGCAAATCAAAGTGCACAAAGGTAGCATATACTCTAAAATGTTTACCTGATTGGGCTGTTTCCATCCAAGGGCACAGTAATCACCTCGGCTTTATATACGTTACTGTTCTTCAAGGATCGCTTGCTTGCTTTTGGTGTAGAAGTCTGAAACGAAGAGCCACTTAATTCATCTTCAGAAAAGGTATTTCTAATCCTGGTTTTTTTAGGTGTTACACTTTTGGATGTTTTTATTTTCTTCTGCCTTAAACTCCTCCTTAACTCATTCACTTTTGGACTTAATGAAATTCTTACATCTAAGGTGTTTTCCTTAGAAAGAACGTCAGCTCCTGAATCTTCATTAAAATTGCTAGTATTTGAGACATTTGTTTCCTTAGTTTCTGAAGCCTTCCTTCTTCTGCTTCCTTTTTTCTGAAACTTTTTAGGTCTTTTAGTTTTAGTTCTATTGTTTGCAGGACTAGAATGTGTGTATTTGCCCTCATTATCTTCTGGTACTCCACTTTCTAATCCTTTATTTGAAGCAATGTGATCTTCATGTCCTTCTTTTTCTTTTGAAGACTTTCCAATGGCTTGCTTTTGTTTTCCAGGTGCCTTTTTAACTCCGCTTATCACATCTGATGTTGGTTGTCTAAATGCCTTCATAAACTGATGCCTTTCTTCCAGAGTACATTTTGGCTTCAAAGAATCTGACCCTGCAGTCTCTAGTACAGCTAACTCCAATTCTTCTTCCTCAATAACTACATTAGATTTTCTTTTCTGAGTAACCTGTTCAGTTTGGTCACTGTCCAAGAGGGGTGGGCTACTTTCTTTTTCGTCTACACATCCTTTCTGCTTCAAAAAAATGGAAGCTATTTTCCTAGAGCCTATTTGCTCCTTATGTAAAGGAGCTAATTTGGGGGGAATGGAATGAACTTGTGCAAGGACGGTCACTGTTCTAAGTGGTAACTGTTGAGATTCCTCACACTTTTCTGGGTCACTAATGCTATCACTTTTGTCCGTTTCGTTTGCTGTAGCAGAATTGTCCATAGTTGGCTTTGTGCCCTCTTCAACATGATCTACGTTATTTTCTCCCTGACTCTTCAAGAAGTCCTCAAATGACACCGTTATTATACTATTGTTTACCTGTGATGTCTTATCATCCCTATGAACTTCAGAACTGGAATCACTAATAGTAGCGTCACACTCTGCTGTTGTAGGAGAGACCATCTTTTTCTTATCTTCAGTTTCCATTTTGCATGTTTCATTCAGCTGGTTGTCAGATGAAAGACTTTCAGACAAATCCATATTTACTTTGTGCTTCTTTTTCCTTGATTTCCTTAACTTATTTTTTGTTGCATTTATTTCAGAACCAACTTTCTTCACATTTTTTCTGTAGATGACAGCATTTGAGAATTTCTCTCCTTGCACATTATCTTCTGCTAATTCTCTTGCACATTTTTGGTCAACTAAAGCGCAAGTAGCAATAAAATCATTACTGTCCTGTTTCAGTCCTGTTGTTTCTCTGCTGTGATCACTACTAATTTCTATTTCATGTTCATTCTCAGATCCTTTCATATCTCTTACCTTATTATTAACTCTCTTCCCTTTCCTCTTCCGCTTTAAAGATGGTTTAAAATGTGACTTACAGTCTTTGTCATCAGCATCCAATGGTGTGCTATTTTCTCCAGGTACAACTGGTAATGTATCTTTCTCAGTTACAGATGTCTTTTTAAAATAATCCAATATATTGTTGGGTTTTGGTGGTGATAACACTTTATCCACTGGTTTTGCTAACGGTGAAAAATATCTTGTGATTGTTTCTACAGAAGTATCTTCCTCTCGCCGTTTCTTGCATGGCTATAAAAAAGTTGAACATTAATCTTAGTTTTTAAAAACTTAAGATGACTTAGTATGGTAATATAAAGCAGTAAAGTATCTGCAGTATATATTAGTGACACTAGTACTTTTTCAGAGGATAACAAACTAGTGTCAATGCACTAAGACTGTGTGCACATCAACTTGTATCTCCACATCTTCAAAAGACATTTAAGCTTGAAATAAAGATTCTGCCAATTAAAAAAAAAAATTCTACCTAGATTTGGGACTGTCAAAACTTCAAGTGACAACAAGGTCCTCAGAACAGCTCTGAGGAGATTTCATAATACTAGAGTTCAGAAATTCTCCTTCAGTTCATATGATCTATTAGTGCCCTTGAGATGTTCACCAGGGCATTTGTAGAGCGGTGAATTGCAACATCACTTAAAAATGCATAAATCTACCGTAAAGGAAACATCTAACACATCTTAAGAAGAAATTATACCTTTTAAAATACTTAAAAGGAAATGAATACAAGAGAATTCATATCTGATATCATAGTTTAAACCATAAAAGAGAATTTATTTGTAAGACTCCCAAGAGAGATGGCTCACCAAGACTTTTACCGCTCTCCTAGTTTATTAAAAACCGAACTCTTCTGAAATCACATCACCGGAAACAAAAAACGCGTCTTCCCAAACCCACCGGGGACTCGGCCGAGGCGCCCCAGTTCGATGACAGCCGGGCCCGGGGGCTGCCCAGCGCTGCCCACCGCCGCCTGCGGGCGAGAGCGCAGCCCCGGACCCCGGGCCGGGGTCCCACAGTGGCCGGGCCGCGTTTAACGCCTCCCCCGTTACACCGGCCGACAAAAGGTCGCCCTCCGCCCCCCCCGGCCCCCCCCCCTCCGCCCTCACAGCGCGGCCCGCCGCCGCCTCCCCACCTGAGCGTCACCGTCTTTCCCGGGGAGGGAGGCGGCCGCCGCGGCCACGGCGACCCTGCCCACCATGCCCCGGGCAGTGGCGGGGAGCGGAGCCCTCAGCCGCGGGGGGAGGCGGGCGCTATGGCCATGGAGCGGCCCGGCCGCCCGCCCACTGGCCGCCGCCGCCTGACAGGAGCGAGGGACAGGCGGGCAGAAAGGCGCGCGCGGGACGAGATTCGGACCTGCGCGCGGAAGGGGGCGGTGCCACGGCGCCCCACGTGACCCGCCCGCGCTGCCAACGGCCGGCCGCTTTCCGCCCTCACGTGACGCGGGCTCCGCAGCTCGTCACCCCGCCCGCCGGCAGGCCGGGTCACGTGCCGGCGCAGCCCCGCCCGCCCCTCCCGCTTCGCCGCCGCCGGTCGGGTTTTCGCGCCGCGCCGCGCCGCGCGGAGAGGGGCGGGGCGCGTGACGTCATGCAGGCGGGGCAGAGGGCGCGGGAGCGGCCCGTCTCCGCGGGGCCGGTCCTCGCCGCGCTTCCCGCCCCGCCCCGCCGGGCACGGCGCCCGGACGCGCGGCCCTTCCGGGGGCGAGGCCCGCCCGCTGCCGCGGCTGCCCATGGAGGCCGAGGCCGAGGCGCGACTCCTCTTGCAGGAGGCTCGGGAGAGCATCGAGGCGGCGCGGAGCTACCGGCGGGAGCTGGAGCAGCGGCTGCGGGGGCTGCAGCAGGCGCGGGAGCAGGTGGGGACGGGACGGGACGGGACGGGACGGGACGGGGCTCCCCGGAGCGGGCGAGCGGGCGGGAGGCGCCCGCCCCGGGCGCCGGGTGCGGGTGGCGGCCATCAGCGACCCTCTCCCCGGGGCGGCGGCGCTGCCTGTCCTGCGCCCGGAGCCGCGTTCTTCTGTGCAGCCCCTCCGCCCTGACCCCGGTAGCGCTTGGGTGGGACGTGTGAGGACAAGGGATAACGGCTTTTAACTGAAAGAGGGAAGATTTAGGCTAGATGTAAGGAAGAAATTCTTTACTCAGGGTGGTGAGACAGTGGCCCGGGTTGCCCAAAGAGATGGAGGATGCCCCATCCCTGGGAACGTTCCAGGTGAGGTTGGACGGGGCTCTGAGCCACCTGATCGAGATCGATGTAGCCTGGACTAGCTGGCCTTTAAAGGTCCCTTCCAACCCAAACCGTTAGATGATTCTGTGTAGGGAAAGAGGAGGGTGGAGAAGGATTCCCGCCAGACCTGGAGCAGATGATGGCAGTGGTGACCCTGGTGATTCTCTGCACTTTCGGGGAGATGGGCGTGTTGCCTCTCTAGGTGCTGGAGGTGGAGGATTTGGGAATGTAGATGTATGTTTGGGAATGGGATGTAGAAGGTATCAGGAAGGAAGGGGTGCGAGTTGAAGTCTGTTACTGAACTGAGCCTGTTTTTTCTGGGATGATAGGGAGGTTTCCTAGGCAAGAATAAAGATTCAGCTGGACATTTTGCTGAGACCGTGCTTTTGCCAAGGAAGGTTGGACCAGGTGATCCTTGAGGTCCCTTCCAACCTAGTATTCTATTATTTTATGTCTAAAGGAGCTACTTTTTCTACAGTAGTTGGGTTACTAAGTCTTATTTTATAGGAAGTGTTCTGCCTGTCTCCTTACCCTCGCATCTAAAAGATTCCTGCCTAGGCAAGTTGCACTCTGGTTTGGTTGCTGTCCTGAACTCTGCTGTCCCCATGCACCAAACTCTGTGGGGCACGTACTCTGTGGGCCATGTATAAGTGTTGCCAGCATTCCAGGTTAGCTGGTTTTTCTGCAGCTGTGCACTGAAGCCAGAGGAGGGTTTTCATTGGGACTCGTAACCCACCCACTGTGTGCTGAAGATGCATGATAAGATATGCAGATGTGGGTAGGGAGATTGCGGAGAGCCAGCGCAGGACTGGCTTCTCTCCTAAAACATCCTCTATGCATTTTAAGTTTTTGCAGACTGGAACCAATGCCTTACTATCTTGGATTCAGCTCTGCAAGAGGTAAATAAAAAACCTCACCCAAACTCAGAAAATATTTCTGTGGTGATCTGATCATGTCTCTGAAGCAGATTCCATTAGCTTAGAAACCTGCTGTAAATCTGCTAGGTCAGTGTTCTGCTACTGAGTGCGGGCAATCACTGGACATTAAATTAGTCATCTTCAAAACCGCAAGCTACTTCAGAAAATGAAAACCTTGTCATCTCAGATTGTTGCCTGGTATCTCAAAGTGCATTGAGAGGGAGCCAGTTTGCCCTTCTGCAGTGGCTGCAAGTGCTTCGTTAGCATACCTTTCTTTCATTTTCCTCTCTGGAGGAATTTCTTTGCTTGTGTGCTTGTTTCTGTTTTCTCTCTTTCCATCTTCAGTACCACACGCTATTTTGTCCACAAAGAATCAGCCATGCAACACACATCCAGGGATTCCCAGTGTCCAGAAGTGCTGAATGGGATTAGACTGAATGAAGTGCTTAGACTGGGGTTCAAATAGCGGAAACTGTATTATTTGGGGACTGGTGGGCCAGCAGGAAAAGCACTTTAGATCACTTATGTTGCATCCTTTTCTTTTGGACCAATGGGACATGATTTTCAACAAGTTTCATGCAGCTCTGTATGTTCAGGGACTTGCGTTTCTTCTTCTGCGTAGCTGGTAGTATCTGCAGTTCTGGGGCTGACTTGTTGAATTTGGATCTGCATGTAATGGAGGTAATGGGCTTAGAGAAGTGACTGTTCTGTCTTCCTTCACCCCACCCCTCCACAAAGCGAAATACTTCCTTTTTTTTCTCTCAAGCGTTGAAATAACAAGAGAAGGGAAACCGAGCTGTGTGGCAGCTGCAGAGGTTCATGAATATTTCTTAAAGAGGAAATTTATTTTACCTAACCAGAGAACTTCCTGTGTTGGTTGTCTGTAGTTCTAAAGATCTAGAAATTACGTGTAAGGCTGTGTGCATGTTGCAGCATTTCCTTGTGTGTGTGACTTAGAAATGTTGTTCGTAGGGAGATGTTTAGTTCTGACTTTTGCATCTTTAGCTCAGGGGTGTTCAAATGTGTTTTCTTCCCTAAAAGTCAGATTCAGCAAGTTTGCAAACATTTTAATAAGCACTTGTAGAGCCTTCTGTGGTCTAGTTCTTCCAGAATTAAAACAGACTTGCTGTTCACCCTGCCCTGTAACCCTGCAACGCACACAAATCAAAGGTGGCTATTTAAGAAAAAATACTAAAAGAAAGCAGCTTTACGAGGATTTTAAAAATCCAGTGAAAAGTCTGGTATCTTTTTCTTTCCAATGAGGATTACGTGTATATGATAGCAGAGTTGTTTTTGAACAGGATTACAGGAGTTTTGAGGGGTGGTGGGGAGAAGACCTACAGAGCATTCAGACTTTTCTGACAAGAAAAATTCTGTGATTGAAGTACATGTAACCCAATTTGTATTTAGCTCCAGCCTCAGAGGTTTTCTTGATTTGCCTGGTTAATCCATTCTTCCCCTTGGCCAGGCTAGTTTCTTTGTCTCCTTCCTTGCTGTATGTGTACTAAAACCAACTACACTAGTTTGTTACCTTTTTTTAAAGCTGACTTCACAGGCGGCTTTTCTCCAGCAGATGCAGATGAGGTGGTTCAGAAAAATAAAAGACGTGCGTGGCCTTGGCATTTATCCTGAATCCTTCTTTCCCGTTACCTGAATTTAGATCAGAGAAAGTGCAACGTTGACCAGATATGTGCTCGAGCAACATTTTAATGATTTGAAAGGGACCCTGAAGAAGCTGTTGGATGAGCGACTGATGTCACTGCTGCAGGAAGTGGATACCATAGAACAAGAGAGCATCAAACCCTTGGATGAATGCCAGAAGCTAATAGAGCACGGAGTCAGTACGGCCGATGATCTGCTCCGCGACGGTAAGGGATGACCTGACCCTAAGTCTTACCTCTACCTTCCAGCATGTCTTCTTTAGAAGACTGGAATGTTCCTGTTATGATCGGCATATTTGGCTCATTTTGGACTTCTGTCAAACCAAATGTTAAGAAAAGGTTAAGGTTGGGTGGATGTAGTGAAGAGCTGATCAATATTGTCTCCTACAAATCTGCATTTTAATATTTTGCTCCAATCTTAGGGTGTACGTATGTCCGTGTAGCCTCTCTGTAAGGGCAGGAGGTATCTGCTTTGGAAATGTCTCACTGCAGAGATGGAAATGTCTCACTGCAGAGGTGTCCTATACCCTTCCACACTAGAAAGAGGATTATGTCCAGCTACTTTGAAATAAAATCCATCTTGGGTACCATAATAACAAAATGTCTCTGTTGGTTGAAGAAGGTTGGTTGTGTCTTAGTGGAATAGCAGCGGAAGTAAACAGATTATCTTTCCTGTCAACTCTGATTATGTTCACTGTTGAAGGGGAACATGAGGAATGGAATGGCCACTGTATAGGAATAATTTCTCCAAAAAGTCAGAGGATGAGGCAGACGAAAATAGAAATGTGGAATATTACTATAAGGGCCAGTTTGTACCCTACTGATGCTAAATACCAAGCCAGAAAGGAATGTCACTCTTGCCTGTTTTCCCCACACTGGAGAACCTACTGGGAGCGTGTCTGAGCCATGAGTATGTTGGCAGTTTCCTTGCATTGTTCTCGTGTCTCAACTTTAACTTTCTTTCAACATGATCTCAGTTTTGTGAACTAAAGTGCATTGAGCAGTCTCCCACGGGTAGGAAGCATACCAGCTTCCACTCAGACGTGAGCTTTGTGCTTAAAGAGCGTGTTGGCTTGGTAGCTCTATGCCGCGGGAGTAGTGACAATATTTAAGAATTAATTTGTTGGGTTTTTTCCTAGCACCACAACCTGTGGGGCAGCTGGTAGTCACCTTGTTTTGATTTTATCTCTCAAGGTACTGAATCACAGGGTGGTGGCAAAGATTGCCTGTGTTCTATACGAGTTTCTATCAGATCTCATGAGAACCTGACGAGCTGTGCACGTCCTATCCCATGGGTCACTGTTCCCTCTGTAGCAGTACGAGCATTGCTAAGTCGTGTCGTCAAAACAAGCAGACATTGCCTCTGAGTCAGAAAGGAGTTAAGCCTCCATGGTTATTAAATCTCCTGCTGCCAATTATGATGTATGTTTTTCTTTAGAGATTTGTAACATTTGTAATCCTCCATTTGGAAAAGGACTGAGCTTGCTTATGTTGTAAATTACCATAAAATCATCAGATAAGAGAATGGAGCATACGTCTCTGTAAGCTGAAGTGTGGGACGCTACTTTATATGGAAAGCTTATGAAAAGATTTCTATTTATCTCCACACTTCAATGCATGGATTATTTCCTTCATTATGACATTAGTTACCATTTAGATTGTAGCAAACAGAACAGTGGTTGAAATTATTGTTTGCTTTTAAGCTCCTGCTTTTTAATTTTCTGCTCAGTGAAGGTGCTTTGCTTTTTTCTTCCTTTAAAGTGAGGTGGAGGAAGGGATTAACGATCCTGATTTCTGGCATCTGAGCCCAGTTCTGCTACTGTCTGAGACCTGAGGCAAATTATTACATCTGTTATGGGTGTGTCTACAGGAAGCTTTGAGAGCTTCAAAAGTTGCTAGATAGGCTTTATACTGTTAACTATAATTGTATTTTCTATCTGAGTCTAGCAAAAGTGCTGAGAATGCTTCATATTTAATTGGTTGTTCGTGTCAGAACTGGTTCTTTAAAGCAAAGAATGCCTTTCTTGGACGTTTTCTCATTGGGAATATTTTTACCATTTGATTCCAGGAGAGAGTGCCGTCCATGGAGATGTGGGACAACAGAATGAGAAACTGTGCAGCTTTACAAAGAAAGCTCTGCACATTCAGCTAGATAGGTAAGATACTGACACTCTGAGGAGACCTGAGACAGCGGCACGTATGCTCTTCTTTATGGGGGATCTTTTCTCCTTTGAAACAAAAGCCTTCTGCTCCATTGCCTCAAAAGATTCCTTTGAGGTGTTACTGTCCTGTTTGTTTCATAGACTTTCACTGGGGCTGGCAGTCACAGAACGGAGTCATTTTCAACCTCCGTATGTTCTGTAGAAATATAGGCTGTTTATTTGTGAACGATGAAACCACTCCTTGTGGAACAGCCTGTATTTCAGAGTATTTACTGAGAAACAGACAGTCTGGTTAGGGCTGAAACTCAATGTTTTCTGAGTCTTTTAAGTTTGAAATGCACGTGCCAATTTCTGCAGCTGTTCTTTTTTTGCCAATCTGCACAGATTCAAGTGTGTGGACAAAATATGAATTTGTGGAAGCTGGCCCCTTTCATTACAGCAAACTTTCCTTTCTCAGCTTACCAGAAGTGCCCTCCTTGGTTGACGTGCCTTGTTTATCTGCCCAGTTGGATGACTGTCTTCTTACTATATTGAAAAATCAAATATTCAGACATGGAACTGTGGCATCTCGCCCACCTGTACAGCTAGAGGAATTTGTTGAGAAGCCCGGGGGTATTTTAGTCCGATGGTGTAAGGTAGGTAAAAATCATGTGTCCGATGGTGTAAGGTTGGTGAAAATCATTCACACTTCAGTTTTCTTGAAAGAAACTGAAAAAGCCACTTTCATTCTGGATTCTCTGCTGCCTTCAAGGGAATAGTCCACTCCAGTGTGTAGTTAGAAACTTTAGAAGAGATTTTGTGGCAATGGCTTCATGTAAAGGTAAGGTAATCTAGCGATGTTGTGGTTGACGCTGGGGTTTGTGCCTGCCCGGCAGTGACACTGGTGCGTTAGACTCTTGCTGTTGGACTCTACCTGTTCCGCTGCTCCTGCAGGTGGAACGCGCCGACGCAGTAATGCACCTTTGCCTCACAATCTCCTTCCCTGGGTGTGGGAAAGTTGGGAGGGGCAGCTGAAAACACTGCTAGCCCTGCTTCACGTGCTTCGGCAAGGGCCAGGTACTGCGCAAGCAGGAAACAGCTCCTTCATATACTCTTCCCACTGAACAAATAAATAGTAGAGAGTAATCTCTACTACATCTGTTTACTACTGTACTCTAAATCTCTTGTTTGTTGTACAAACAAGACAGAGAAATCCTGGGGTGTGTGTTTCTGACAGGTGATTTGCGCATAGCCGTTTGTGCTGTGGAACCGAGTGGTTCGTTTGTGTGGCAACGACAGCCGGACACTCTCAGTGAGACTGAACTTCATTGCTGCGGTGATGCTGCTGTTCCCTTTGAAGACGTTTAGCAGACCCAGGACGATGCTGAACCTGTTCTGTTACGCTTTTACCCTTAAACGTGTTTGTGTTCTTAGGGAGATGCAGTGGATAGAAAGAGAAGATATTTGAATACTGGCATTAGCTAGTCAATTAGCCTTTGTCTTCAATACACAAGACCTATTTTTGAGTAAATCACTGCTGTGCTCTGATGTGGTTTAGTTGTTGTTGGACAGCTTTATGCTCCTGGCAGCATTAAACAAACTTCTGTTGTTCTATCAACAGCCAGCCATTGGTCAGCCGTCCTTGCCTTGTAAAGGAGGTGGATTCAGATTATAAAACCATAGGTGCTATTGTCACACGTGGTTTGATTTTCTGTGCTGTAGAGGAGTTCTGAATTCAGGACGCTGAACTTGGTCATGCTTGAGGGATAGTGGAGCTTTTTAGGGGGGGCGAAATAAATCTCTTTTGACTTAGAGATGTCAAAGAATTGGAAATCATTCCCTGGATGAAGGATAATAGCGAGTTTCCCTTGCTGTTAAAAATTGGCACTGAATTTCTTCTGAAAATTTGTCTTCAGCTTTTGGCTGAAGGATCATCTTATACCTCTGCTAGATTGAAAAGCCTTCTGTTAAGTATTTCTTCTCCTATAGATACTTTTAAATTGTGATGGAATCATGCTTATACCACTTTTTGTATTAGTTGGTTCAGACACTGATATTATTTTCTATAAGGCATACTTTCTGCCCTTTAATGCCTTGTGACTCTGAATCGCCTTTGATGGCACTCTGCAGTGCTACCCTAGTATGTGGCTCTTCAGAGGCAAAAGGAAAAAAGAAAAAAGAGGGGTCCTTTATTAATGCAATAAATGTTTCTCTAGGTCGATGATGACTTCATACCACAAGATTACAGACTGCAATATCGTAAGAGTACTGCCAGTCACTTTGAAGATGTATATGTCGGCTCAGAGACAGAGTTCATAGTGCTGCACATTGATCCTAATGTTGATTACCAGTTCAGAGTCTGTGCCCGAGGAGATGGACGGCAAGAGTGGAGTCCATGGAGTGTTCCTCAGATCGGCCGTACCACGCTAGTTCCCCATGGTACTGTTGCGTTGCTCTTCATCTTCAGCCCGTGTCGATCAGTGCAGCGCTCCTGAAGGTCTAGAGCTGAATGACTTATGGAGCTGCTTTTTGTATGATGATGGGGTGTCCTTAGCTGTGATGTCTGTGTGTAATGTGTGATGAACTATCCTTTCATCCTAGAATTTATTCTTTGCTTCGTAGTGTGAGTGATCGTTAGCGAGCCTTTCCAGCAGTTAGCTCACTACTTAGCCTTGGAAAGCATCAATGAGCCAGAAGTGAGGTGGTTTTTTCCCTTGTCCCTCACCCCTACCTAAGCATTGGTTGATGACCTGCAGTCACATAACAGGCTCTTATATTGGAGAAAGGAAAACCTAAATTTTCTCTTCACTTGTGAATTTTTAAGGGCAGTGTGTCATGAAGGTTTTGCTTTGCCTACAACATGACTTTTCAGGGATTGCAGCAAAGAGTGAAATTCTGGTGAACCTTGTGAGCTGGGAAGTATTTTTTGTAATTGCAAATGATTTGAAAAAGCAATCTCTCCATGAGAAGGGGGCAAAACCAGCTCTTAACATAGCTTAAGCTTTATATGGGGTAAAGTGAGTGGACATTGCAACTGACCTTACTTTGCACAGACAGTAGCTGGTCTAGTTGAGGTTCATGCTGCTTTTTTTTTTTTTTTTTTCTTTGAAGAATGGACAACTGGTTTGGAGGGTTACAGCTTGAGCAGTCGAAGAAACATAGCACTTCGAAATGATTCTCAGTCATGCGGTGTGCTCTACTCCAAAGCTCCTACTTATTTCTGTGGGCAAACATTAACATTCAGGCAAGTACTTTCTGGGTAGCTGTTCTCTGCTGCGTCTCCTGTGACCCAAGCTTCCTTCTCTAGTCCCTTGCACCTGAATGGGATGTAAACCCGAGCCGTGATGCATGTTTGACTTTTACATCAGCTCAGCCCCAGTCAAGGTAATGTGTCTGTGTGAAGTCTGAACTTTCTTCTCTTTACTTCTACTTCCTGGCTTTTCAGGAAAACACCTGATGTTTTTGTAGGACCTGCACCTATCTAAAACAGAGACAAGAGTGAACTCCTGGGCGTGGTAAAATACAGCCTGTGCTGAGCAAATCTGTGGAATATTGAACTTCGTTGAGTTTTGTAGCAGCTGTTACTGGCTGGTCAGAAGTCAGCGGAGGCTCACCACTGGTTCTTTTTAACCTCGGGGCAGTGGTGCTTTCCCTCCCAGACTATCCACGTGCTTTGACTACTTTGAACATGGAAACATTGTATGTGGTGCTGGGACAGGTAAGGATGGCAGTCTGGCACTGATGTCTTTAATGTCTGAGATCATTAGTGGTGATCAGACTACTACTTGAAACTGGCATTAGAAACTCTCGAGTGGCGAAGAGACCTTGTGAAATCCAAGCTTTTCATTTGGCACAGAATGTGATTAAAAACCTTGGCAGCTTTGCTGCCTGTAGTCCCATTCCTGCAATGATACTGTTTAACGGGGTATGAGGAGCTTCCTTGTGGATATGTCAGTTGTAATTACAGACCTCAGAGACTCTGAAGCTTTATTCCATCTTTCCTTGGTTAAATAAAACTACTTGCCATACAGTAGGAAACCCCCAAAGGCAGTTTAAGGGGGTTGTTCATGGTACTTTTGTAACTTATTCCATGGTGTTTCATTTCTGCCTTCCTGATAATGAATTATCTTAACTTCAGATGGTTGTAGTGTGAGGATGTATTCAGTTGCCCTGTCTGAGATGGGATAAAAAGATCTGAAGACTTCATTTGAAATCTGCTGCTAGATTTAACATCTCTTGGCTCAGAAATGCCTGTGAAATTAAAGGCAGAACTTTGAGGTTTCCCTTGGTTCTCTTTCAGACCAATGCCTTTTATCTCTTTTTATTGGTAACACATGAAAATCTTTTGCTTGACATTTTGGTAATGTGGACTCTCCTCCAAGAGGAGATTGTTTCAGGATGGCAGAGCACTAACAAGCACATGTCCACAAGAACTATAATGACACAAATCTTAAGACTGAAGACGACCTCAAAAATCAGTTGTGTTCCTCTTCCAAGGTCCAAGAGTAGCTTCCTGTTTGAAAGTGTGGGAGATTTTCCTGAGCAGGGAGATGTAGTGCTTGGCTTTCTCCATCTGTTGAAACAGAAGTATATTCACAAGGGGATAAGTGACTTGCAGAGCAAAACAAGTAAGCAAGGTTCACGCTGCAGATGTTTGTAAAGCAGCTTTGTATTCTTTTGCATTTGAGACAACGGAATAGCTCATCAGTGAAAAGTGAAGCTGTGGTAAGCGCAAAGCTTTGTGTCTGCTTTTAAAGATAGGCTGCTCTAGTTACCCTCTGAGGTGAGGCGTTTGGACAAGTTGTAGGAAAACACCATTGCTTTAAGTCAAGGCTCCTCCTGTTTCTTTGCAGCCTTCAGGGAGCTGCCCATAGGAACGGGAAGGTTTCTCCACAGTGCTCTGCTCTGCAGCTGTCTCTGAAGCTCTTGCTTGCCGTGGGCAGGCACAGGCGGTCTGGGCAGGCACAGGCGGTCTGGCCAGGCTGGTGGTTTTAGGATCATCCAGCAGACGCCCTGTGACGATCAGGCTCTGTCAGGAGCCCACCACAGCTCTACTGACAGCTCATGCAAAGGAAGCGTGTGTGATCGCCCACAGATCTACTTCTCTGTGCTCTGACACAAATGGAAACTGGTGACGGTTGAACTGGTTCAGTGGCAGAGGCAAGGTTTTGCTCTGCAGCATTGAAAGTGGTGAGAAGGGATTGGAACAGTGTCCCACTGAGCATCGTTCCTACCACGTGTTCCGTGGGCTTTTTAAATTTTTAAGTCCCAGGGATCATAGAGGCTGGAGAATAACTTTGTTAATGCAATAGGAAAAATCAGCCTAGTAAAGCGAAGCTTAGGAGATTGTGCAGTGATGCTCTGTGCTGTACTTGGGCTGGTTATTAATTGCTGAAAAATCAAAATCTGGTAAGGAGAGGAATGGTGATCTATACCAGATCCTGGCCGCCTTCCCTATGCAATCGAGAGGAGGAAAGCCACTGCACAGTTACAGGTTGGCCGTTGTCTTGGGCGCTTGGGTTGTGCTTCCTCGTTACGGTGTAAGGAAGGTTTGTTTGGTTCTTCCCTCCTTTGTGTTAGCGTGCAGCCCGGTCTGCTCCCCTGGAGTCAGGGCAGTGGCGGAGGGAGGGTGCCCTGATGGTGGGCAGCCTGGGTGCGATGGGTACAGGAGTGCGTGGTGAAAAATGTGGCCTCAGCCTGGATTTAGTGTGGGTGCCACTGAGAGCACTGAACCTCAAGACGTTCAGCTGGTCCTGGACTGACTCCTGTGTAAACGCTCCTGCTCCGGGTGTACCATCACTCCTCCCTCAGAGGATTCGCTGCCCTGTTACTTGTTTGATGGTTGTTTTTTTTCTTCCTACTGCCACTGGGCCGGTTACCTTGACAGTGCTCTGTAGAAAAGGGTCTATATAAATGAGGAAGTAAGTGTGGATACAGGTTGACATGATAGAATTCCTACTTTTTAATGGATTTATAATTATGCTTTTTTGGTGACTGCATTCTTGTGACTGTACAAACACTTATTTCCAATGAAAGAAAGGCTCCCTTAACTGGGGATGGAATGAATTAATGTTACCAAAGCACAGAGGCTTTACCTCTCAAGTTTACAGATAAGTAGTTGTTTATAAAGCCTCACTGGTAATGCAGGCAGAGTTTAAAATCTAGAGTAGAGTACCAAAATGAACTTGAAATCTCACTTGAAGTTGTTTTGGGAAAACATGGTGGATCGCTTCCAAATTAAAAGCTTCTTGGATATTTAAATATTAATTTATTTTGCTTTGCTCTACAGTACAAGGCTTTTGCTATCTTAGTGACGTTCCCAGGGGACTGAGAAACCTAATGGAGCGCAAAAGTAAAACATGGTTCCAATTTTATCTTCCCTGTTTGTCTTGAAAGAGTTAACCCGTTGTGTGCCACTCTACTGCCCAGTTTTATTTCCAGTTCTTAAAAGCTGCTACTGAAGTTTTTGTGTTGTTTGGCAACAACCACATATCCGTGCTGCTTGTTCTCTCAAGCTGTTATGAAAATAACTGCTTCTTTACTTTTAGAAAAGACTGAGTTTCCCGAGTCACTCAGCCCCTCCCTAAAGTACAATTTAGTGCCTCTGAGAGACGGCACTACAAGAGAAAGGACTCAGACACGGAAGAGCCCTTCAGCGTACGCCCTGCGCAGCCTCGCTCAGCTGCTCGGGCCCACAGGGAACTGCATCCCAGGGCCTTTGCACAATGTGTTTGCTTTTTCTTCAGAGCTTCTTTCCCAGGACCAAAATCCTAAATACAGCTGAGTAGAAGCCACATTTGTAAATGCCCTTCTAGGCATTGTTTTTAATAGCCATTTGCTCCAAGCTGATTTAACAAAAAACCAAACCAACCAAACAACCCCCCCACATACTCCCCCAAGCCCAACAACCCACCACCACCAAAACACATCACCTCTCCGCCCCCACCCCTTTACAGCAGAATACGGCAGGGCTCAAAAAACTGTGTTTTAAATACTTGCTGAAACTACAGCCGTCTTGCTACAGTACGTGATGTTGACCAGTAACCTGGTAGGGATGACTGTAGATTGTAGTTTTGCACATATTGGTTGTTTCAGACAGCCAGAAATCATTTCAAAAGACTGTAAGCTGTGGCAGTGGGGAATTCTATCAAATAGCAATGAAAGTTTACAGGAAGCAGTCTTCTCGCGTTTTGTACAGATTAATAGCGTGTTGGTCAGTGGAGCTGTTGGGAAAGCTGGTCGGACTTCTGGTCGTTCAACAGCGATCTCCCCAAAAGGTTGGATGAATTTGTTGGCAGCCCTGGAGCACAGTAGAGAGGTCTGGTGTGGCAGGGTAGCACTGTCTGGATTTCATTCTGTGTTTTGATTTAAAGTCTCAGGGTTTGACTTAACTTTTTGCTTGGTAGAATTGAAACCGTGGGACAGCCGGACAGGCGAGACAGCCTGGGAGTGTGTGTGGAGCAGCAGAACGGCTGTGATTCTTTGCAGCGGGATAAAGCTGTGTGCGTTAGCACAAACGGTGAGTCTAAATCACGTAATTGAAGAATGTGACTCTCTTTTCTTTTTTCCTTTTTTTTTTTTTTTCTCCTCTTTCCCAAACCCCACAGCCTGGTTCTTTATATCCCAGGATCACATATGAACAACTTCATCCACCTTTTACATACATGCTGTTTGTGTAGTTAAAATCTTTGGTGAGATCACAGATCTTGGTTTTCTGCTTGCGGTTAGTGCAACCTGTTTGATGTGCCGAAAAGGAACGTGGCAGGGTTGCTTGCTAGTGTAGTATTGCAGTATTGCATGTTAGTGTGTACAGAAAGTGTGAAATAACGTGTTATTGTGACTGTTTCAGGGGCAGTATTTGTAAATGGAAAAGAGATGACAAACCAACTGCCTGCTGTTACTTCTGGATCAACTGTGACGTTTGACATGGAAGTTGTGCAGTTAGGGCCTTCCAGCAACGAGGGAAGAAACTTCAAGCTTAGAGTCACCATTAGCTCTAACAACAGAGAAGTGGTCTTTGACTGGGTACTTGATCAGTGCTGCGTCTCTTTGTATTTTGGATGTTCATTTTCATACCCAGGCTGGAAAGTTTTGGTGTTTTAGCCGTGAGGGAAGGGACTTTTTTTCTTGCTATAAAGTGTAATGTTAAACCTGGGTTTCCAGCTGTTTGACATCAACAATCTGTTAACAAAAACCTGTCTTTATACTACTTGAACTCCACTATATTGTACTTCCTACTGGATTCATTTCAAAGAATAATTGTGAAACATTGGATTTGTTACTCTGGAAAAAGTTAGAAACAGGCATTTGCGTAGGCAGATTAATTTAAGCAGTCCGTAAGTCCTTTCCCTTTTTTCCTCCAGACTTGATTTTTGTCAGTATTCATTGTACTCTAGTCTCAGGGTACGCGTATTGTGTAGAATTAACTTTGCTTAATGCTGCTGTTCTGTGAAATAAGCCTGTAAACGTTTAGGGGGGTGGAGGGGTGGTAATGGACCAAAGTTTTATTTATACCACTTAAAAAGAGCAAAGTATTTAGAGCAGTGATGTCCTGCTATGCTTCCTTGTACACAATGCTGCCTTAATAGAATGAATGGATAGTGGGATCTGCATGCAACAGCCGTTTCTTCCATGCACGGTACTGTTCATTCCTCCAGAGCAAGGATGTCTGAGCCATAATGTTTGTTTAAATATGTAGCCGGTCTGTTAATGTCTCACTTAAGTGCCTTATTTCCAGATAATTTCTTAAACTGTTTTCTGTGTTGTCACTTGGAATATATTTTCTAGAGTAGTTGCATGGTGATGCTTACATCAAGTTAACACAGATGCTTGCCTCAAACTAGACCAATGCCTAGAGCAGGACAGTTATCCTCACTTGCTCTGAGTGTCTTCCCTGGTTACAATTTACCGTGTAGCCTGTGTCAGAGTAAGTCTTAGTGATTTAGTACTTAGGCATGACGTGCAGATGGCAGCTGTGATTCCTCACAGAGCCCCTCTGCGGCTTAGAGACAACCTCCTTTCTGTCCAGCAGAGACAAGGGAAGTGCTGTTCCGACATGCAGGATCCCTGGAAATCCCCGAGCGCTGCCTGGGAACACCTTGGGTTCACGTGCAATAGTGCAGGTTTGTGGTCCGAGTGCGGGGGATGGAGGAGGCCACCCAGGCAAGCTGGGACTGCCACTGGGACCCGCTGTGGGACGCACCTGAGACGAGCTTTGGGTAGGGGCTGAAGGCAGACCCCGCTGGCAGCTGTGACCTGTGGCACTCAGAGCAGATGGTGGTAATTTAGCGCTCTCCTCCAGGTAGTAGGATGGGATAAGATACTGTTATGAATCAATTGACTTTGAATTCAGAAGTTACATAAAAAGTTACCCCGGTTTCCCCTAAGGAGCAACTAAGATTTAGCGTGAGCTTATCAAAGAGCCTATTCCTGGTCAAAAGATTGCAATGCTACTGGATTTAAAGAATATTTTAAAGGAATGCTCACTGAGGGCCTTAAAAGGGACCTTCTTACCTCAAGTTCCATTAAATATATTTTAGCATGTTAAAATAGAAATATTTTTATAAAACCTAGACAATCATTTTGCCCTTTTTACTTCAGTGTCAGTGTGCTGTTAGCCCTCTGCACTAGCATAAAAAGCTTAATTTACATTAGATTATTATCCCCCACACTCATGTTGTCAGTACAGAAAGATTAGTCATCCTGTGTGTATTTTTCCCCCCAAGCATCTGTAGTAGCAGTGCATGAATTTCAGAAGAGAATGGCAGTTGCTATTTATACCACTTAGGAGAGAAAAAAATTGTGAGCAGATTCAGATGGATGCAAAAAAACTTGCAGGTGGTCGGAATTTACTGTAAGAGATGAAGTGAGGAAGACCGGACACCTGCAGGTAAGGTTATCCAGTGTTGGCAACAAAAAGCCTGCAGCATTCTCAGTTTTTCAAGCTTAGCTATTTCACTGTCAGGGAGTAAGAGAATACCAGCTTATCCTGTCCTTTCAGTGTTCCTTTGAATTATCCTGTGAAGACTGTTTTCAGTACCTTTTAAATCTGGTTCTTTTCCTATAGGCGAGCAGGTTCAGCGATGATCGAGCAGTACCAGCGCTGTTCAGGGAGGGCCAGGCTGGCGCTCCAGCTAGCAGTGGACTAAAATCTTGCTCCACTTCAGTGTGGCTAATTTTACTTACACACTTCAGGTGTGAGGTACTACTTGTAACTTCGTACTTTTACCATATGGAAACTAAAATGGTGAATATCTGCACTTCTGAGGTACCGATGGGTCGGGTACCTTCTCATCTGCTTTTGGAGGGGCTGGTCAGACTCGATTCTGCAGGATATTTACTTGCATATTAGAAAATAAAGCTTAAGCCTTGAATTCAGGTACTTCCAGATGGTGATGCCCTGTTGGATTGTTCAGACAAAGCAGCTGAGGGTTAGTGTGAAGGGCCACGGAGGCCCCTGCTGCCCCCCATGAGAGCCGAGGGTGGGAATAGAAGAAATAGTTTTTTCTGACTTTAGCTGTATGTTGAACAAGGGCAGATTGGCAGTGTTTTTTGTTTTGTTGTGGTTATTATTTTTTTAAACTCAGCATAAGCCTGTCCAGATTGCGAACTAGGTACTGTTCAGCCATTCTAAAGCTGCACCTTTGAAACCTGGGAGGGGTGAAGAGTCTCAGGTCTCTTGCCCTGAGCAATTAAGTAATAAAGTATGCAAAGTGTCAGGAGAGGCTTGGATTAAAAAGGTTGAAATTCTGTTCTTCCACAGCGGAGTACAGCTACATAGAAAACTTGACACTTCCTTTAGTGTTTCACCTCTAGGTATTGGAGCCTTCGAGCAACAGAGTGATACCTGCTTATGAAATCCAATCCTCAAAGTTGTTTTCTTAAGCTAGTACATTCACTTACCTCAACTAAGACTTAGGTGTCAAGCAAAATTTGATTTTTTTTTTTAAATAAAGTTTTATCCCTCAATTCTGTGTGGTCCAGTAAGTTATTTATTGGGGCATAAAGCTGAGGCTCACTGCATTCTTCTAACGAGAATACAAAAGTGTGTTCTATAGCACTGCAGCCATCTTTAAGAGCTTGCACCTTTTTTTAATTATTTTCATCTTCTGTCCCTCTGAAGTCCCAAACAATATTTTTTCAGGTTTCTCACTTGTTCACTTACTTTTATTTCCCAGTGAAGTTCGGGTATTAACTGGTACCTAAGTTTTCCTTCTTTTTTAAAAATTAATTACAGCATCTGTAAACTACTTTCCTCAATTTTCCATCACAGCTGATTTGTCTCCATTTTACTGTTCCCAGCTCCTTACAGTTGCATTAAATGGTGTAACTCTCACACATAGCAGTGGCAGCCAGAAGCTACTGAGCAAGAAGCAGAGGTATTTAATGCCCTGCAAATAAAGTCCCTATTGAACTCAGTTTTATTTTATTCCCTTAGTTCTGCTTTACCTGCAGCCTGTTCCATTTCTTTGTTCTCTTTTAAAGGGACACTAACTTGTGAAACCGGTAAATAAGGTTGCTGACAGGGTAGCATTCTCTCATAATTACACCACTCATATGAAGAACCTTCTTCATGATAAGATGCCACATACTGCACCCAAAGAGTGCACCTTCAGTCTCAAACCACGCAGCTGAACAGCAGACAGCAGTCATGGGAGGAAGACTTACCCACTTACCTCAAAGCTCTTCTTGTCAGCTGTGAAACCAGGCAGGATCAGGTTTACAGCCAGGATCTGGTCCAGCTGCAACACCCTCATTCAAACTCTCAATCATGGCAGCAAACTGTTCTGCGAGTTAGGAAATGCTGAACTTTTGACAATATTGTCAAAATTGTCTTAACAGAATGGCTCCTGCATTCTCAAAGGTAAAATCGAATTGCTGGGTGGGTTGTACAGTTTGGGAGTTTTGTTTTGGTAACGAGTGAAGTGAAATTATTTGCAACTGCTTCATTCCAACAGTGAATCTTTACCCCACCCCCAAAAAGCTCAAGGACTACAGTCAAGACACAGTCAAAGCAACATACGCTTTAAGGTTACAAACTTAAATGCATCTAACAATTTTGCATATAGTATTTAATGCACTGAATTAAATATTCAAGTCATATGTTAGGTTCCCACTTGGGCTTCACCAAATACAAATCATCATAAAAATCTGCCATGAACATCTTAAAGGCTAGATTAGAAGAACCCTGCCAATTTTAGAGACAAAAGCATACCGGACAACTGCAGTCTGAAGTCAAGTTTACAGAATCTACCTGTCATATCCTGTAATTCAGTATCTGAATTATTTTTAACATGGAAAAAGGTTTTCAGTGTCTGCTATTCAAGTCACTATTTGGCCAAGCAGTGCAATTCCTTACTCGCTCTGTCCTGCAGTATCCGTCTTCTACAGTCCCAGAGCAGCACTTTTTTAAACTGAGAGATTTAAACTTTCTTCCAAATAAGCTATTTTGTAAAATCTGTTTGAAACATTAACCACTTGCATGTAAAAAAACTCACAAGTCTTATTTCTATAACTGACACGTCACAAGTGATATGTTTTGTTTTCAGTTATATAAATTACAGTTCTAAACAGTAATACACAGCTTACAGATATATCTCAGGTATTCAGTTCTACCTGCAAGAAAGGAGAATGAAAAGTTCTTATAAGCCAGCTAAAAACCTGGTAATTTATGGAGACACCTTAAATATAACAAAAAGACTGGACAGAAACTTAGCTGCCTTTGTAACAATCTGGCAAAGGAAGAACGTGTATCCAAATTTTAAAAGACATGCAGAAGGGAAAGTTTATACAAGGTACTGCTTGTGGCCTTTCTGCATGCACACAAAATGACTGGACAACCATCATGGCAGATTTTATATTACTGAACTTTATGTACAAAAGCAGATTTCAAATAAAACATTTAATGTAAAACAACAGTTCATTTAAACAACTGAAATTGTTTTGTTTTTTTTGTTTGGGGTTTGGTTTTGTTTTTACATCTACTGTACCATTCAAATTCTTTTTAACCAGGTTACATGATATCTTCAAAATCTATCAAAGGTACATATAGAAAAGGCATCTTTATAAATAGAAAACAAAGGGCTTTTTTCAGCTTTTATTATAAATTGACATGACATACAAAGTTTACTGGACAGAAGTAATTTCATTACTATTTTTGGGGGGATCACCAACTTTTTGTGCAAACAATGCTAGCCTTCTTTTAAGCATTAAGAGCATAACTGCTTAAGAAATGACATAAGCAATAATTCTAGAACTACATCTCCCCTAAAATAATCTATTTTTTTACATATGTGCACAGCTTTAGCAAATTAAAGCCAGAGAGAAATGCTCAATGTACTATCCGGAGGCATAATTAGAGTTTGCTAAAACTCAGAGAACTGGCAAATTCAAGAAGTTTGTAATGAAAGCTGCAGTTTCCCTCTTTCCTATTTTGTACACAAAATCAGTGACTAAGAACTTAATACTGGATGACAAATCACATCCACACCATTAGTTAAATAGTCTCACAGTTAAACACATCTTAAGGACCATCAAAGTCAGTATTTACATTTTATAAATTTCTGAAGACACCATTAGAAAGCTTATATACCCCTTAAACAAATAGGGAACTGCATCTCATGGTGATGGAATGAAATAAAAAATTAAAAATACCTGTATTTACAGCAGCATTGTTCCTTTATAAATAAAGAATATGAAAAATGCAATATTTTAAGGATAATAAAAAATTGAGGTGATGTCACTCAACCACAGTGCTTGCTGGAATAAACCCTTCGGTGCTGATACTGTACCAGTAGTGAAACCACTTTCCATTGGAAAAAATCTGTAAACGTATGCATAAAATGTGTTAACAGCAGTGCAAAACTGCTCAAATATAGTTTAGTCAGCATCTTAGTATCTGTATTGAATACAATACATCACAGAATACTTGCATAAGAAGTGCAACACATTTTCTGGTCCAATTTTACAGTGCATTTTTCCCTCAAGAGTGGCATCTCGAAAGCCAAAGCTAAACCTATGGCCTGGACTTGCAGTCTGTACTCAGGCAAAACAGCAGGCATAAACTTCAGAAGAAGTTAATCGACGTAATGCCTACATACCGACTATGGACTCTCGGCTTTAGCATGGCACACTATGATGCGGAACCCCAGTAAAAAGGGTTTACATCAAATAGTTTGTGTAGCTGTGTAAATGTGTAATAAAAATATAAAGGAGCTAATGTTCAAGTTTAAAATGGTACACTGGGTGATCAATACATCAGAATTATCCATGAAAACCCAAACTGCTGGTATCCTCAAAAAGCCAAGGTGGTACTTCACTGTGTCTGTAACATGAAAAGCCAAGATCTTTCCAAACAGGCACAAGACAAAGGAAGTGCTAAGTTTGCCAACTTCGATACTTTTAGTGTAAAAAACCTGATTTGTAATTTATGATCAATTGATAAATGATTTCAAATACAAGGATCAAGGTTAAACTTTAAATAGTGAGACGTTATTTTCACAAAAGCTAACTGGAGAATTTCTAAATAAGAAAAGCAGAAACTGTATCCCAATCCCCTCTCCCCAATGTTTCACAACTTCATGGTAGGAAAAACAGCCAGATACAGATGCAAAAATCTTAATATAAAAACGGTTTTACATATACTTAAATTATGTAAATTCCATAAAGTTCTTAAGACACTAATTACTAAAATTACGAAAAGATTTTCATATTGCTCTTCATGCTCAAACTCTTAGAATATTGTCATTACATCACCAAAACCGATATACATGTAGTACTTGCATAATTAACTGAATAGAAACCCTGTTAAAACAATATCCTTGTTGAAATCATTTATTTCCATCCAGCAGTGCCTGTTTGGAATCTCTGTATTTTTGTGTGTAATTCTTTATAGAGCTCATGCACCCTAGAATGTCACTTCAATGCTTGTCCGTTGAATGGCATTTGACTTTTGACTTCAGAGCTTTTGTTTCTTGCTCTGTTTTGTGACACCTGAGATGCTATCCATTTCTGAAATTCTCTCTCTCGTATTATTTTCACTATATCCATTTGTTGTCCCGCTTTGTTCCTCAGAAGATTCCTCATCCGTTGGGGAGGCCGATTCTCCTTTCTCTAACTTCTGCTGCATCTCTCGGAGCCTGGCAACAGCTTTGTCTATTGACATTATGCTGATGAGGTTAAAGTCATGCATGCTGACCAGATGTAGCATAAAGTTTCGACACAAGTTCTTCTTAATTATTTTTTGTCCGTAATTTTCAACAAACAGCATACAGGCATGATTCATTTGATTGTCAGCAATAAACCTGTCAAATTAGAAAGCCATCATTATGCAAGTAGAACATTTTCAAAAACAAAAAGATACCCTACAACATGGGTTTATCAATGTAACTGCGTAGACCATCTATTACGTAGTCTCACCATCAGCAATGCTTTTTCTTTTCAAAGCCTTAGGGCTACTAAGCACAAGAACATTTTTTTTTAAAAACTTAAACAGTCAAAAGCTTGTTACCAAATTATCCTTTAATGATCGCTTGCTAAGCAACTGAGCTAACCGAATTTTAAGTGCTCAGTGAACTGTGATGCCAAATGGTCAAATCTGTACCATAATTTATTTGTATCAAAACTAAGTTTATAGTAACATACCCGTGCTTCATAACATGAAGATTCCATAATTTCATCACTTCTTTCTCTCCTTCGTTAACATCAGAAAATTCTTCAATTTGCTGGAGAGGTAAAGGATTGGGAGAAAGGACAGGAGAACAAACACACATCAGAACTGCATGTCTGCTGTCAAGTGGTGAAAGCACACCTAAAATTCAGCTTACTCCACCTAAACATCGCAGAAATAACTACTGCTGAAAATTCAAGCACTGCAGGCAAAAAGGTCAGAAAAAAGCCATATCCTCTAGAGACCTGCGATGATAAATTACTTCCATGTTATACACACACCCCACTGTGTACTCCTGCGATACCAGCATCTCCTCTTTGAAAGAGCAAGCCAGCCACAAACAACAAACACTTGTTGGGACCCATCTGGACTAAGCTAGCTTCCCAACTAAAGACACACTTGAAAATACAAACTTCAATTCCATTAACTTCTGTCATTTGTGTCTCAGCATCACAAAATTTTCTACTTTTAAAGTAAACGCATCATTTTCACATTCCCTACAACAACTGCACACCATCTTTTAGAAACCACAATCCATTTAAAATAATTTTGTATAAATGGGGTAATTACAGTAATGGTTTTCTCCCGTAGCCATTCAGGGTCCTTTTCATCCTCACTGTCTACTTCCATTTCTTGTGGACGGAGAGGTAAACATGTGTCACTGTGGAAATACAGCCGATTGTGCCCGCTGCTGTATGTTCGCTGCTGTTCTACTTCTCCATCTTCAGATTCAAGGAATTCTGACATACTGGCTTTCGTACGCTTTGGCCTAGCAGAAGTGGGGGGGAAGTAACTGCTTTCAACCATCATATCAAATATGCAAATATTAAGAACTGTAATTGATTAATACAAATTATTCTTTTAAGCTCTAGCTTGCAAAAAGGGGGGGGTGGGGAATTGCCAGCAGTGGCATAAACCCCACGAAAAACCCAAAACCCCACTGCAATCCACACTCCACCTTTTGGGGAAGAACAGTTTTAGGATAAGGCAGTTAAAGTTACATCATTACGAATAGATACTTTAACTGAAAAGATGTCGAAAAATCACAGGTGAAGTTATCATCCTTCAATAACATTTTGTTTAGCCATAAACCGCTGTGCTTTAATGACAGTGAAATTTAATACTGTTTATGTGCACCTACAGATTTACAAATCCCTAGGTTTCACAAATCCAGTCCATAAGCTGTATTACACAAATACAGATAGACCTTGATTTCCATCTCCCCACCTGCAAACAAGTATGTGTGTGATGGGAGTTCGTTTGACCGGTCCATTGCGACTGAAGGCAAATCCAGGCTGACGGTGGATATCCTGGGGATTTCCTGCATAGGACCCATCATAGCACTCATTGATAGATACGTCTATCCTAGCACCTTTTGGATGATACTGAAACAGGTAATTGCAAATATACTTAGCAAAGAGTAATGACAATACATCAGGAGGTTTAAACATGTAACTGTTTCAACTCTAATTACCTTGAATATCACCCTATCGATAACCTGACATAGCTCTAGTTCCTTTTTACAACACCCAAATAATTTTCAACCTCTAGAAACAAATTATACTAAAGCTTCCTTGCTCTGTACCATTTTACTTACTGTTTTACATAAAACCACTCAGAATAGAACTAATTATAAAATTAAGGAAAATATCAGCAAAAGATTGCCAACAAGCACCCTAGAAATTAGAACATGTCTAAATTTCTTAAAGCTTCAAGAGACTTCCAACCAAATGCAGATTACATTGCTTTCTACATCACATAAAAAGAATACATTAATGCAAAAGCAGCAGCTATGGTCAGAATTCATCCTCCAGTGATCGGAATTATTTAAAATATATCTTACAAAAAAAAAACCCAAACTGCACGTTTTCCCCCCCCACCATGTAAAATAAAAACATTCACGTAACAGTCAAAAGAAGCTGCATTGAACCCGTAAATGCAGTCCTACCACTGAACAGGCTAGCAATAGAATCACTGCATGTGTAATACCCATGACGGACTGTATAGTGTTTCATAGTGCTAAACTACAAAACAATTACTTACAACATAATTAAAGATAAATCTGCTGTGGCACAGTTTGAGATGTTTGAGTAAACTATACAGTTTCCGACAGTTCAGTGTGCACCATGGGCAATGCAAGTCATCTCGGGCTTCAGTCTGCTGTCTCGTGTTGTTGTTATAAAGGAACTGATGCAAACAAAGGAATAGGTAGTATTAGCATCACATGTGTTTCACTCATTAACCTCCCAAACCCCAAAACAAAGTTGAACATAATTTCAGGAAGTCTCTACAGTAACAGTAAGTTCTTGGGAACACTACATCAGCTCAGTGTACTGAAACACTGGTATTTCAAAACTTTTTCCCCACAGGGAGACCACCTGTCCTGCTCCAGATGTCTAACAAGAGATGTCCTTTGTATTTTGGAAAATTAGACATGCCCCCAGGAAGATTAGTTTTCTAAAATACTTCCTGTAAGCAGAAATATGTGGAATGGCTCTAAATATGTGAATCTGACACCCCCTTAAGGCATCCACTAAAAAGGCAAACGGAAACTTCCACCCAGCTCAGAAGAGAAGCGAACATTTTCATTCCATGCTATAGTTACAGTCTATTTTTCCCCTCTAGTGTTTATTTTCAATACCTGGTAAAATATTCGCAACTTTTGTCGAGGTTCATTTAAAACATCTCTCTCTTTTCTTGTTTGAAGATCTGTCGGCAAGGATTCTTTCACAGCTGAAAAAAAACATGTATATTTTGTTGGTGAAGAGGAAAAAAAGACATTGTTTCTTAGGCAAGCATGGAAGTTCTGAGAAGGGTGCACTGCTGCTGGAGGAAACGCACTACTCTGGTGTACTTTGGCACAAGTGGCTCCTATCAGCAACAAGGAAGTCTGGATGCTCAGCTTCCTTCACAATTCTGCAGGCAAATCTACCACTTTTAAACACCAGCTTTGGAGAAGCCTTCAGAGAACTTAAAAACAGTCAGGTAAAAAGCAACATTCTTCTTACTCTATTTAAGCAAACAGAGAATTCTTTAGGTATAGCTAAAAGCAGGTGTGGCTGGAAAATAAAAAAGAAACACTGCTTTCAGATGGCTGCATTGCAAATACACATTTCAGAAGTTTCCCAAGTCACACAACAGAAAACAGTATGAAATGTAAGGAACAAAATACTTAACTGAAACTTTAACCCTTAACTCTCATCCCTCAAACACTTACTGTTTGTGTGTGTCGTGGCATTGCTCAGTTGCCTCTGGGTCTCTTCCATACATTTTAATCTCAGTGAGATTATTTGATTCCATACAATTAACAGGAAATGCCCCACACCTAAGCGGGTTTATAAAGCTACCCTCGGGAGAAACCAAGTAATGACATCTACTTGCTTCTGAATGGTGAAAAAGATGGCAAAACAAGTCTCAGCAATACTCACATAAGGAGATCTTTTAAAAGATGCACTTATTTCATATTTAATATTTTGGAGAACAAGGGAAATTTCATCCTCTTTCTGTACGAAAAAGAGAGGAGGACTGACACTTCAGCCTGTACCACATCAGAGAAATTAGAATTCCATGGCTGAGTTACTTTGAGCACTTTAATTACAGCAAAGCTTGAGCCACCACATTGAGGAAGTCTTTGATGTCTTTATTCCACTGGTCTGCTTTGGGAAACATGCCAAAGTAAAATGACAACACCAAATTCATATACCCTTAGGAAAGATGCACTGAATCTTTTGCTTTTGCTATCAGAACCACTAACTAATAGAAGTTCCCTACTATTTTCACTCTCCTCCTTTCTTGGTATCGAGAGACTGAAAAGAGCACGACCATCACAAATATCCTACAATGCTGTGCATTGCACTATGATATATTCCTGTATTAAGAGTCTGCTGTACTGTTTTGGAAGGTGGCTCTTGCTCTAACTTTACCAATTTACTGGAATACTTAGCTTCTCTGATGCAAGAAAAAATGGGTTCTATCAGTATACTAGCAATGCTGCCTTGCCACGTCCCTACTACCTCTATATTTATTATGCAGTAAACTAGTACACACCTTCTAGAGTTAGTCAACATACCGCCATTTCTTTTGCAAGTCTGAGCATAAAACCTGCCTAACAAATTACAACGTAGGGCTCCAAGAAACTCTAAAATACAAGGAGGCCTGGTATGAGGAAGTAAAGAAAAAGCAGAACAACTTTTACAGTGAAAGTTAAAGTACTTCCCTGCTTTTGTAGCCTTTCTTCTGTTGGAAATTACTTCATGTTTGTGTGCTTTAAGTGTCAGCCATTCATCCTGATTTAAGAAACCTAAGTGTCTGCAATCCCTAGCTCAGCTGAAATATTCAATTCAGAAAACAGGAATCAGTCTTATTTAAGTATTCTTGTACTCTTTCCAAGGACAAAGACGTCTGTGGGTTTGCTGAGGATGTTAAGGATCACTCTAGACAGTGGCTTTTGCCCAGGTAGGGGTGAAATTCTTCTTGCTCTAACTTTTGGGTTACTATACACTAAAGCTCTAAAAGCAGTGAAAAGATTTGGTACTTAGAGAGTCTCACCAGAGACGAGCTATCGTTGACCCATCAAGTTTCCCAATTTATACAGCAATACAACTGCACAAAAAGCACGTTTGGAAAAGCAGTATTTTTTTCATAATAATCATACTCTTCCTATCACTACTATAGCTCCAAAACCTCACAGTTATACATCCAACACAAAACCAAACTGAAATACCACTTCACACAAATTCTCCAATGCAATACCAGAGATGAACCCCAAAACTCCAAACAAGGCAACTCTTCACAAACAGCACCTGGCTGCATTCCACAGAGATTAAGCCTGGAGACAGAACCACTGCACTCCAAATACATTACTTCTATAATAAGGACCTAGAAGTTTCCTTAATCACACAGTCCCAATCTAGTTACAAGCTTGGAAATACTGACCGCCCTGAAGTGAGTCAGATGCCAATCACTAGTCTAGGTATGTTCACAGGTGTTTGAACAACAGGAGCAGTCTGTTGCCTTCTGAACAATTTAAGTTTTCTAGCTGTCCTTGGGCCTTACCTGCCAACACAATATTCCCAGCCAAAGTTACAAGCAACTGTGAGCAACACAAAAGAGAGACAGTATCTAGGCCAGCGCCCACTGCCAATTAGGAATCAAAGGGGAGTTTTGGATTAAATATGACCCCGACACAGGAAACTGCTGTTAAAAAAAATAAATGGGGGGACACACAATGGTCATGCAAAGATGCCTTTTCTATCTTAGTGTCAAAATGTATTTTAGTAGTAGCTTTTTTTGAGCTAAGCTCTGGGACAGCAAGGATATTAACAAAATTGCCATTAAGCAATGGAACTAAATGAATCAAAAATTTGGATTTAAAAATATAAAAACTACATCAAGCTTAATTTCTTGAGATAACTATAATCAAATAGCATGCTACCTGCTGCACAGCTACATCACTTGTCATTAACCGGACTGCAGTATATAATCAGTTACCCCCACCCCAGCAGCTATCCCAGTATTTTGTAAGAAGATCCAAACAACTCTTGAAGGAGAAAAAAAATCACAGGGTTGTTATTTATATCTAAATGCCTATCTTAATACTACAATCTTCTGCAAAACATCTCCCAGCAAGTATGTGTCTGTTAATACTTTTACATCATACATCAATTCAAACAAGTGTGCTATCACACATTCTTTGAAAACCATTAAGGGTCAAACCTTGTAAGTCCACTGACATTGTCAAGGAAAGACCTAGCACTGACACTAATTAGCTAATCTGATGCAAAAGGAAATATTCCGAGAAGACTTTACATAAAGAAACTGATCTGGAACACATAACTTTTAACGTATACCTACAGAAATATCAAAGGACATTTTACAAGGTTTTTCTAAAAGAATGCTTAAAATCACCTGTGTAAATTTAGGATAAATATAATTTTATATTCAGCAGCTTGACATGACAAGCTTTCTAATAACAGCAACAGCAGAACAAGCAGTTTCTACACATTTCCATACCTCTTGAACTAATATGTTTAAATAGATAACGGGATATATTAAGGTAACAAAACCTATAATTTTGGATTTGCAGCGAATATTAGTAGACTGCATTAATGTTTTTGACAGTATGTAATCTCCAAAGCCATGGATCAGATTACAATGGTAATTACATTAAATTTTCAATGACACTGTAGCCTCCACAGAATTGCCACTACTATATTAAACATAAAGCAAGCAAAGAAATAAAATAAAAATATTTGTATGCTACTTAATGTTTCCATGAAGCAAGGTTAAGCAGCCCAATTTTAAACAGTCTATCCGCCATTGCTTTTAATGTGATACGTATTTAAATTTATGGTAAAACAGTTCAAAAGGTGATTACAAAGTGTGACAATACATAAACTTTTCTGGAAAGAATACACAGGAACTAACTTGCAGAAGGAAACAAAACCATTTACATTTCAGATCACTGAAACATTCTGAACTTAAAAAGCATTTAGTTTGAAATTACAATGCTCTAAAAGTTAATGACTAGGGAGAAACTAGTTCAGTAATACATACAGAGTAATTTATATATAACAAATACAGACTTACCTCACATTGTAGTAAGTTTGCAGACTTGCTATGTGTTTCTTTTACCTACACAGAATTATTTTTAGACAGTACTAACTGTAAGCCTATGTTCTATCTAGACAACCTTGGACTGCCCCAAATGAATACAAGCAGAAAAAACCTTTAGGCCCAAACAGAAATGTTTGTTAAATTGTACAAATATGCAGAAAATGCAGCTAAATAATAAAAATATATATTTATTGTGCCTCCATCACGGGACCATCCCTAGACAAACTATGTATCAAGATTAGTGCTAGCTCACAAGCGTTCTGAAAGAACCTGTGTTACCTTTACACCACAAATGAGTAAAGCACAATATTTTAGACAGTTTAAGTAGCAGCACCATTTTGCAAGAGCTAAATAGATCATCTGACAGACAAATTTTACAACTATTTTCTCTACAAAGCATAAAAAAGGAACTTACTAATACCATAAATCTGAATACTTATAGAACAGTAATTAAGTAGAGCAAAACAGACAACCCTAGAAGTCCTGTTCACAGACTTCCCCCTGATTTATTTCACATGAGGATTTAGGAGTATGTAAATCTCTTCAATATTGCCATGCCTTCAAAGACCCCACTATTTTTAGCTTTTAAAATTATCTTAAAAAATGTACAGTGTATGGGATACAACGAAGCCCATTCACTTCTGTTTTTTTCATATTTTAAGATTACCTGAAGCAGTTGCACCAGTGACTCAGAAACCCTGAAGTACAGATGTGCTAAGCAGATGACTGTTCAGCAAACCCAAAGTTGCTTACCTATAGTCTGAGTAGGTTTAACAGAATTGGGCTTGTTTTCTTGAGGGAGGCTTTCAGAATTTCGTGTTGCAAGAGGCTTAGCTATAGGAGCTGTAGACTTATCATTTGTGTCTCCTGTCCAACGAAGAGTAAACTGAAGTGTAGGTCCCTGAGAAAATGTTTCAAATGGAGGCAATCTCTGGGGGGACAATCAAAAATAAAACAGCAGAATTAGTGTTCTCCGATGTACAAAAACAATAATGAGAAAACACTCACAGAATGGGTACAGATGTAATTTTTTTTAATCACCTGAAGTCCTTGTATTTTCAACATAAGCATATACATTTATCTGTACTAAAAAAAAGCTGAAAAAGACTACTATGCAGTTTCCAGCACATTACTGGGCGACCACTTCATACACATACTGTGGCACACAAATTGATCTGTGTGAAACATTGGACAGTAAACAGCACAGGCCCTGACTAGAAAGAGAACAGCACTTACCCATGAGCCTGCTACCACTGTACTTCTCTTTCTACTCACACCTACTCCTAATTCTGCAGTCCAGTATTGTATATTAATACACAATAAAAAAGCTTTAAAAACCATACCACTGTCTGCCGTAGAAATGGTATTGTAATATTCTCCTGTGGATGTGTTCTTATATTCCACTTGCTTATCAACTTAATGTAAGAAAGAAATAGAAGAGACCTGAGTCAAGTCCAAAATCTTACTATCAAGCATCATAGCCTAAATTTATCAATGAGATTACAGAATTCCATCTTAAAAGCTCTTTATCATATTTAGGCCTCATTAGTTTACAGAAATGCTATTGCAAAAACAGAAAACCAATGACAATGTGCTTATCAGATCTCAGGTGATAAACACATTGGCAGGACTATTTTCTCTTCTCTTTAGGGTAGCACCTCCAGCACAGAAAACCTCTCATATCCTCCTAACAACATAAGCAACCATATCCCTGTCTCAGTTTAACAAAGTTGCAGCAATTTATATATATCTTTTTAAGCATTTACATGTGGAGAATCTCCTCCTATGATCTTCCTAAAAGCTGTTTCTAGCTTTTTCAATTTTAATTTCTTGAACACAGTTTAACAGAATCAAAAGCAGTGTTCCAAGCAGAGGCTGAGGATGGCAATAGAGCTTATAACTGTATTTTTTTTACTATATACTTTGGATCATCTCTGTGGGGTTTTTTTCATAATTATATAATCATGTTGATATACAACTGCTTTGCAACCATCTAGAACTTTCTTATTCTTCTCCTCAGTCACTACCGGCACCGACATAGGAGCATGTGACTATGTAAGTGCATACAGTCACCTGCATTCAACTCCGTAAACAATTTCTCTCTGCACAACACTTTCTCCTACACTGACACACCCTCTTCCTTTCATCACTAAATTTCACCAGCATTCTCTTAAGGTATATGTGTAAGATCACACCTATGAAAGCCCTGCATTCCTCTTTCTTTCCCCAAAATATTCTGCTTCTGCAGTTTGTTCCTTTTGATTTGCCCAACCTGAATTTATTATAATAAAAAAAACATTTAATTTGGCTGATTTTATAAGACAGAAATTCAGAAGACATTGAAATAGACAGCTGCTGTACGCACAATAGTTAACATCTGCTTGTATTAATGATCTAGTGTAGCCAAAGCTTTCCTAAACCAAGAAACAAATTAAAACTTACGTCCATACATCCTGAAAGAGAAGTACTATTTCCTGTTCAATTTAATCAATTTTGAGAGGAACAGCCAACTGACTGCACTTCAAATTGTGTTCCATCTTAATCCAGACCATTTTAAGTGAAGACAGGTCTTTCAGCCACTAAAACAATCCATACCTTCCCATCAAGTATTGTTTCCCATGTTGCTCTTTTCTTGCTAATGGGACACTCTTCCATTTCCTGCATGGCCACTTCGTATTCTCCATCCAAAAGTTGCAAGCGCCTGTCAAGACAAAGTACATACCATGAGTAAAGCAGCTCATTTTTATTGTTCATTTTATTAAAATGTGGAATATATTTCACAGTTTCCATGAAACTGAAGGCAGATTTTCAGGCAAACTTATTTGGCAACTGTGAATCTCAGGTAAACACCACGCATAATGACAAAGCTGCCTAATGCCAAACATTAACTCAAAAGCCTCCATCCAACTATTGTTAAAATAGGAAAGCTACTGTTAATACAAAATTAATACTATGATGGGAATCTTCCTGTGAAGAAACAATGAAACAGCTGAATGACACTCTCTCCAAATAATCTCTTCTTTGTTGCTGCTTTATTAATAACTGCTCTGTTCTAGCTGACCAATATGACCTGTAATCAGGCCTCCAAAACTAAAGAAACCTGTCTTCGTATCCGAGCCATGTCAGATGTAACCTTAAGAGGACTTCAACATAGTAAATTTGAAGTATAACATTCTCAAAATTCAAACAAAAAGCTGCTTTACATAGAATTGAATAGGTAATTCAGACATGTTAACCAACATGGTACATTTTCACTTTCCTCCTTATCTCACCCTGCTTCCTCCTATGGAGCAATCTGTTCAGTGAGGCTTGAGGAATTGTGATTTCTACTTAAATGGTTTTATTTTGTTGCCACTTACTTAAGATCACAGGAGAAGCAAAAAAGAAAAAGCAGTAAATCAAACGTATCAGGAAAATGTTTCACGGATACATATGTTTTAAAGTTATCAACACAAATCAGCAAGTAATATCAATTTGCAATACAAGCTCACTTTCCTTTTGAAACATTACTTTGAGGCAATGGCACTGAACTCCTGACAACAAGCTACAGAAGCATCATTCAAAATACTCAAGTTGTTGCTAAGTAGATAAATTCCATGTGAATGTATGTGAACTGTTGCACAGTTTGAACGTGGGAATGTCTTGCAGAAAAAGGCTGTTTCTGTTTCTAGACCCTTTAGTATTCTACAGTGAGATACTGGAACAGGTAAACTACAATCTTTTTCTTTTACGTGTAAACTATATTACAGTAGAAGTATCCCAGCAGAATAAAGTTATAAACACACCGAGCCAGCCACCAAAGACCTTCTGTTCTATTCCTTGACAGCATCTTGCTAACCACTAACTCCATCATTTACTCTATTTAGAACAGTAACAGCTTCAAAAGGTAAAAACATGTATAGAGAGAAGATAATGGCCTGAACACAATAATTTTCCTAGATCTACATATGTATAATCCTTGTCCAGGCCTGGAATCTGGGTAAAATAACTTCTTTTTCAATTTCTCCACCAAACAGAAGAGTATAACTTCAAGAGGTTAACATAAATGAATAGCTTATTCTTTAAAAAAATGCATAAATAATTAACCAAGTTAATAGCTTATATTTTGAACATGGCTTTCCCCATAAAGTAAAATTTTAAATATTTAAAAAAAAAACCAATTGTTACGCATGATTTGGTTCTACTGCAAATCAGACAGTGTTACTATACAGCAGCATGGCTTATGTCCTAGCTTATGTACCATCACTACAAAACCATCTAATGGTTCACTTCATGTTTAGCATATTAAAGCTCTCCAGAGGACTAAATAATAGAAAAGAACAAAATATTGTCAAGACTTCTAAGAAGAAACAGATTAGAGAAAGACATTTCTTAAGAAAAACCCTACTCAAGATATACGACTTCTAAAACCATATTTGGATAAACAACCATTTTATCAGAATCACTTGGAGCTACATTTTAAGCAGCTTTTTCTTGAAGCTACATTTATCTTTTTACTAATAAAGAAGTTATCTAGACATCTACATCCACCTGGGATTCTACCTGTGCCATGGACAGAACTCTTATTTTCATATACAGTATATTGGCTGTTGCTGGTATTACAGTCTTCCGCAGGACAAAACTACAATGTCCGCTCACCAATAAGTGGTATGCTACTTATCTTCTGAACTGTCTGTCTTGCTCTAACTCAGGTATAGCTACATGTAAGTTCACGCCACTCCACCTTCTTTAAAATATATTAAGTAGTGTCAAGATGAGAAGTATTAAAATACTCCACCACACTTTAACTACACAACAGAGTAAGCCTATTATGATTTTAACTACTGGTTTGATTTCACTGTAGTAACAGAGAACTAGTGTCTCTTTCAGGTGCTAGCAGAATAAGATCTGTGACTGCATCATCAAGAGTCTGGGCATGGAGAAGATTATGCCACCAAACACAATGTAAGCAGTAAGTCTATTTCAGAGACTTTTTGTTTGTTTGATTTACTTTTCAATTAGGTTGTCACTGATTTTTAACAGAACCACAGAAATTACATCTGTCAGAAAACTGACAAGGAACAAACTGATGCATATTAACAGGACAATACTCAAGTTCATAAAAGGGAATAATTTACAATTGTCATGGAACAGGTCTCAGTATAAAATGTGCATTAATTATACATGTAGACCTTTTTTTTTTAAAAAGGCAACAAGCCTAAGCTTTTATTGAACTACCAACTAAAAATGCAGCCAAAGACAGCCAACACTGAAAATAAATAACAGATTTAGGTTTAATATTAAATAAATTCCTAAGAATTAACAGAAACAATATTTATTTTGGATAATATTACCTGTTTTTATCAAACACAGTCATTTGTGCTACAAATGTCTTTTCCCCATCTTCACGATTTGAAGAGTTTCTTTTTCTTCTAGCTGGAAGCTCCTCATTGACATCTGTACATAAGAAATACAGTACTCAATTATTATATAAGCACAAATTCAGAAGATCAAACATCTATGTAATTGTAAAATACAACTGCCTGCTGATTATGTCAGATATGTCATACAATAGAAAAGGACATAGCATTTAATGAACAGCTCAATGGCAATGGAAAGAGTACTTAGCTTAACAGTAATCATACTTCAGATATGTTCACATATATTTATAGTTTAGTCATATTACTCTGTCAGCATAGAGAATTTGGGATTTGACCTTCCTCCTCTTGTAGCTATAAAATAGTGAGAAAGAAAGCTTTTCATTCTACATGCAGTCTTCAAAGCTGTAACATTTGTGATGTAACATATCATGTCTTGGTAAGATTAAGAAAACAGTTTTTAAAACGTTGTTAAGGTATTTTCTTTATTGGTTAGTCATTTAGTTTTGATGAGAGACCATGATAGTACCCTACAGCTGAGTCAGAAGCGACCAGCGTTGCTGGAGGTTTAATGATAGTCACAGCGACCACAGTGCTCTCTTACATTATTCACCCCGCAACAGCGTTGCTTCACACCTTTACCATCACACATCAGTAAAAACTGGTGTTAAATTTACACAGAAATAGAAGCACAGTTTCTAGCTGCCAACTATATTTTAGCCCTACCTCGAAAAAGACTGAAAACAAATGAACACCAGTTCAGTCGCTCATCTATTACTGGCCCTTCTCAGAGTATGACCTATGCTGCAGATCAAGACAATTGTATCGTGCCTATGAGATAAACTTTGTAAAAGCATATTTAAAGATTGAAGTTACCAATGTTTTCATTAGTTTCACCATTGATCAGTCCATTAAACTCTCTTCTTCCTGGGCGAGTTACTCTGAATAACAATGAGTAAGACTTCACCATATGGCTGTTGCTTGGTTCAAACTCATTGCTGGAAACTGCAAGTGATGGGAAGTTGCCTGGTTTTATTTGGCTGAGGTCTGGGTTTAAAGGCACCTGCTTTTTACCTGTAGGAACCTGTCTTATCGGACAACTGACATCCTGTAGGAAAACAAGAAAGCTAACGTTTAGGTTTTTAACATACAAAGTAAAGACATTAAGCATTAAAATTTGTATCATTTATGAATTGTACTTGTCTTGCCATCTTTTTGAAAATAAGCCTTCTAACAGATGAAAATAAAAAATCTGGAATAACAATCCCAGGTTTTAAATGTAAAAACAGATATTTGAAAGTGTAAATAAAACTGTCATTTTATAACCATTTATGGCAGCAGCCATCTTTCTCTAAGCGATTAAATTAACACTAACATGAAGCATTCAGAAAGACTGTAGAACAGTCATTAATACTAATTTAATTCTGTTTACCTAAAGAAATTAAATGTTTTGGTTATGTATATATTTCAAGGGCTTCCTATCTTCTCCTTCCAATATTACAAAGTGCACTTTGCGCTATCTGGGAGATAAAGAACCACTTACCTAGGATTTATTATATTCAGTATCTCTCAAATAGATCATTGAGCACTGTGTAGTATTGGAAAAACAAGGCAAGATGGCCTAAGTATGAAACTTGCAGCAAAACATTTCAAATAACCAGCAGCACCTCCTGCTTTTACCATATTTATCCATACTATAGCAAGTAAAAAAAATTGGCTAGAAACAGTATTAACTCTTAAAAACATGTCAAAACAGCTTAATGTTCCTAGGGAAAATATACAAAGTTCTGACTGCAAATCTTTCCCTTTTTGGTTAAGTATTACAGCATGCATTACTAAACCTCCCATACTCCCATAGCTGTGAAGATAATTTGCTAACTGGTGTGAAACAAACATAGCTAAACCTGCAAGCAAATTCAGAGATGCTTGGGGGGGGGAACACGAAAATTGTTTATGATTCACAGTAGCTAAAATCTGCAATAATTGAGATGATCAATGTAAAAAAACATAGGTACAGAAAAAGCAAAGACAGACAAGACTTGGCAGATGACTGGCGAATTCAAAACAACTTCTTCCTTTTTATTTCTAAACTCTAAAAGGCATAGACTATTTTATGACTTTGTGATTGCCTAGTTTACCTAAGCCTCTGGACATCACAACAGAATTAATAGTTTAATGATGTGATACCAAGAAATTGAAGTAAAAATAGGTGGCTGAAATTCACAATGAGTGAATCTGACTTACAAGCAGGCTAAATTCAATGAACAAAGATGAATTTATTTTTTTTTTTAAAACTTCCAGTTATTTCTCACAAAGCAAAGCAAAATTCATGTGTGATATATATATTTGCTTCTGAAGAAACCCTTACACCCAGTCAAAACAACCTAAATAGATTAGTTTTTAAATTTAAAGACTAAATTGATCTCTACAGAACCCTCATTTCACCATTACCTTGCTGTATGGCAATGGTAAATAGATGTTCCAGAATCAGGTAAACCTTTTGCTTTACTATATATTTCAAATAATTTTTACCTTTCGTTTCTTGTGGCAAACTTTCACAAGCAGTACTTCCAGGGTTACAGAATTTTGTTCATTCTCTGAGTTTTGTGATGGCTTATCTAAACAGAAAAACATTTTAAGTTCTGAAAAAGTGAAGATCTAGTCAATGGTGTAAATCCACCTGTAATTACTTTTTAAACATAGGTACCTCCAGGCACAAAGACCTCTAGTCAAAGTCTAAGTTTCAATTCTCCTCAAGCATACTGCAAAATTCCCACTTGAGGACATATCCTACCTAACTATTCTAATACTATCAGATGAAAAAGCATAGTCCATCTCCAATGTTTAACAGAGTAAGCTTGCTACCTTTGGCATTGCCAAAACCTTTTTATAGCAGAGAAAAAGGATACAGGTAGATTTAAGGAAAGTCAGACTACATTAATTACAGATGAGTCAAATTATTTCCTATAATTCTTTTCTTTACAGCTTGCAAACCTAGAATTTGGTTTCCATCAAAACTTAAGATCCAGGTGCTATGAGATAGGAAAAGAAAGAAACCTTAAAGATTACACAAGGTTAATTATATGCAGAATAGCTGTTAAAGGATTATTGAAAGAACATGAAAAAAAGTCTTAGAAAAGACGACGACAACTTGGCTTCACAGTCTCTGCACTATAAATTTCCTAGTGCCTGGAATCTTCAGGACAGCTACTACCAGCAGTATGATCAGCAATGCCAATTAAGAACTGCGTTACAAAATAAATTTTACTGTACGGTAGGAGAACCTTTAATCATTTGTATTAATTTATATTAATCTAGAAACTTGCCCTCATATGGAAAAAGAAGAGCAAGATAAAACTTCATTATATATCTAGTTAAAAAAAACAGTTTGTGGAACAAATTCTGAAAAAACAATTATCAGCCAAAACTGAATGAATCTATAAAAAGTTATTTCTGTTCTCTTAAAATCTTACAGATATCATTATGGGCTTAAGTTAAAAAGCTCAACGGCTTCACCTTAGTCGATGTCACAGTCTCTGACATTCAGTGAAATACTGTTATGCTCCTCAGATATAAAAAGCAAAGCTTTAGCACAGTAAAGATGACACAACCTATGTCTCTCCACTTGCTTTCCTCCTGACACTATATCCACATTCAGTAAGTTTAATGTGTTGCAGCTGAGAGAGTGTTCTGGTAACTCATCCAGATACACTAGTATTTTTATGAAACAAATGGATTTTTTTGTTGTTGTAAACACGAGACATATTAGAAATCTTAGCAAATACAGAAGCTTGGGGCAAGGGGGAACCCAATCGAAACTCCACCACACTCTCCATTTCAAGAATTTCTAACACAATTTCTATCCAGACAAATCAGCATATTAATTGCACCACCCTGATTAATTTAAGTATTTCCTATATTTAATATTCACTATACCATACATTAATTATTTTAGCGATATCCTTTTCTATGGTACAAATGACCACCAGGCTCTCACTGTGTGTAGCACTCTCTTGAAGTGAAAGGTTTTTATAGTTAACAGTAGTTGCATAATCCAAACATTCAAAGCCACACAGAAAGTCATCAAATATATTAACATCTTGAAAAATCTACTACAGCCCATGTCTGTGTAAGACCACACCGTAATAGAAAAGCCATAAGAAAAGGAAGGTATGTCAGCAAAACCTATGGAACAACTATCCTATCCCCTAGGTCTTTTAAATTCCATACATGAGGTTTACTACTACATACTGTCCTGGAAGGATCAGATGTTGAAGTTACATATTTGAATTTAAGACACATCAGCATACCCTTTCCTCCACCGTTATTCTACACTTCTCTTGTCTTATCACTAGCTGCCCCAAAAGTCCTTATCTGTTGTGGTTTCTCATCTTAAATACTGAACACAACATGTAACATGAAGTTCCTGAGAGGAGAAACAAGATGAATAGTACCCATTGAGACCAGCAGTATTTGGAAGTTCCAGAAGCAGCATGTGCCTAATCTACAGATTTGAAGAACTTTCTCAGTAATATTACAGTTCAATAAGGAAGTGCTTCTGAAATCTAACCATTTGCAACATTAACTTTCAAACATCTTACTGAATAGATCTGGTTAAGCACAAGATACTTTGAGGGAACATAACTTCCAGAAAAAAGTACAAAACTAGTTTCATGAATTGCATTAGCTTTTATATCCAGAGACTAAGATGCCATTCAGAATATTTTAACTGAAAAATTGGAAACATCACTTTATTGTAATGGATAAACAGCTAGGTTTTTTTCAGAGCAGTAAAAAGACAGTTAAGTCACCCATGCCTTTAGAGCACAAAGCATATAACTTCTGCTTTCGTTAAAGGAATAGAACCCTTCATTCTGGTCTGGGAAGTCCAATATTCCAATTTTGAGAGGTAAAGCCTTATGTGCATAAAAGATATAATAGAATGACTGCAAGTCACTAAAATATGTTTTCCGTTGCTTTTATAATTGCTGACATGGCCTTTGCCTCATTTCTAGGCTCTACTTGATAAAATTTCTCACACTTCTCTTTTAAATTAAAAAACACAGAATCTTCTATTTGAAGGCTGAGGGTTTTTAAAGCTACTTCAAATACCCCAAAGACACACTTCCATAAAATCGTTTTTTTCAGGAACTCCTCAAGGTCTATTTCAGTTTGAATGGATGATCACTTGAAGTATTTCTCAGAATCACTGTTTCGACTAAAACCCCAGAAGGTTTATTCGCTTAACATTACAATTACACTACAACATATTTAAAGCGCTATTGAAAGTACTGTAACTAACAGGACTGCCTGCGTTTAAATAAGTTAAAATCTGCAACCAAACAGCAGAGATTCAAAATATTCAAATATCCAAATATTCACAGATCTATACTAATTTCAAAGGTGCTATACAAATTAACAGTATAATTAATAAATTAACAAACATACCATTTTTATGGAAGAACCCAGTAAATGTAAGTTGCAAATGAGCAGACAAGCTAAATAGAAAAAAAGAAAGGAAACATTAGAACAAGGAAGTATTTTCTTCTCCCAGTAGCCACCCCACTCCATTCCATTCACTGGTGTTCAGGACAGGTGGACACAAGAGGCAAAACTATAATGAAGGGGTCCACCTTTCTAACTTGGAAACTGCCTGGATACCGCAATTGCAATTGATGCAAAATTGTAGACTAGTTTACTCTTTCCATACTGATTCTCCCTATGTATTCTATGGCTTGATACATTAAAAAAAAAAGGAAATAGTAGAGGTTTAAATACTACAGTAGAAGGGCACTGTCTGAAGACATGAGGTCTTGCCTTCACAGGCAGGCAAACACATTTCCTAGACATTTATCAGAAACAGATGAGTTTTGGTGGAAATTTTCTAGAACTTCACCTTGAACCACGCACTTGGCGTTATTTTTTTTTTAAATAGGTATTTTAAGTTTCGTAGGCATAATCTTTAGAATCATAGAATCTTTTAGGTTGGAAAAGACCCATAAGATCATCAAGTCCAACCATTAACCTAACACTACCAAGTCCACCACTAAACCATGTCCCTGAGCGCCAGGTCTACACCTCTTAAATACTTGCAGTGATGGTGACTCAATTTACAATAGGGAAATCAGGATTATCAGTCACATCAAGTCTGTATCATCCATAACAGATGCAATCAAAATACTAATTGCATCTCACAAAATCACAGAATGGTCAGGGTTGGAAGGGACCTCTAGAGATCATCTAGTCCAACCCCCCTGCCAGAGCAGGGACACCTACAGCAGTTGCACAGGACAGTGTCCAGGCGGGTTTGGAATGTCTCCAGTGTGGGAGACTCCACCACCTCTCTGGGCAGCCTGTGCCACTGCTCTGCCACCCTCACAGGCTAGAAGTTCCTCCTCATGTTAAGATGGAACTTCCTGTGCTCACGTTTGTGCCCGTTACCTCTTGTCCTATCACTGGGCACAACTGAAAAAAAGACTCTTCTCATCTACCTGGCACCCTCCCCTTAAGTATTTATAAGCATTGATAAGATCCCCTCTCAGTCGTCTTTTTTCTAGACTAAAAAGACCCAAGTCCCTGAGCCTTTCCTCATAAGAAAGATGTTCCAATCCCCTCATCTTTGTAGCCCTTTGCTGGACCTTCTCCAGCAGTTCCCTGTCCTTCTTGACCCGGGGAGCCCAGAACTGCACACAGTGCTCCAGATGCGGCCTCACCAGGGCAGAGCAGAGGGGGAGGATGACCTCCCTCAACCTGCTGGCCACACTCTGCTGGGTGCACCCCAGGATGCCATTGGCCTTCTTGGCCACCAGGGCACATTGCTGGCTCATGGTCATCCAGTTGTCCACCAGGACTCCCAGGTCCCTTTCCACACAGCTGCTCTCCAGGAGGTCAGCCCCCAACCTGTACTGATGCATGGGGTTATTCCTCCCCAGACGCAGTACCCTACACTTGCCCTTGTTGAATTCCATCAGGTTTTTCTCTGCCCAACTCTCCAGCCTGTCCAGGTCACGCTGTATGGCAGCACAGCCTTCCGGCGTGTCAGCAACCCCTCCCAGTTTTGCGTCATCAGCAAACTGGCTGATGGTACACTCTATCCCTTCATCCAGGTCATTGGTGAATATATTGAACAGGACTGGACCCAGTACTGACCCCTGAGGGACACCACTTGTTACTGGCCTCCAACTGGACTCTGCACCACTAACCACAACCCTCTGAGCTCTATCTGTCAGCCACTGTTCAATCCACCCCACTGTCCATTCATCCAACCCGCACTTCCTAAGCTTGTCTGCGAGGATGATGTGGGAGACAGTGTCAAAAGCCTTGCTGAAGTCAAGGTAGACAACATCCGCTGCCCTCCCCTCATGCACCCAATGCAGTCACGCCATCATAGAAGGCTATCAGATTAGTCAGATGTGACTTCCCCTTGGTGAATCCATGTAGACTACTTCTGATAACCTTCTTTTCCCCCAGATGCTTGGAGATGATGCCCAGAACGAGCTGTTCCATCATCTTTCCAGGGATGGAGGTGAGGCTGACCAGCCTGTAGTTTCCCGGGTCATCCTTCTTGCCCCTTTTGAAGACTGGAGTGACATTGGCTTTCCTCCAGTCCTCAGGCACCTCACCTGTTCTCCAGGACCTTTAAAATACGATGGAGAGCAGCCCAGTAATGACAATCACAACAATGTATTTTGTTTCACAGCACTGCAGCTCATAGCCTAGACTATTCTGCTGACTCTAGTACCATTTTATTTCCAATTGTTATATTCAGAATATGTTTCAGCTTAAAGCAAGTATTCATAAACCTAGATTAAAATGGGTCTCAAAAATACTTAGTATTTCTGAAGTACATAGTATTGAACAAAATATCACCTGTTGCACTAGAACACCAGCTACAATTTTGAACCTTCACTGACTTCTCAGGAAGATACAACCTGACATTCAACACCTATTTTTAAAACACAAGCATTCCCAAGGGCACTGAGATTATTAGTGAAAGTGCCCAAGAGCCTGAGCATTCAAAAGACTGCATCTATACCAACTTGCATCATTCATCCATCTTACTTTTCCAGACCAATTCTAAAGTACATTTTTTGATAGTTTTGAAAGGATAAAAAACAGCATACAAATCAATATTCTATTTTGTTTCAACATTATCCTTATCCTTAAAGAGAATATTTATCCAGAAAGTAACCAGAATACACAGAGCAAAAAATAATTAAGAAAAATAGACAGTAAATCTATAAAACCCAAAATTCATAAATTTGTTTCAGACTACATTGTACCCAGCATTGTTGCCTCTGAAGTAGGCTAATTATTTGTAAACACTGTGGAAAAAGAACACCTGGTTAAAAACCAAGCAAACAAACACACACCACAAAAAAATTATCTCAACAGGTCTTCACACATTCCAGCAGCTTAGGTTAATCTTTAGAATGTCTGATTTTTATTTTTTTTTAATTTCCGGAATGCTGTGCATTTCATGATTTATCAGTACACTAAGAAAGGTTTTGGCAAATTACCCACAGCCTTTCTACCAAAAAAGAACACAAAGCCAACGTACAGGACTAAACCAGATCTCTGACTGCATTGTATAGATGAAAACAAAATTATTCTGGAAGTCTTACAATGGATTGGTTAATTTCCATCATATATACTTCCAGAAAAAGATTGGGTGTTTAATTCATACACAAAGAATATAATTAAAAAAAGTTAGGGTCATCATCGATCACACTCAAATATCACAAACACATTGTATGCTGTATCACTTCTCAACGAATAAGCTTTTTATACCATTTTATTTCAGTACTAGGAAACTTGACAAGAAACAACAAACCAGGCATATTTGCTATGCCTTCTTTTTGCCATGATTACAAAGACAGGCTAGGATGAAAATGAACCGAAACACATCACTCCCAAGTTTCACATTTCTGCTGAACTTTGACTTTTGCCAAATAGAATATGGCAAATTCAGCAAGAGTTCAGTATTTTTTTCTGAAGTAGAGAAGTAAGACCTGATAAAAATATGAGTTTTATCCAACATTTAAGCGTGTTACATAATTTAAAGCAAACTCTCATGGAAAAACATTTAACATGACAAAACCAATAGGTACACACCAGTATAAAGGTAATTACTATTTCACCATTAGAATTCACAGAGTAAGCCACCCCACCCTCAAGTGACATATGGAAGTCCATATGGAATTCAGACTTGAAATAATCTATTTGTTAAAAAGGGAACACTGTTATTCAGACAGAACGATAATAAGGTTCAACATGAGATATGTGGGGTCAGACCACAAGAAAAATCTCAGACTAAGTCATATTTCTCACGAAAAAATTACAAGGGAAAATTTGAAGTTTTACAGCCTTTAATGAAAACGTAACTAGTTACTCTATTGCGGCTTGAGATCGGTACAGTCCTTTAAATACCGTTGAAAGTTTCAGGGGTTTTTGTTTTGGTGGTTTGGGGTTTTGGTTTGGTTTTGTTGTTTGTTTTTTTCATACACACACAAATATATATGCAGGACAGTACCTGTGAGATTCTTGTTCCCCCTTCATTTTCTCTACTTTTGATAACATGTCATCTACTTTGAATGTTTTCCTGTGAAGAAAAAGCAGAAAGAATACTTTCACATAGCCACTATTCCCATAATATATAACGAGAAAATTTATTCAGTCTAAATTTTAACTTTGTTTTTAATCTAAAAGTGTCTATATATACACAATTTTAGCCTTCTGTTCAGAAAGCACCCTTTCTATACCTTTTCAGGCCTAGTAGCACACCCATGTTGTAGGGACACAAGTGCAATACAGCTTCTCAAGCAGTATCAAAACAATATAAAGAATTAAAACCAGACCTTTCAGAACTAATCCTACTGCTCCTAAGAAGCGTCCTTTAACAGCACCATATTCAAACCTTGCAGTGAACACGTCTAACCACATTTCAGCTTCAGTCAAAGAAAATCTTCCTGCTTTAGTGACACATATACCTACTAGGTACTTATGTGTCAGCTCTGCAATCATTACTGTTTTAATCTTGATCTTAATAATGAAAACCACTTAAAACCATATCTGACAAAACAGTTAAAAACCTGATTATAAAAAATTCCTTATTTCTCCACAAAGTTATATTAAACGGACACAATACAAAGAACAATGAATTCTGAAGCTACTTCTAGAGCACACTCACAGGAAACGGGGAGGACAATGACGACGAATGACAACAATGTCATGGAGAATAATCACTTCAAATCATTTCTCTCCGTAATTCTGACATCAGTCTTTTCATGCTCATATGTTCAGCCTGTTCTACCATACATACAATTTAATTTTCATTGTTATATAAAGTTCACTCATGAACAGAAGTTATTCAATAGTTTCCAGAATAGTCTTTCAATTTTTCTTTAAAGGAAAATTAAAGCTTGGACCTAGAGGCCAACAAAATTGCACTAGACCAGAGTAACACTGCAAGAGCTGTGAGGCCACCCTTCCTTTACATTTATACCTCAGAAAAAAATGAAATAAGAACAACATAAGCTGTTGCCAAACACTGGATTTCTTGCCGGGGGGGGGATAACAATATGCTCTCGGGGAAGTGTGAAGTATCATCTACAGAAATATCCTGACTGAAGAAACACTGATGTCATACGTTGCCTACATTCAGCATGTAATGCATCTGAATGATTTAGTTACAAATCACATGGTAGCTAAATAGCAACACTAGGCAAGAAACACTACACAAGTACAGGGCTACAGTCAGATAACAAGGAGAAAAATAATTATGATTTGTGTAGTAAACAATCACTGATTCAAAGCTCTACTCAGCCTAAGATTCATGCAGATGACAGATTCAAGAACTGACTCACCTACACCAAAACGTGAGATTATTAAAATGAACATTGCAATGCTCAGCTTTAAAGCAAGAGGAATTTGTTTCAGATTCTAGTGTAAAAAACTCTGTGTGCATTTTGCCCAAGCTCATCAAAATCAGCCACTGTTCTGCAGAACAGCAAGTAGTACACTTATCTTTCAAAGGTTTTCTTCGGCATAAAGAATTGCTTAGAACAGCTCTAGAGCAAAGCTATGTCATGATCGGAACACAAGCCAGAAACCAGCTAAGAGTCAAACATGTTTCAAGAATGAGGGAAAGTTTAACAATCTTTCATAAAATATACTAGTATCTGACACAGTTTGCATTTAATATTTGTGAACATTACTGATCCAGAAAGAGCAATGACACAACCTTTCCTGATGTCAAACTCACGTTAGTTAAAACAAGGAAAGAGTCCTCCTAAAAATATTCCAGAAAAATTAAAAATAGCAACTAAATAAATTAAATAAAAATTGTTACCTTTGAAGTTAACTTATAAGAACATTAAAAAAAAATACTGAAACTCCTTTAAACTCAATTACTACTTTTATGTTACAATGTTCCCATGCACAACAGACAAAATTAAGTTTTTGTAATAACCATCCCTAACACCCAGGATTTTCAAGACAGCACTTACTTGTGCTACAAGTATGCGCATCTTGTGCATTCCTTTCCCCACCCACTCTTATGCCAATCAAGTACAGTCATAATTAACAAAGTATTAAAAGTCACATCATAGCATGCAATTACTCTACCAATAAACAAAAAAATTCTTTCTTTATCCAAATACTGTATGGGAAGCAACTTTCATTAACAGTTAGTAACTTCTTTCCAACACCATCATTTGTTCTAATACACTGACACCTGAAGACAGACCCACAGGCAGAAAGCCCATTTCAATTCTCCATCACATATCACTTGACCCAAGCATGTTACCTCTCCAACAATAAGCAGCAACTTTAATACTTTAATGGGCATGTGTCAACTTGGGCTATCTTATTCCCTATCAACATTTCTCTATACTCTAAGCATTCTGGCCTTCATAAACACTTTCTCAGTATTAAACATATGGCCCAACATCAACGCATAATTTCTTGGTAAAAATGCAGTCTTACTTCCCTATCTCCAAGCGATAATTTTGTCTGGCATTTTTCTCAGACTACTGTAGAGCTAGAGATAGAAGATGTGGAGCTATAATTACTATTGTGATAAGGAAGTTCTAAATAGTTTGGAGGTAACTTCTTCATATTTTACAGATGATACTGTTTACTGAAATGGTAATCACAACAAGGATCAGCAATTCAAAAGAGGCAGAATTATGACATTCTAGGGGAATAAACAAACTAATATACATGTACAGTCATGGTCCCCATAAGCAGGCTAATGATGATGCAGTTCCAAAAGATACTTCTTTGCAAAGAGAACTCTACTAACATTTTTACTATACTGCAGCTAGGTACACGTATTTTTCCTAATAGAAGCCTCAGGAAGATCTGCTAATCTAGTTCAGGTATTTGTCCTGTCTTAAAGCGCCTTTTCCACCAGAATAACAGGATCATATACCGTAACCATTTCTACTGAATGAAGAATAGCAATTAAGGTCCTGTGCATATTTCAAAGTGTTTACCAGCACAAATCAGCAAACAACTATCCTGCTAATCTCCTCCGGAAATTCAGTTGAGACTGTTTTGCCACAGTCTCTCAGTTCTGCCACTAGATCTAAGTAGTCCAAACACCTTTAAACACAACTTTTGCGGTTTTAATTAGGCTGAAAGAGAAGGACCACAGCACCTACAGAGCATGGAAAAGTGGGAGGGTGGGACCCAGGGGAGAAGAACGCTTTCCTTTGCAATTATTTTCTGGTATTTTTGCCCCTCAACTATACTAGTTCACTTCTGTTATATTATTGCCTTTTATAAAGAAAACCTGTCATTTGTTTTCATTGATCTTCCTAGACCTAATTACCAGAATTATTTCAATAAGTCAGTATTGTCTGAAAACTAGTGAGTGAAAAGGCTATTAATCTGTCTTTTATTAGAAGATTACTTAACTAAAATCAGAGTTCTAAAACAAAGTGTTCAGGGAACTAGTAAAAATCAGTATGTTTCAAAGAGGAACTAAGCATTACTTGTGCAGCTGAATTCGAACCGGAATTTGGAACAGTGGACAACACAACGTACGAGCAAAGTACCATTTCTTGTTTCCCAGCAACTACAGCAGATATCCAAAGAAACAGATTCAGGTAAAAGAACATACGCATTTCAATCAACTATAAGTTAACATAATTTATAAGCAAGAACTTCCTGTTGCACAATTCTAGTTAAAAAACCCAACCAACACAACCAAACAAACAAAAAACCCACAAAACACCCTGAACATTATTTCTTAAAATTTGGCTCTGCCATATTTTAAAATAGCAAACAGCTCACTTTGGTTACTTTTGCAAGAGAAAGTAAGCAGCAACTTCAGGTTTTAAAAAAAAAAAAATTATAATCTGATCACTACCTCTCCTAAGTACCTGAAGTTGTGTGCTATGGATTCCGTTTTAAGAAAAAGTTATACTGTAGCACTAAAAAGAATGGCAAGAACATTAAACAATACCCAAGAGATCTGAGAATGCCAAATATAGCTTCTTTAATTTAAATTAAAACATGCAAATTCTATTGCTCAACAGATCATTCAAATATTACCTTCCTTAGATAAAAATATAGCTTAAATTAGAATTGTCTGCATAATCAGATTTTACTGCTATTCCTTAAGTGTTCACGATTAAGTATTTCAGTCTCACAGCAACTGTTTCAAAGCAATAAGAACTTTAGTGTTAAAATATTTTAAAATAAGTGTTCAGGCTACACAAAAATCCGAAGTGTAACAAATTACTTTCAGTGACAGGGAAGTAACTGAAAAGACTGTGATTCTGATGTACACTGCACTTTTCACTCTGCTGTATTTATGTATTTTAAAATCTACTGACATGCAGCTATAGGACTCCACATAATAGGAATTACTATTTTGCAATGTCAAAAACTGAAGCCCATTTCTCAGATGTATCCAGTTCATAGCAACCTTTTTAAAGTGTTTGCTGGACTTTCTGCAAAATGCTATAAACTGACCTCCCTTTTTCAGCTTTTAAAATAATTACTGGATCCTTCCAAGACAAAACCAATAGTTTTGTATGTTTTTTTTAAATAAAAAGTTAGGTTACAGTTTAAACTGTTTCATATGATTAAGCGCCATTGATAACAAGAGCTCAGATGTTTTAGTTTTGTTTCTATTTTAAGAAGTTCTCTCCCAAAACAGAAAACAAACATGGGAGAATTAGGATTCTGCAGATAGTTATCCACATTTGAGCACTCCCAGCATCAACAGAAGTCACAAGCATAAAGTCACACACACTTAACACTGCAGAAAAGTTCTTAGGTCTCAGAAGTCATCTGTAAAATGATGTATGCATTTTTTAAGTTCTTCAAAAAGAAAAGGTCATGCTTTATACACCACGTGAAAAGAGGAGGTCACCCTCCACTATTTTTTGGACTTCTGCTACTTGGTTAACATTTTAGGTTTATTTTTCAAAAAACAATTTTACCTTTTCATATTTGTTCGGGAGTTTCTATGGGACATATAAGTGAGAGTTCTGTGCAAAAATATTGGCTGCAGGGAAAAAAAAAAGAAAAAGAAAAAGGTTATGCTTTAATTAAAATTTCCCACAAGTCCAATGTAAAGAAGTGATAAAGACCAATTACTCACTGCTATTAGATTCCGGGTACGTAGAAATCTGTATATCTGTGTTGGTTCTAAGAAAAATAAACATATGTTATTCATCATATCTTACAACTCCAAAAAGACACTCTATTATAATGATTAAAAAATATCTAATTTAGGATGTTGATTTTAAAAAAAAACAATTATCATAAAAGTCATCATTTAAGTGAAGCATCACAACATCCAAATTTACTCAAAGTTAACAAGTCAAAGGTTACTCCAACTACTGTATAACACAAAGCAACTTCTTGTTTAAGCTACCATAAATCAGTAGCCACAACTCAACTATGGCTGTTCTTGCTTTCCACAAAGTATGTTTCTTACAGGCTTTCTATCATAAATGGGTAGAAAAAAAATATCTCAATATATTACAACCTATTACCTGATAGGTAAATTTTCTTTATTAATTTAGCGAACATATCTGATATGATACCAGAATAGCATACTAAATTTACATAGTCAGACAGTTTGGTATCTGATTGTTTTACCCTTCTGGAAAGTACTAAGGTCACTTGCATAAGGTACCAAAACAAGAAGATAGATGATTCTAAAGCTTGGAAATTAATTTCCAAAACTTTTTACATTCATAGGGTCAGAAAAATGTTGATTCTGGTAAAGCAACTACTGTTTTGAAGTGCAAACAGAGGGAGGACAATACAGCCATACGCAATACTGACATGAAAGGGTAGCATCATTTGAAATAGGTATAGTAACCAAAGTTCAAAAGATCAAGACTTGCCTACAGAAAAGAGCATCTTCAATTTAGTTTTAACCAATTCAGTCAAATCAGGACAAAAAAAGGTTTTGTCTGGCTCAGATTATATCTAATAAGAATTCCAATCTAAACTGAAATACACCCTTTTCAAACTGAAATAAAAGCCAGCTTCATTAGGTAACGTCAGCAAGAAATTTGGAAATGACTTGATAAAACACATCAAGTGGAGAGAAAAAGATAGAGAATGGAGAATGCGTCGATGCCCATGCTAAGGCTGCTAACACTGCCTCCATTTCCCCCGTAAAGAAAACAAACAGTTTTAAAAAGTATATAAAAATTTATTTTTATACGACTGCAAAACATTTATTTCAAATAGCTGGAAAACTTAGTGTAATTTAAGGATTTCTGTGATTAGAAGTGAAAAAGGACAGCATTTTATATCCATTTTAAAGATACAATTTAGCCTTATTTCTACACTTACAAATGTAAGACCCCAAAGAACCTACTATTAGAGTGATGTATTATTATTAGAGAAGGAAATCTTAAAATGACCCCAGTGTTTCCTTTTAGAAGCCTGATGAAAACCAGTACAATTCTGCTTAATGCAAATTATCATAATAAAATCAGTATTTTTCAAATCAAACTAAAAGACAGAAGAGGAAGAATTTAAGAAACGTAACTACTCTGTATTTTCATTTTCTAGCAAAGTGCACAACTTATGAAGAAACATTCTGGTTTTTTTAGTCTCTAAAAAGAGTGACATAATTATAATTTAGAAAGGTATCAAAACATGAAATTACTTTCATAAGGAAGTAATTTAATTTAAAAACAGTGCACTGCTGCTTCAACTTTAGTTTTCCCAATTAGAAAAATTCTGAAACACACTTTTCAACCTGCAGACAGACATACGTTTCACAAGTCTGTATTACTCAGCAAAAGCTTAAAATAAATCTTTATCGTTTTCTAGCATATGACCTTGAAAAGGGACAAAAACATTCAGGAAGAATGTGATTCAACACTACATGTGTTAGGATTTTTTAATCCAATATTTACTTATTACAGTTTTTCCCATAATATTCACACTACAGAGTTAACACGCTGTGATACATTTACACTGAAACTTACTCCTGATCAATACCTGCACAGCTCCAATGCTTCCCTTGTCTGACAGACTGACGCATGGGCAAGAGAATTTTTCTCCCCCCATCTCAGACACTGAACACTAACACTGAGCAAACCTCTTAGAACTCATTTGCCACTTGACCTATTTGCAGGACAGTATTTATTGAACACATAGCTTTGTTAACAGGGCTAAGGTTCAAAGGGCCCCACATTATTAAGGATTTGAGACACCACGAAGAACTCCAACGCGTTCTCAGTCACCATCCATAGCAAGTGAGCGCCAGCAGTGACAGCACCAATCCCACAACCAGATCATGTATGTAGCAGGGCACTAAAAATATCCTTCAAATCCTAGCAATCACACAGAAATCTTTTTTGTACAATTTAAGTTTATTGCCGCACTGTGCTTTTGAATCAGATTTCCATAAACTACTTTCTGGTGCATCCAAGGGGATTCTCCTCCTATCTGGAACTGCCACAGGGTGATGCGTGGGTTGCAAAGGTCAGTTTCCAGTATGAAATCTCAACTAAGGGACAATTACTGCCAGACAAAGAAAAACCAAGTACAGTGAAGTCTTAATCACATCCCGCCCCTGAAAGGGGCTCGAAAGGCAGCCGCCAGAGAGGGAAGAGCCTCCCCGTTCCCAGCTCCCCAGTGCCTCCAAGGGCTGTTAGAGCAGGGCAGGGGACGAGCCACCCCGAAAGCCTGACGGGAACTGTTACTGAGGAACCAAGTTCACCGGCCGGGCGCAGACACACACCCCCGCCCTCCGCCCCGTGGGCCCCGGGAGCCTCTCGCCACCCTGCCCGCACACCGGCCCCCCAGCCCCGCGCTTCCGCCCCAGCCCCGCCGGGCCCCCGCCTCCCCCAGCCCCGCTCCCCTTCGCCCTCCTCTCCGGTCCCAGCTCCCTCCCTCCCCCGACCGTGTTTACCCCCGGAAGCCCCTACTCTCCACAGCCCTCCCCTCCTCCTCCTCCCGCCCTTTCTGCGGCGGCCCCGGCCGGTCCCACCGGCTCGGGCCCCCACTTCCTCCCCCGGCCCGGTACTCACTCTCGAAGGCCTGAAGAAAGAGCTCGTGGTCGGCCTGGATCTGCTCCATCTTCGGCTTCTTCACGGGGGGCAGCGCCGCCGCCGCTGCCGCCGCCGCCGAGGAGGCCGAGGAACCGCCCGAGTAACCGCTTCCTCCGCCGCCGCCGCCGCCTGCGGCACCACCGGATTTGCCGCCGGGAGCCGCCGCCGCCGCCGCGGCGGAGCCCCCGAACCCCCCGCCGCCGCCGCCTCCGCCACCACCGCCACCTCCTCCTCCTCCTCCGGCGGCGGCGCCGCCAGCGGAGCCCGAGCTGGGCCCCGCACCTCCACCGTGCTTCTGAGGAGCCATGGGCCTGGCCCCCGAGAGGGCCCCGGCAGGACGGAGACCGAGCGGGGAGGGAGGGGGCGGCTGGGGCGGGTGGGGTGAGGCGGGGGAGGGGAAGCGCCGAGCTCCAACTCCTCTAAGTCTCCTCCGCTCCGCTCTCCTCAGCGCTACGACCAGCCGAACCCGACGACCACGACGCACCCGCCTCCTCCACTCGCCCATTGGCTCCGAAGATGGCGCCGCACCGCCGCATTGGTCGGCGCGGGGCCCGCCCCCGCGTGACGCACGGATGGTTCTGGAACAGTTTGGTTGGTCGGTGCGCTTCGCTGCTTGGCGCTTCTCCCCTCCCCCTCCTTTGAACTGAATTCGCGGGAAAGGGCCGCTGGCCCTCCGGCGCGGGGCATGCTGGGAGAGCGGGCCGCCCCCGCCGGCCGCCCCTCGCCGCTCCCCGGTTCCGGCCCTCCCGCCCGCCTCCGCGGCTCTGCCCGCAGCTCCGGGCTGTCCCTGTCCCTGTCCCTGTCCCTGTCCCTTCCCCGCGGCATGTCCCGCTGCCTCCGCGGCCGCACAGGTTAGCTGGTGGCTCCCTCTCGCCTGAGGGAAGATGACCGCTGAGGGGCCGCTCCGCTGCCCGCAGGAGCTGGGGCTCGATCGTTCAAAGAACCAAATTAGTCGAAATAGAAGCTTGAGTATAAATCGGTACCGGTTCTGTGGTAAAAATGGTTATACTGGGTCAGACGCGAGGTCCTGCTGGTATCATGTAGCTTTAACCTTAATTAACCATGAGGTTTCCTCAGAGGACAGCACAAGAAATCCCCCGTAGGTGCCGGGAGGCTTGAGGTCTGAGGTAAAATGTTTCTGGTTTTACTCCTGCCTTTCTTTGCTTAAGGAAGATCCACGGAGTCCTCGGGGAAACAAAAGTTGTGCCGCTGTGGCCACCTCCAGAGTCCTGACAGCTGCCGCCTATGGCCCAGCAGGCGTCCAGGATCGGGCCCCCGGGGCGAGCTCCCGGAGCACCCCACGTACCTGATAAAGCGTAACAGAGCCCAGCTATGCGATGGGAAAATTCAGCACTGGCTTTACTTAATCAAGTCCTTATCAGTGGCGCAGCAAGCTCAATACATACAAGGCTTCGGCAGCCATCCCGTTCTATTTGCTTTTGCGAAACTTCAAGAGTAATTGTACAAGGTAGGGCAAAAATGGCCTATGTGGGAAATACAGCCTTGAATTTTGATACTGGATACACCTGTGATGTTGGCACTATACTGTCTCAGTTTATTTTCTAATTCCTAGTGTTAAGGAAAATGAACTTAATGATAAATATTAAAAGGAAGACCTTATCTCAAACTCAGCTATGCTGTAAATGCCTTACATTTTCAACAGAGGGAGATTATAATGTGATGTCTCAATTGTCTGTTATTAACTTTATTATATTTTAAGAAAATATATGTATGTACACCCCACACACAGATAAATAAGTCTTTATTGGCTACCATTCCCCCCTCCTCGTTTGGGTTTTTTTTTTTAAGTTCCTTAATATTTATTCTTATTTAATATCTGAAATGTTCATTTTCTTTTTCAGTTACCTCCTCTCTTTTTGCTTTTTCTGCTGCACCATTTACCGTTCATGTTTGTTTTGGAAAGATCTTTTCTTCCCCAGTGCTTTCTTTTTTTAATTACTCTTCTTTCTTTCCTTCCATCAGACATGGATGTTTTCCACGCAGTCTTTTCTGTAATTTGTTTCAACCTTAATTTCCATTCATTTTTAGAAATTAATCTTTGTCACCATTTTACCTGCGTTCTATTTTTCCTCCCTCCAAACAAAAAGTGATGTTTCTAAAATACTCTGTTACACATTTTATCCTGTTGATCATAATTCCTTAGTATTCCAGTTTCTTGATCTTCTATTTCCTACTCAGTTTCTCTACAGCCACTCATTTGTTGTTGCTGAATATATCTTTAATTACTTACTGGCGACAGCAGTGTTTGATGACCTTACATGTAGCTGCTTCACCAGGGGACTTCCTGGTGAGTCTTCTCATGCATTGGGTATTTGCTACTCTTCTGAAATCATAGACTGGGTAGAACCACATGAAGAGCATCTTCACGTAATCAGAGGTTGATCTTGAGGTCAGCGATACCCTGTGCCAAATGACAAAAGGTAACAAATATTGCAGTATGTGTGAGAAAGGCTCCTAAGTGTTGTATAGCTACAATTTTGTCCTTGGAAGTTGTTTATTGCCTAAAATCTATTCCTGTTTCCTCTGTACTGTTTACAAGCCTCTGCTGTTTCTGGTGGCTCATCCTTCTAAATTTCAAAACCAGGAGGAGGAGCCAGAGGGCAGCTTTCCAAGCAGGCGTAAGAAAGATAATTAGGCAATTAATCTCTGGCATTGGAGTCGGATCTGCTTGTGAACAGAGGAACTAAGGATGAGACTCTAGCCTTGAGTGGGACAGCACAGTCCAACACAAAATGTGTGCATATGAGCCCTCTGGAAGCATAGGACTGAACACCAAATAATAGAGCTTCGATAGCTTGAGCCTCTTTTCCTATTCATTTTTTAAGTTGTTTAGATCTGCTGCCCTGGGCTGTTCATATGTACTTAAAGAGCGTAGAGTACTGTTGAGATACATTCAACTGAAAGAGCCTCAACAACTCTGAAATGTCATATTTGGGGCTTCATAGTATGGATGGCTAGAAAGAGTGCAGGGCATAAAACAAGTAACTTTTATTTACTTAGCACAGTTAGAAGCAAGAAAATAAATACTCCTTTTTAGAAAGATGGAAATCGTTATGGTTTCTTCAGAAGAAATGAGCTGTGGCATGAGACTTGTGTCCTTTACCCGCCTGGTAAGATAGACCCCTATAGATTTTACAGATGCATTTTTATTAAAAAATAAATAATTTTTAAAAGATTCTTGTATTTATATGCACCAGGTAGCAGAAAGAAGTTGGCTATATTTAGCAAATGACAGGGTATCTGCAAAGCCAGCGAATATGTGTTTTCTAATAAAGTAGTCTAAAAAAGACAAGCAGTGACATATAGTGTACCTTACTGAAATTGATATCAACTCATAAAATTAAAAAAGTAAAAGATGATGACAAGTAGTGTATTTTTTTGCTATAAATATAGAAAATATCCTAACATAATGCCAAAAAGGGCAGTTTAATAAGTTTCTTCCATGATAAATGGAAGAAACAATCATTGGTGAACCAGGGTTGCTGTTGGAACAAATTTCTGGTAGTGAAAGCAGAAGTAGTTGGCAGGGGTGCTTTTATGATATGTCAGATTTTATGTCTTGAGATGGCCAATCAATTCTTGTTTTCATGTACTGTTAGTGGGATTTGCATTTGATATCCAAAATATCAGATTTATTTCCTGCAGATTGAAAGCATCTGCTACTTCTAAATCTCTTTTTCCTAAGGCTTTTTGCAGCCTGTATTACCCAGCATTCCTGTCATCTTGAAAGGCTAAATGGCAGCGATTTTTACCTCTTCAGATATGTATGAAAAAGTGCATGCATATTTTATACCACTTTATGAATTTTTTCTTCATTTCATAGTTACATGCTTTTTCTTGGTTGCCTGTAGTACCCCTTTAGCCACGCTACTTAACTTTCCAGCTTCTATTCCTCCAAATTACTGTATCTCAGCATAGGAATATTTACAAAGTAAATCCTTTTTTAAAGGAGAAATAAATACCTGTATACTTGGAGCTTAGTCTAAATAAAAGTTCTGTCGGTATAATTATACTGTTTTCCTCACATCTTTATACATGTGTCTGTCTATATAGATTGTTAGTAACTAACTAAATAATACTACAGATCTAGCTTATCTTCTGAGAACTTAGTTTTAAATACAACTTTGGAACAAAAGAGTAGTGCTTACAAGCTGAATATAAACTTTTGGTCAATCTTTTTTAAACCTTGCTTACAGATTCAGGCCATCGTGAAAACCAGTGTCAGTATTTATTAGGGAGCACTATTATATCATATTGGTAAGGAACTGAAGTTTGCTATTCAGGGTGTTGCTGAGAATAACAAATCCAGAGCGAGCGTTCTGGGTAGCTGCATTTCTTTATTTTGGCCTTGAGCTAAGGAGCACATTCAGTGGGATTCAAGGGCAGCCAGCATGGAAGAGACCTTACGCTCTCCACTTCTGTGGTTACATCAAAGCTTTACTTTCGCTTCTCGTGCTTCCAGGTTCTCCTTCCCACTCTCTGTCCAGCCCACCAAACCCAGGTTTTCCAGGAGAGAAGTGAGAATGCACAAATGCTGTAGAACCAAGACAAATAAAAAGACTTCATGCGTAGATGTGGAGGTATGGGTCCAACTGTGGTATCACTGTACTCCAAATACGGATCCATTTCAGTGGCATCCCTTTTTCACTTACATGAATAAACTTGACTAGATGCTGAGTTAATTTCATCTGCAATAGTTATTAATTAATTTTTCAGTTACTATTCTTTATTTTCAGCCTGATTTGATGTTGATCAGCAGTAATAGGTAATGGTAAATGGTTAGATAAGCTACTCTTCCCTACCTACTTGGAAAGCAAAAGTCAACTCCCACTTTGTGTTTTCCCAGTCTCTTGTAAACAGAGGCTACATAATACTGCAACTGGAGAAAGGGAGTAGCTACAGCTTTCTGGGTAACAGCATGAGAGTGGGTAGGCGGAGTACAGAGTATATTTAGGATGGCAGGATCATATTGCCGTTGGGGTGGTAGCTCTCAGTTTCCGTTTGCTTTTCTGCATGCTAATATCTAGTGCTGCCCTGTTTTTACAAGAAGGGAACTAAGACAAGAGAAAATAAACTTTACTGTAAGGGAACGACTGTACTGAAGCATAGCAAAGGGAAGAGCTAAGATCTGACATAGCAATCCAAGTATTCTGATGTACAGCTATGAATGCAGCATGTGTGGAAGATTGACAGAGCAGCCACTTGTGATTCTCATTCATGTGTTTGGCTGGGGACTGCTTTTGTACAGAGCTGTTCAAATGTATTCCAGGAGCACAGTACTCAAGGAACTTGGCCCTCAGGGAATCTTAATGCACCCATAATGCACAGCTTTCAGCGAGCAGGTTGCTTACATGTCTTGAGTTATTGTAGAGAGTGAAAAGTGAATGCACAGTATGTTTTGCACTGTCACCTATCTTCTGCATTCACATGGTGAACAATAAGTGATAATTATTAGTCATTAATGCTTAGTAGAAATGTGTGCTCAAGAGTTGTTTTTTGGAGTCTTGGATGTTTTAATATATTTTTCATGAGTCTCCTACAGTGAAATTTATTTCCTGCTTTTCAGTTAATGATTTATTTTTACTTGGTGGCTTTTGGGCAGTAGTGTTTGTCTTTAGTGTTTAGACAGTGGACTAAAAATACCAGAATTGTTTCAAAAGCATTATGGAAAGCCTAGGCCCAATATATTAATTTGCTCTAGAAAGGCAGGAGATCTCTTAAGATGATTTAACTGTAAGCCCAGAAATGTACTAACAGTAAAAGCATTCATTACAGAAAAATACATGTCATACAATGAACTAAAAAAAAATGTTTACAATGTAAAACCAGTATGTTCAGGATAACATCCACTTAGTTTTAAAGACACAGTCTAAAACAAGATCTTTATTCATATAAGATTGGATGAAAATCAAAAGGAAGTGTCTGCTGAAAGAAAACAAGGTAGTGTTATCTTTGTTAAAACCTGAATAAATTCCATGTATCACTGAAGACTCCATAAGTAGAGAAAGGACTCGTGGGGTCTCTGCAGAAGTAGTCGTTTCCAGTGGAGCTCACACAGCACTGAGAACAGACCTTATCTCACTTAATCGTTGGTGTGTGCCCTTCATTTTGAATGTCTTCATCAAATTTGTAATTGTTTGAAAAATTGAAGGTGCTTGAGGTGAGCTGTATAAAAGTTCTTGTCCCTTTTGTCCTCAGAGAAACTGTGGATTTTTGTCATGAAGCCCACTTTTTAAACTTGAGCTTCAGAAAAGAAAATAGTATGCTTTTAGTATTTAAATCCACAGTTGCTTGCCTTTTTTACAGAAAATCTGTAGACCTCCTGTATATGATAAATAAAAAAACCCCACCCACACAACAATATGTTTAATGTATGATTCCAAACAGAATACACAGGAAAAAAAACATGCCAAATCTCGACATTTAAATGCTTAATATGTGGAAATGGAATAGGAATCATGCTTGTTCATGTTACAATTTCAGAGATCCAGCATGTGTAGTACTTACTGCAAAACTATCAAAAAATAATTCTAAGTGAACTTTTTGGAATTGTGTTCTCTTAATTGAGTCCCGGAAACTGTGAAAGATATGGCAACTGAAAAACTTGTGATGTAAACTTCATGATTAAACTCAGAAATGCAGAGATCAAAGAGAAACTTCTGGGAAGATGTGAGAATTAAGTCAGTTACAGATGCAAATGGAAGTTTCTCACCAAAAGGTCTGTTGACAGTGCAAGAATGAAAGCTTCAATCTATTGAAAAGAAAAATATAGGAGGATCAAAGAACATGTCAATAGATAGTAAAATGAAACCTCATATTAATTAGTTAACAAATTAATCAGCTTTAAGGATAAGTTTTAACAGGGATTGGTTCTCTTTTGTGGCTAAACCAAGTACAGGTTAATAAGATGAGAATTTTGAATTTTATCATCCGCAATTACTTAAATGATAACATCAGGGCAGAAACTGTTTTCCCAGTATTTTCCAGTTAGCACAGGTATACAAAATTCACACATGGGAGAGCTTATCTAAGTGTTTCATACAAAAGTTACATGTTATCTGTGGTTTTATATGCTAGAGGTTGCTTCAGAAGGCTTTTACAAGAGTCTATCTTGTTTTCGGAATGCTGCTTGCGATACATGATTCTGTACACTATAATCTGCATTATCCATACTCCAGAAGTAGTTTTACTGGTTGTTGCCATGACTCTGGTGACAGTACTTTTACCACGCTAAACACATCTCCACAGAAGGAAGTGAGAAACAGCAGGAGGCAAATTGCGAACAATCCTAATCCCACTTTTTGGAAGGAGAAATAAGTCTAAATGTGGCATAATCTATGCTCTTTGGCATATCAGTTTAATTGATGCTGATACTGATATTTTTGTGTTTAAAAGATACGAGGCTTTGCTCTGAGAAGTTCTATTTTTACCTGCCTTGTTACTTCTGATATAGCTAGGTCAGCCAAAGCCATGCCACAATTTCACCGATTTGTCAAACCTAGACAGGTTAGTGAGGTAAACTGAGATTAGCACAACTCTGCTCTATAGAGCTCTGGCAACAATTTTAAGTAAAAATGTATGTGCAAGAAATAATATTAAATTAAAGGTAATTAAGCAATACATTTCATGGTGGTGACAATTTGGGAGTATGCAGGAGATGACTGATACAGTTTTAAATTGTTGAAATGTGTCTGGCATTCCACTGGATTATGAATTGACAACTAGAATATGATGACTGACTAGTTATAACTGCCCTGCTGCATTTAGACAGACTGTCAACTACTTACTAACCAGCCAAATGACAAAATCAAATCAAAAGCCATACTTATAGCCACTACTGTACAAGCCCCTGGAGACCCTGAATAAACAGATGGATCTTGTACTGAGTACCAGATGTGAACTGGCAAGGAAACAATTCCAGAGGCATCGTTCCCCTTCACTGAAAATTCTCTGTGTATGGATGTTCAGATCTTGGGGCAACTGAGAAGAAACAGAATGCCTCAAAATAAATAGGGGGAAAAATCTCATTCATAAACACTCAGGTTCAGAGCTAATGCAGAAAAGAAAGTAAAGTTCTCACATTTTTTAAGAGACTATATGTAAGAGTAAATTGTCGGGTAATAGTTCTGCTGAGGCGTTGAATGAAAATGTTTATTTCTTTAACCAATTATAGTTGAAGAAGAGGTAAGTGAATGAATGAAATTCTAGGAAGCATTCAGATCTAATGCTGCAGGGTAAGGGCCAACAGGCTGCAAGAGTAAAGCAACGTGTTGACAAAAACAAGCATTGGTCTATTAGAATGGGGAAAATAACATTTGAGTTAATACAGGTACAAGTACCAGTGTGAAAGTAGGTATGGACCAGTCCAACTGACCGATTGCATAGTCTTAAATATAAATTTTTGGAGGCTCAGAGTTGAACTGCAGTGATGAAACCACTGTTTATGCAGATTGACTGCTGGTTTTGGCAGAGGTGAAACCAAATCATCATGTAAATTGTTTTAATTACAAAACTAGGGAAGTTAATATAGTCCGAAGTTTGGGTTAGTCTATTTGTGAGAGTAAATTCCAAGCTGCTTTATTAACAGATGTGTTCATATATTTTTTAACCAAAGCCCCACGTTCTCAGTAAATGCTTTGCGGGCTTTGTTAAAAATGTGTCCCTAAGGATGAACCACTGGCTCAGCTGAAGTCTGTGGAAGTTTCCCAATTATTTTCAAGAGATCAGAACACCACTCTCATTGTTTAAAAGGCATTTTCATATAGTATGTTAACTGTAAAATACTGTACATCTGGTGGCATCTTCTAAAAAGCTGTAATTGTTTATGCACGCAGGTAGTAAAATAGCAGAAATAAGATTCCTCTAAATCAATTTATAATTTAAATATTTGCCTTACGCATACTAACCATCATGCATTTTAACATAGATAAGACTTGAAGCAAACCCACTGTTGTTATTCCTAATCCACAATATATCCATTGCTTGCAGACTATGATCTGGAAATATTAAGCTGTGACAGATTGCCAGAACTGCTCCTGCAAGGACCTACTGAAGGAATTTTTCTAAAGAGACTTCATAAAAGAAGCAGCAGCAGCAAATTGAGTGACCCTACAGGTGCAAGCTGCAGCAGTTGTCTCTCCGGTCTTCCCAATAAGATTTGTTGAAATTCTCTGTATCGCAACGTCTTTATTGGTAATGGATCCCTCCCTTAATTTGCACTGATGCATTTGGAATGTCAGCTTCCAAAACAAGGCACATGGGAGGCATTTAAAGTAGATTTTTTGAAAGGAAAATGAACAAAGAGCATGTCAGGTTCCATTTTGATTTGCATGACAAATCCAGCATGCAGTGTTCTGGTGGGTCGGGCTGGGCTTGCCTGCCACTCACTGCATTTGTCACTTTGGTTTGAACACTTTTGACAGTCCGTTATGTTAATTGTTCTAAGGATTGTTTTGCTTGGGGAAGAAAAGGAAAGGCATTTTTATTTTTTTTACTTTTTCCATTTACAGGAAAGGAGGGATATCTGAGGGAACAGAAAATGCTTTCAATGGGTTTGTGATCTATTTTATTTGTAAATAATCCTGTGAGGTCATCAACAAGTTCAGTATTTTAAATCTTATTGTTACTCACTCTGTGCGTGTGTGTTTGAGTGGGAAATACTAGGCCCCTAAACTAGAAACTTGGGGAGTCTATTGTTTTGGTGCACACCATTCTTTCTTTGAGTCCCACAGTGATGGGTCCTGCAGAGTGGTTTGTGCTATGCCTATATGCTTCTATTGGATGATACTGTGGTGCTTTGACAAGTGCTAACAAGGGATTTAATGCCCTAAGAGGCATTGTCGGACACACATTGTTTTGGTATGTGGACAGTATGTGAATAACTCTCACATGTGTGCAAGACCTGTTGGTAGATATCTGCCTATGACTGAATTCTGGAGGCATAATTCAAGGTGGAGGTTGCTGTCACCCTTTAGGGTACACACACTTCTCTGTCATCTCCGTTAAAGCAGTCATGGATTGTTTGGTGGTGGGTTTTCAGTTTCAAAGTTCCTAACTGACTGTAGGTAGCAGAACACTGTAGGTTGATCACAAAACGGTATTTTCAGACTAATGAAATGATCAACCATAAAGTTTCAGGAGAAGACTCTGTTGTTTATGTTTGTGTCTCTCTTTTGCAGTTACTGCTGTTTTTCAGCCAAAGGGGAGCATAGTGTTTAAAGAATGAGGAGAACAAGAAGATAGAAATAGAATTTCTCGGAGGTTTCCGGGTAATGACTGACATGTACCTTTTAAGCTTTGAACTCCTACGCTGCATGTGGTGTTCTCATTTACATGTTGTGACTAAGTGCACCATGACAGGTAAGCTCTAAATACAGAATACTTTTGTAGTATAACATCATGCAATCAGATGCAGAAATATCAAAATAAATGAAGTTATACAATCAAGTGTAGTCATTCTAATCACATTCTTGCTTAGCAATTCAGTATGCTAATGGTACTTTTCATGCCCAGGGTCGTCCTCCTTAAGTACTATTTCAGTAAAGTCTGTGGACTTACATGAGAATCAGTTTGAGCTGGTGCATCTCAAAAAACCCCAATATAATTAATTATATTATATGTCAACTGAGGATTGTGAATAATATTCTTACGCCACCACTTTGAGAAGGATTACCTGTTGTGCTGCTTTACTGAAAGCTGAACTCAGTGGGAGGTGACCTCACGGAACTCCAGCTCCCGAGAGACTGAAGGGTTTCCTCGCAAGTGGGGATGGCTGGTGCTGGGGTGGCTCTGCCGACGTCCTCGCCAGCTGTCCGTGCTGTGGGAAGCTCTGAGGCAGCTGCTGGATTTTGCCAATTCTGTTGTGACTTGTGAATGTATGAAGGTGAATTGATACCACTGTGATATACAACACCACAGCTCGCAGCAGTTTGGTGTAGGACATGGGAGCCTCCAGGGCGGACAGCCTACAGCAGGAGCTGCTGTTCTCCGTGCGAGGTGGGGCAGTGGTCCCTTGGCGTGAGACAGCCGCGATTCAGAGCTGTGACAGCCACCAAGCTCAGAACTCAGTAGTCTGTAGTTCTTGGTCTTGTGGCTGGATGGTGCCTCTGTGTTTCCTGGTACCTTTCCCGTTTAATCACTTCTTGGAAAATGGTGTCACTGTTTCCTGTCAGAGTGAAAAGTTGCTAAACCTCTCCCACTGAGAATTCCTTTGGTTTTTTTAATTGGTGCCCAATATTGAGAAAAAACAATCCAAGTCATAGCAGGTGAAAAAAATGACCACTGTACTTGATAGTTCTTGTAAAGCGTTTTGTCTTGCGTGCGCTTTTAGCTGAAGTCAGCTGCTCAGGTTCTTGCTCTGTACTCGGCAACACTTTTTACGCCGTTCAACTACAATAAAAGGGAAAGGTCACCCACAGCTTTTTTTGGCTATTGTATTTGAAAGGTGCTGTTCCTGAAGTCCTCTTGCCCGCAGTGCACTGCTTCTGATCCCTGTGCTCCTCCAGAGAAAGGGCTGCTGCCTCCTCCTCCGGAGGGAGGAACGGTCGCAGCAGGGCAGCGCAGGCTGGAAGGTGTGGGTCCCCCTCTCAGCAGATAGCAGTGACAGCTCAAAGCATGAGCAGAAGATACTGCTGTGGATAATGCGTATTTAAAGAAATTATCTCAAAAAAATTATTTCCCACTGCCATTTTTTTTTTAAATTTCCTGGGACTTCCCTCATTTAGGAAACAGAAATTTACCATCGCATGAGTTTTATTGTTAATTTTCTCACAAGAAAAGTGCTGTGTGAGAGGGTAAGAGTCATTTATCCCATAAGGAATCCCACCAGAAAGCGATGTCCTTGTCACGGCTCTGGCCCGACGTCCCCAGACCCGGTGGGTGTCTCTGGGCGGAGAGGCCCCGGCGGAGCGCCCAGCGGTTCGGGGGCGCCCGAACTGGTCAGGCCCATCTCTCCGCCTGCCCTCGAGACGGCCTTACCCGCAGGACTGCTCCCGCCCCAAAGCCGTTGTATTTGGAGCCGGTTCCCGGTTCGGCCGCTCACCGCGGCGCCCGCACTCGCTGGCCTCCCCCCCCTCCAACCCCGGCCCGAGACCCCGCCGTTCACCGGCAGGGCCGCCAGGGGGCGGCAGAGCGGCGCGGCCCCGCCCCGGAAGGCGGGGGGCGGAGCGACGAGGCCGGAAGTGGCGCGGTGCCGGGCAGCGCGCGCGCGTACGCGTGAGGCCCATCGGGCGCCGCCATGGCGGAGCGCATCGAGCAGCGGCTGGAGGACCGTGTCCCGGAGCTAGAGCAGCTGGAGCGGGTCGGGCTGTTCACGCGGAAGGAGATCCGGTGAGGCGGGAGGGGGCCGCCGCGGCAGCGGGACCGGGTGCCCGGCGAGGGGCGGCGAGCGCAGGCGGCGCGGCCGGGCTGGGTCCGCTGGCTGATTTCCCCTTTCCGCAGGGCCGTCCTGAGGAGGGCCTCGGCTCTGGAGTACAAAATACAGCGGAGAGCGCTTCGGAAGCAGGATTTTATTAATTATATTCAGGTGGGTTTTACTGATGAGCAGAGCGCGCTGACTCGCGTTGCAGAGCTGCCTCAGAAGGGACCCGATTCTGTAGTGACCCGCGTAGGAAAGGGGCGGGTTCTTGAGGCGCCCCCTCGCCTGGCCCGCGGTGTTCGCTCCTGAGCGCTTTATTGGCACACACTCGTTATTAAGACGCACCAAAGCGTGAAGCACGGCCAGGCGTTGCTGCCTGAGTTTAGGATGAGCCGGTCTTCTTTCTTGCTATGAGTTTTTCGTATAGTTTATTTGCTTCCCAGGGATGCAGAGATTCCAGTTCCTTGATGTGCTGTGCAAGTTGTAGTTAAGTGTGTAATTAATTTTTTGTGGTGTTAAAAGTTTGGCTTGTGTATTACGATTCTAGGAGTATGTGGAGTGCTAACAGCTCAAGTCTTGAAATATGTGCGATACATATATTCAAACTTACTTTCAGTCAGCCTCAGCAATGTAGTGATCTGGCTGAAAAATGGTTGCTTACGTTTTCCTGGATGTAATTTTTATTGTCCACCTGATGAGCTATAAAAAACTTGATCTGTAATTTTTTTCCTTACTGTTATCTCCTCATTTGCTTTCTTTTTTTTTTTTTTCCCCCATGCTAGTATGAAATTAATCTTCTGGAACTGATCAAGAAAAGAAGAGCAGTAAGTTTGTCAATTATTTAGAGTGCAAAATACTTTATGCCAAATTTTCTATTGCAATAAAATGAATACTTCTGTTTCCTCCTAGCGCATTGGATATTCGTTTAAGAAGGATGAAATTGAGAACTCTATTTTGCACAGAGTCCATAGCCTCTTCAACCGTGCTACAGGAAAATGGAAAGTAAGTTTATTTATTTGTACTAATAGGTTGAAAAATGTCCTTTTGGTATGTAAAATTTATCTAGATAGTGCTGCCACCAAATATTTGCAATAATGTAGAACAACGTAATAGAAAAACTTACGTGGACGTTTGGTCTTACAGTTAGCAGTAGCCTAGAAATAGATCATTCAGGTCAGATAGATATTTTTTGTATGCAAACAATACTGCATCCTTTCTGAGTCGTTAGTTCTCAACTATCTAGAAACAAGTATTGCCATGTGAGTTTAGTCTTTCAGCTTGCAAGGACTAGAAACAGAATGAAAAGAACTTTCAGCTGCTTTAGGAAAAGATTGTCTTGATGCATTTAATGGTAAAACCTTTAAGGTGCCTAAGGAACCATTATAGTGAGTTCTCTGTTGAGTTCAGTGTAACATAGATTTGACTGGAGAGGCTGCAAGGGCATGAGATAGGAGGGTTGGTTTTCTTCAGGTGTTTTGCAGGAATTTGGAGATCTGGGTGGAAAACAAAAAAGGGAATTTGAGATTCAGAATCCCTTCTCTCTGCATGCCAACTTGTCGTACCAAGGGTGTATTGTTTGCTTGTCAACATGCAAGTAATCTGGTGCTTGCCTTATTGTAAGATTGAGTCTCTCCCCCTTGCATTTCCAACAGGAAGACGTCCAGCTTTGGCTTTCACACGTTGCATTTTGCAAGCAGTGGGTGAGTTTTCAAAATGCTAGTCTTCTCTGAGTTGAGGTACTGGATTGGTGTTTAACTGGGCACCTGGAACTTGAATTAAAAGACAGGAGTACAAACTTCAGGGCCACATGTTGTATTACTGAAATAATTTTCATAGTATTATTGGAGCTTCCTGGGATCTTCAGTGATGTGCGTAAGTATGGAATTTGGTACCATTTGGTTTGGGAGAACCATAATACTGGTTTTACCTTCTCTGGAATGAATGGATCACCTGTCTGTGAATTGTGATTTTGTTCCAAACGTTTCTTACAGTGGCTGTGCTGAAAAGTGTAATTCTGGCAATACTGTACTTTGTAAACTTACCTGTGCAAGTCTTTACATTATTATTAGCATTCAGTTGTTGTCATTTCTGTACTGAAGGGTGACTTTGTCATAGTAATACAAGTGGCCAAAGGAAAATGCCGTCTTTATCTCAAAAGTGGTCAGTGAGACTATGGGTTTGTGTCTCAGGCAGGATTTGTGTTAGCGATGTACTTCAGAAAGGTTTGAGTTAATTATAATGATCTAGTCTGCTAACATTTGAAAGCTGATCAGTATTGAACAAACATGAGAAATTTTCTACTGAAGACAAAGTAGCAGAGAAGTGTCTTTTCCAGTACAATTGCGTTACAGCTTGAAACCTTTCATAATGAAACTTTGGGGATTGTGGTTCAGTTTGGTACTAGAGTGGGTAAAACAAAACTTTTTTTTTTTTTTACAGAATGCAAAACATCAGCTTAGTAAGGTGTTTTCTTCCATGTTGGCCATTCATTCCAATAAACCAGGTAAATAAAACAATGGCAACTGCTGCATAAATGACTCAGTATAGATTTTATAGTGTCGGTTTACAGATCTCAGTTCAAGCTGTTGGGCTAAAAGTTCCTACTCTTTTTCTTTGCCTTGCGGCTACTTCAAAAAGAAGGGCTTGGACAGGGATTGTGCTGAGAAATCAAAAGGTGAAGTAGGAGTCCCCACGGTCTGAATGACCGTTTCCCAGGTAGACTGGGGACTAGGTAAATGTTTCAGAGGTAGGAAATGTTGAATACTCATGGCTGCTTTTTGGCTTTTGAAGACATAATTGTACGTCGTTGGATCTGTAGCTATACCAGATTAAACTTCCTGGATCTGCTTAGCTGCTTAGGTCTGTCCTTTAATTCGTTTTACATGGGAGATAATCAGTCTTAGTCCGTTGGAGCTCATGGATTACGTTGGGGTGGGTACGTTGAACAAGAACAACCTGTGTGTCCTGGAGAGTAGCTTCAAAATGGTTTCTCATGACCAGCCACTTGCTTTGCCTTAAAATGAATTTATTTGTATCATCTGTTGCAGCACTGTGGATTATGGCAGCAAAATGGGAAATGGAGACACGACTCTCATCAGAAAGTGCTAGGCACTTGTTCCTTCGTGCTTTGCGCTTCCATCCAGAGTGCCCAAAACTTTATCAAGAAGTGAGTTTTCTTCTACAACCAGTTATTTGATCAATCAGAGCAAATCAGTCCAGCATATTTCTCAGATCAGTCTGAGAAAACTGGAAAAAAAACCTTGTTTCCCAATCAGTGGGGAAATGTTGTCAAAAAGATTTAAAAAAAAAAACCCAAACAAACAAAGAAATAGATGCCTTATACTTGTAGCATTTTTCAGTTGTTTAGCAAATACTGTATTTATGTATACAAAGTGAGGATTTTAAAGTGTTTGTTGATAAATGTGTCAGAATTCCCTTCTAAAGTATTGTAAGCCTTGCTAGAATATAGTTCTTTGGATTAGATCTGGCATCCCTGCTCTTTGGTAGGGAACATGGTTTTCTTTGAGGACAAAGTAAGGTTTAAAGAATTACTAGAAAGTGGTAACTTCTACATGTGGAAAATTTCTGGAGTAAATATGTAGGGCAGATTGCTATATGCACAAACCTTTAAAAACCAGGGCTTTCGTGTAGGCATGTGTGGGATGTTGGCAAAGTCCTGATTTGTAGCTCCTCAGATAGAGCTTGTGTTACTGCATTTGTCGACTTGGATGTTTTATGATTTATCCCCATCCCCACAATAACTTCATTTTATTCTCTCTTGCAGTATTTCAGAATGGAACTGATGCATGCTGAAAAACAGAGGAAGGAAAAGAAAGAATTTGAACAAGCAAAGATGGACTTGGTAGGTCAGCTAAACTTACTTAAGAGATATTGTCTGCTTTGCTTGCGTAACATACACTTGACTGCATAGTTTCAAGGGATCTGTATTAATGGTTTGGCTTTGTTTGAGACCAGCTTAGAGAGAGGTTTTGTTCGTGTCGTGTGCTTGCATTAAGCTTTTCAAGTGTTGGCTGATGCTCAGCTCAAATACTTCATACATTGATTTTTCTTTACGTTTGTAAAGTCTTCTGTTACGTCCCCCAGTTTGAAAGTTAATAGTAATTTCTGAAAGGAGTTGTTAAACTTACTATTTCTTATTTCTTGATAGTTGACTTATGCAAATCGGAAAAAAATAAGAGTTAGATAAAAAAAAAAAAATCTCATTCTGATGTTTTCTTCCATGTTTGCAAAAATGGTAGCTGAAAAATATCACTGAAAAAAATTGCTTTCTTTATCCTTGATATTGCAGGGGGAATTCAATTATTCTGAAGAGATTCTCAATGGGGAAATGGCTCGCCTAATCTACAGGGATGCTGCTCAGAAAATTAAAGGTGACTTAACATTTCTTGTACTTATTCAATAGGGAAATTCTCACCTTTAACTCAGCTATCCAGCAGGTAGTACAGATCAACTTAGCTCTAGTGCACACGCTAAGATATTTTTCAACTGTACTGTTTCTTCAATAGAACCTAGCTAATGGTGAAGGATAAATTAACAGTGCTGATAGTTCTGATTTCATAACTGTTCTGCAGGCTGGCACCTCTTCCAGTACAATAGCTTTTGGGCTGAAGTGACATAGGTGCTAAGCTTACAGTCTCAGAACCTGTTTGTTTTGGGAGGACAGTTCAGAATTACACACCTTTTTTGCTTTGTTGTGTACTGAATTTTAGATCACAGTTAATCGGCTAGCACTAGTGACAAATAAGTAACAATTCAGACTAATAATATAACAGGTTAGATGATTTCAAATTAACCAGGCTTGGTAAAATTTACCTATTTTATTGAGAAAATTGGGTAAAATAACTGCAAAGTAGTAGCAGATATCTTTGAGAAACCATGATGGATGGGGATTTTTTGGAAGACAATGGACAAAATACAGTAACAGCATTGAAAAGTAGAGGGGGAAAAAGAACGTTAGAAGAAATTGCAGAAAGAGATGGCTTAATTTAAATTCCTGGATAAATACTGGAATAAATAAGCATACAAATGATTTGTAAGTACCTAAAAATGTGGAGATGCATATGGCTGATAGGGATTCGCAGTGAACTAATTAGGTCAAGTCATGTCACTTGGCATTCTCACAGATGTTACAGAGAGAGAAGATGGAAGGATATAATTCGTTGACATATCTGTATGCAGCTTTGGAGAGAGGTCTGTCCCAAGTGTGGAGCCTTCTGTGTTTTCATGGCAGAGTCAAATGAAGGAGTAGAAGAGGTGCTGATTAAATTTGCAAGTGGAACCAACCTGGAAGGTCTGTAAGCATGTCAGGACAGGAGTAGTTTATCAATTTGGAGTCCGGAATGTCCTGCCTCTCATGGCCTTTTTTTATAACTGGATAACATGAAGAATATAGTCAGGCAATCAACATTTAACATATGGCTTATCATATGGGTGGAACACAGACTTACAGAAAAGAAAAGGGTATCTATCTGTGCACTTAAATGTTACCTGTGTCTTGATAAAAGCATTCAAAGATACAGAAATGCGAAGTATGCAATGGGTGTAATACTCCACTTGATAGGCTTTTTTTCTTCTCTTGAAATGTAGGTGTTGAGTTCCATCTGGCTGTGCTTTCTATTGCAAAGCTCTTTGATTTTACCCAAGATTTGCAAAAAGAAATTCTTGACAGGTGAGGCGTGGATTTGTGTTGTGGTTTTGGTGGGGTTTTTTAAATTTTGTTTTGTTTTTTAAGAAACATGTTCTCATAACTTCTGTAATATATAGTGGGTTGACAGGTTAGCAGCTAAAGGCTGTTACTCTAGGGAAATAGAATGTTAAGGCCTATGGGAAATCCCTTAAGAAAAACGAAACATGAGCCAAGCATGCTCTGTAGAAAAGGATACTTGTATATAACTTCAGAAAGGGCTTTGAGAAGCTGCTAAGAAAAATGTAGATAAAATACAGTTGTCACTGAATAATTATTACACTTAGTTTCCATAAATTTACTGCAGGAACTGTGGATTTTCCTAGTGTACTTTGTGGTTCTTTGCATCTTTAGTTTCCAGTTGTTCCTATCTTGGAAGAAAGAACTCTCAAAAACTTCCTGTTTAGTTCATGGTATTACTGAAAAAACAAACAAAAAAAAACAAACGCAAAACCAAAAAAAAACCCAAACTGGACTAATATTTTGTCTTTCCGGTGTGGAAAAGTAAAATTTTTATTGTCTGGGATTTTGTTACTTGGAAATTAAGTACATTTGTATACCAATATAACAACCCTTCTAAACATACTTGCAAAAGAATGGTGGTTGAGGGGTATCACAGACATGGTGTGTTTAGTTTGCAGACCAAGTATGCTGATGATCCTCTTATGTGGGACTACATGGCCCGTCGTGAGCTGGAGCTGGGGTCGCTACCGTCCACAGAACACACCACAAAACAGATGAAAGTATCTGAAATGAGCCAGAGAGAGGAGCGGTGCTGTGCAGTCTTTGAAGAGGCTGTGAAAGCAGTCCCGACAGGTGAAAAGTTCTGCCTGCATTTAAGCATCATTTTTGTCTGGTACTTCAGCGTTCTGTATACTGTGAAAGTTTTGAAGTGGGTGTTGGCAGGCTCTACCATACGTAAGAGAAGGCAAGCCGTTTTTAGATGCTACCTTTTCGGGATCTATTTTATGTGTTATTTGGGTTATTTTCCAATGCATTTATGCTCTCGGAGGAGCTGCTTGACTGAAAGTGCTTTTAGTTGCTTGTTTGCTTTTATTACTGTGACTTAACTAATGAGGAGAATAGAAGCCCACAGATGAATAGAGACTTGGGAGTTGCAAATAGAGAAAATTTCCTAAATAAAGGAAACCTGTAGAACTGAAGTATGTCGCTGGTTAGCTGTGAGTAAGCAATGTTTTCGAGTTGCCAGTGGAGTGGATATACACCTTCAACATCTGGCATTGTCCTTATTCTCAAAGGAGGCGATCAAGGGGCGATCTGTGGAATGGACTCCAACTTGCTGCTTACGTAGCCTTTGAAGTCAGGCAGACAGAGCAGGATTCTCTCGAGTGCCTGTGTCTGTCTTCACTCTTGCAGACCCATAGAAAAGTACAGGCAAAGAGTGCAGTGAACATTAATTGTGACAGCGTGCACTGAAGCCTCAACTGAACTAAGTGTGGGACACTCTTTAGAAAGAGTTACTGGCTGCAGCTTGTACTGGGAAGTCATTTAAAAATGTTAGTGTTATAAATGTGGGGCCTCTTCTATAATACAGCTGTTTAAAACAAAGTTGGCATTAGCACTTATTGCTTGGATTCTCTCTAATCCTTAAAGACAGATATTTGTGCTTACTCTTGTGATTCCATGAAGTGTGATATTATGCCTTTGATCCTACAGAGGACATGTGGAAATGCTACGTCACTTTTTGCTTAGAGAGATATAACAGGAAAACCAACAGTGAAGAATTAAAGCAAAAGGTAAAAGCTTATTAACAAATCAGTAAGAAGTAACAAATCATTCCTGTTTCTACTGACTTCTGTAATCCATCAACAAGGAGTAAATATATTTTGACATTTAATCAGAAATACTTACCTGCAGCTATCAATAAAAATAACTTTGTCTCCATATGAAGGGATGACTTTTACTGTCAGGCTCACATATGACCTGCCTGAACATGAATAGCTTGGGCATAAACCAGTCTTGTCAGTAAAGTACAGTGACCTCTTTGGATGGAAGTTCAGAGTGCACGCTTGTTAGTGTTCCCTGACGGTACTGCAAACCTGTGCTTGTTCAAAGAAAAGGATGAATTAAAATGACTCTTGCAAATAAGTCTGAGCAAAGTTTGGTTCTGGCATGAGAATTTAATTATGACTCAGTGAATTAACTAATCATCCTGTGCAGGTTAGTTCCCTTTTACTATATTAAAAGAACATCGCTGTGTTGTTCTTTTGCTCCTTAAGGAAAAGATGTAATTCAGATGCTCAGATTTCCCCTTTATCTTGGAACGTATGCAGGTACCTAAAGCATTAGATACGTAACTTTTAGTGAATTTCAGTGACATGTTGATACACGAGTCCACTGGGCATCTTGTAATGCTGGGATGTAGTATATGCAGGAGTAATGCTTATTTTCTTCTCTGTTGGTTCTAGAGGCTGGAGAGGACACTGAGTGTGTTCAACAAAGCCCATGAGTCCAGTTTGCTGCCAGAAGCTCTCTATAAGCAATGGGTAAGAGTTGACACAGGAAAATAGATTGTGAGACTGTCCTGCATTTGCTGGCATGCCTGTCTTTGCCATTTTGAGTAGATAGAAAGCTGGGCAATATTGTGTTCAAGGCCTTGCTTTTTAACGAGATATTACAAATCTCTTGTGGTGATGAGCTGTATCTGCTGGGTTTTAGCTTCAACTGTTACTGGAGTCCAACCTCTTTGAGAAGGCTACGGAGGTGGCAGAAGCTGCAACCAAGCGCTTCAGCCTGTCAGTGGAAACGTGGCAGATGAGGCTGCAGGTGCTGATCCAAGTGAAGAGTGATGATGTGACCCGGTGTTTTGAAGAGGCCATTAAGCACATAAAATCTAAGGTCTGTGCTGGTTTTATGGACTCGCATGCATTAGTCTTAGACAGGAAACTTCTGATATTTCAGTGGCTTTTTTTTTTTTCCTTTACAAGGCATTCGAAGTCCCTAGCCATTTTTAAGGTAAAAAATAAGAACTTGACATTTCACATGCACATTGCATTCAGGAGCATTAGGGAATTGCAAATTCACTTCATATTCACAGTTTTAAAGTCTGAATGCTCACAGGTGACATCTTGCATACTCTTCTAGCAGTCAGCTGGTATTCTTTGTATCTTACTTGAAAAACATGTTTCCTTTTCTTCACTGACCTGATCCGTTGTTTTCGTATGTGGTATTTCAAGCCTTGAATTAGCTATGTGTTCTCTTATTGTTCCATTTCAACCCTGGGCACAAAGAATGAGGAGAGGAAGCAAGGAGGTGGTTGTTTCTTTCCTCTTCGTTGTTCTCGGAAGTTACCTTTGTGCTGCAGTGTTTGGTGATGCAGAACTTGTGTCTCATCCCCGACAATGTATCTTGCAGCTGTCCAGCTAAGTAGTATTTGTCCTGTAAGTGAGGAAGCAAAGAAGTAATTTCAGTGCACAGTCCAAAGTTGTCCTTCTAAGAGCAATGTCTAAAGGACCTTTTTTACAGCAGCTATAGTACAGAACCTGGTGAATGTGTTGCTGTCTGTTTCTTTAAATCAGAGGCACTATATTTCAGTCATTTGATTGATCTGCTTACCTTGTAGGGCACTTTGCCATTATGGACCCTCTGGGTGGAATGGAGCGAAGGCACAAACAGCAAGGAAGACACAGAAGCCCTCTATCAGGTACTTAGCTAATGGAAATCTACTTCTTATGACAGTGTGTAAATAAATGGGTGTGTATGGAACATGTAACAAATGCTTTATACTGCATGTCCTTCATGGATGTGTCGCCATCAAAGAATTCCAAGTAAAATTATGAATGTTACCAAAAATCGGTTGGACATAGGCTCATAAGTGCAAATCTCGTCCCCACGCTTCTAAGACATTTAGATGTTTGTAAGCACAACCCGTGATGGACTCTTACTTTTCTTTTACTTTGTGGTCTAGAAGTTTTGCTCTGTTTTCAGATGTCTATCTGAATATGCAGAAGAGAATTTTCCAATCTGTGTGAAAACATCAACCTTGTTACAGAAGACCAAAAACAAAACTGGGATTTTAATCTCACTGTAAATTCCTTAAATAGCTTAGGGCAAAACACTTCCTCTTTGCCTGGCACGTTTGTTGTTCCCTCCCTTGCCCCCTGTTTACAACATAAAACACGTATTTCAGGTGGAAGTTTGAATTCAGTTGCTTGTAGAGCATTGTGAAACCCTCTGCATGAAGGATGTTAGGGAACTGGTAATTGCCAGCTGAATGGAATATTGGATGAGACATATTTTAAGTTACAACTAATATTTTAATTTGAAAAATCTGAAATTTGAAAATTTCAGGCATCATTTGGGATGCTTTTGTCCAGTACTTTGTCTGACTTACGAGATCTGCTTTATGTCAGATGCCTAATGAGGCAGAAGGTATTATTTGGTTTGTTCTCTCTTGTTGCCTTTTATTTGTAGCTTAAGTGGTTGGTTTGTTTTTTGGTTGTTTTTTTTTTTTTTCTTTTAAACTTGCAGAGATCCTTACGTGCCACAACTCATGCTGAATCTGTGACTATGAAAGAAAAGTATCTCGACTGGACCTACAGAAATGGTGGTTATAAGAAGGCTAGAAGACTCTTTAGCAGGTGACAAATAAAAACCTTCAAATGCGATTGTTGTAGGGTATATGTTAAAAGGTTTGAAGTCTAAAATTACTTATGTTTTCACTTCAGCCTGTGTGAAAATCGTCCGTTTTCACTTGACTTCTTCAGGAAGATGATCCAAATAGAAAAGGAACAAGTAAGTTGTTGAATATCCAGTTAATGCCTTGTATTTGTAAAATACACTTCTAACTTCAGGTTTAAATAGGAAACAGAGGGCTTATGAGTAGTGTCATTAGTTTGTGATCAGTTCATATTTGTCTTCTACAGTTGATTCATAGCATGCAATACAAAACCAAGTTCCATGGTGACTAATCTTTGGCAGTGTGCGTGTGCGCGTGTAATTACCATGACTCTCTTTCTTTGTAAGAATCTAATCAAGCTGCAGATTCCCTTCTGTACAAAATAAATGGCCTTTTAATACCTTCCTTTGTTAGGAATCCTGCAAAATGCTTCATCTGAGAGAATACTATGAACGTGCCTTGAGAGAGTTTGGTTCAACAGATTCTGGTAAGGAGATTTTATTTATTTATTTATTCATTCAGTGCTGCCTCTTTTTTATTTCCATCCATTTCGAAAGGCAGCTGTTTGTTTTGCCCTTGCGATTGCTGTCATGCAAAGTAGAGCTTATTTCTTCTGTGCCATTAAGTGCATGACACTGCAGCGACCCTTCACTTTCAGTTCAGGGTTGTTGGTCACAGTGGGATGGCTTCAGCAGAACTACTAGCAAATAAGGTTTTGACACTGGCTGGCGTAAGAGATGCGCATCACCTTTAAGTTGGATTTGTGAACAGTGTGGAGCTTTTTTTTTAAATCAGGTTTCTGCAGTATTGCTTTTAAGAAAGTAAACAGCTCCATTATTTTTGTGTTATTTCTTAAGATACTGCTGTTCCAGCTGGGGACAGAACCCAGACTTTTGGCCCTCAAGGGGCAGGGGGTTGTAGTTTCACAAAGTAAACCTCATTGCATTAACATCAAGGACACATCTAGGCTTATTAAGTAAACAGAACTTCTATTTTTCTTTTAAAGATCTCTGGCTGGATTATATCAAAGAGGAGCTAAGTCATCCCCAAGGCAAACCAGAAAACTGTGGGAGCATTCACTGGCGAGCTATGAAGATGTTGCAGGGAGACCTGGTGGAAGACTTTGTTTCCAAATACACTTTATTGCAAACTGGACATTTATGAAAAACTATAAATAGTTACGTGACTGTGGATTGTTTTTTTTAAAACTTCTTTGTACAAAGGTAAATGTATGCCTGGATCATATTAAAGTGTATCTTTACATTCTTGCATATGTGGGGGAGAAAAAAAAACGATCGGCCCCACTGCAGTTGTTTCTAGTGCTGCTTCTGCCAGGGCAAGTGCACAGTTAGAGGAGAAAGCAAAGGCATCTCTGAGGGTGTTCTTTGTTGAGACTTGTGAGAGCAAACTCCTCCTCCTGCCTAAACATTCACATGGAATAGTCATAACACATCAGCTTTTACATTCTAGAAAGCTAATTTACAGCACATAAATGCAACACCCCCCCCGGATACTACACTTAAACTACACCTGTGGGAGATCTTCATATCTTACTGAGTTGAATAATGAAAAGTGGAACACTGGAGAAACAACTTGTAAAATGATGGTATTTATTGTTTCCGAGCCTTGAAGTAATCTGTAATCCTCTTATTGGACAAAAAAACCACCAAACCACAAAAAAACCCAAAACAACCTCTGCAACCACCTTGCATTAGTGTTTGCATCCTCAGCTGTAATTCTGAGAGTGCCTATGAAATGTAGAGGGGAGCTGAGATCTGCTACAAATGTCCCTGATGTGACAATTCCTAGTTCTGATCTACGCTTCAACTTTCTGTCTGTAATGCCTGAAAAATGGGTAATGGTTGGGTTTTTTTAAGACAGTGCTGTTCTCGGCTGTTTGCAGAGCCGCATTTTCCTATGTCAAACCCATTAAATCAGCATAATACAGCATGCCTAGGGAAAGTATAGGAACATGCAGCAATAGTTCCTTTATCTGATTTCCCAGTGACTGAATGATGACGTAGTGATAATACAGAGAAACATTTCTTCAGGATTTTTCACAGAAGTAGAAGCTGCAGCTCTTCTCAAGCAACGAATCCCATAACTTTTGACTAGCTGGAAACAAAATTTGGAGCAACAGCCTGTTAAGATTGCTCCTTCTGTGGCATCTGAAGTACATCCTGGTTTCAGCCAGGCCATCTTCTGTCTCCCCACTAGTTCTGCGCTGTCTCGTCTCTGGCATCGAGCTCACTCCCCAGTAATCACTCCTCTTCTATCCTGTCTGCCCTTTATTAAGTTCCTCCCTCCCCTAAATCACTTGCCTTGCTTCTTCAGTTGCACAATAAAAAGCTTTTACGTGCAAAGTATGGATTTGGGGGATTTTTTTTTGTTTTGATTTTTTGTTTAAGTCCAGCTGGTTCTTTGGGTTTAAGTCCAGCAAAGCTGGTAAGGTAATCATTTTGGAAAGTGGGCCCTTTTTCTTCACCTGTTCTGGTTCCTCGCAGAACTTTCCCACTCCCGCCCCTGCAGAGCCTTCGAGCGGTGCGCGTTTCCTAGAGGCAGGTCTGGTGACGGGCCTGGGGGTTCATGGAGCACCCATCCCGTCTGCTGGGTACAGGCGCTCCCGCCTCTTGCACGAGGCCGAGCAGAAAATGTTGTCTTTTGGCGAGATTAAAAAGCCACAACCTGAAGAGGCATTGACGTGTTTTAGTTACAACTTGATGGGCGCAAAGGTGTTTTCTTAAAGGTCCTACGCCTGCGTTTCTCCAAGTGTTTTAATTGTTTGTTTCTGCCCTCACGTCGGAGGGTTTTCCTCTCCCCCCAGGCACAATTCCCAGTAGCAGTGAGAGAAGTTCTCGTTACGCGCCCGCAGAGCGCAGACAGCGCCGGGCCCCGCGGGCCGTGAGGGAGACGGGAGGCGCCGCCGCGCTGCCCGCCTGAGGCTGAGGCGGGAGAAGCCGCCGCTCGCCCCGCGGGTTGATTGGAGGCTCCCGCGGCGCCCCCGGGCACCGAGGCACAGCCATTGCGGCCACCGGGTTCCAGCAGCAGCCGCCGCCCTTCCCCGGAGACCGCCCGCCTCGGGCGCAGGCGCTGCTGCCGGCCGGGCCGGGCGCTGAGGGGACGAGCGGCTCCGGCAATAAGGCGGGCGGGGACGGACAGACCAACGTCTCCTCACGCCCGGACGCTCTCTCAGCACCGGCCGGTATGGCGCGGCTGGTGGCACCGCCGCCTCGGCAGGTGTGGTGGGCTCCTGCAGCGGGGGGGCGGGCAGGCCGGCTTCCCCCGCACGGCTCGGGCGGGCAGCGGAGGCGGCGGGGCCCGCCGGTGCGGGGTTGTCCGAAGTACGCGGCGCTCTGCCCTCGTTCGCCGGCCGCGGCCCCTGTCAGGCTCCTCCCGGCAGCCTCGGGCCTGCCGGGCTCGGCTCTCGGAGCACCTGGGAGCCCGGCTGTCTGCACACACCGCCCTGGGCAGGGGGCTGCCCTTCAGCGGAGTCGTCCTCGTTGTAGTGGAAGCGGTGGGGATAACTCGACCTTCCTTAACTCACCTTCCGGGGACTGTGAATCCAGTTGAGGTGTTAGCTTCTGCGCCCCAGCTGCACGTCCACCATCTTTCTCCAGCTTCTCAGGGCTGCTGGAGGGCCTGGCCCTCGCCTGGCCCTGTGGCGTGTCGCCCCCCCCCCCCCAAGTGGTTGGTTAATAGCCTTTGGTGTTTGTACTCATTCCGCTCCTTATGCCTTGAGTACTTCTGCTGCTTTCACAGTCAGTTGCTGTTGCCAAATGGCTGCATTTTGGGTCAGTTTTGGGGCCTGTTCCCAAAATGGCGGCAACAGGGTCATGGCCGTGGCTGAGGAGACGGGCTGTTCTGTGTGGGCTGCTGCCTGGGGTGACTGATGGCAGCAGCAGGATGAGCCATCCCTTGGCAGATTTGCTTTGTGAAGTGAATGCCTGTCTTGTTTAAAACCTCTGCTTTGTCAAGGGGACAAACAAACAGGTCAGGCTCAAGGGCTCAGAAACACCCAAATGCAGCAGTTGATGCAAGCCTCATTGCAGCAAAGGTGCTACTAGATTCTTTAAAACTGTCTTGTAGGTGATGGCTGCTGCCATTGAGTCTGCAAGCTTTGAGGAGGAACAGCTTGCTAATAAGAGAGAAACTATGATCTGGAAGCCCAGAAAAGGTAGGGCTAAGCTATTAGGGCAAAACAAAGCAGGCGGTGAGTAATGAAACTTACACTCTACTTGAGGAAATATACTAAAAATTCCTTGGTGATGCATGGGAAATGTCTCTTCAGTTTCTGCGCAGAATTATTTTCGTGTAAATATTTGTGTGTGGCTAGGTGCAAGAGTAATTAATCAAGACTACCAAAAAAAAATCCTTTTTTTTTTTTTGGTTGTTGTAAACTAGAGCTGTCGTTTTTCAACATACCTAGTTTTTAAAAATACCAGCAGGTGAATGTGGTGAAACAAGACCGCTGGGTCCTGTGCCATAGTTTTAAGAGTTATTTTCCAACAAGGGTCTCTGGAAAATCCTGACTTGGGCTAACGTTGTGATGCAAGCCTATGTCTGATGTTCCCAAGCGTCTGAAGCAGCACTGTCGTGGTATTACGTATGTAAGGAATTGTATATATTCTAATTAGATTAGTAGTTACAAAATGCATTCATATACCTAGCTGAATTATTGCATGCTAAGAATGTAATTGTTCCTGTTTAATTCCGAAGTATCTCTTTTGGCTGTTTCTATTGTTTTTAGAATGTTTGCTGAAGAATATTCCAAATGTTCTTGATAGTGAGTCTGAAGAAGGTGAACTCTCTGATACCTCTCACAATGAAAATGATGTCAGTGGCTCTCCTGTTGACTGTGTTCATATACATCCTGACTTGGAAGACTTAGATGGTGAAGTAGTTGGTATGCCTGAGGCTATAACTTTTCCAGAACTGCAGACTGCTTCTGTGTACGAAGCAGAGGAGGACTGGGATAAAGAATTGGAGGATTCTGAATGTAATCCGTATGGTGAGTACAAATTTACTTGTGCTTTATTTGAGTTCTGGTTAGTATGTGATTGGAGGTAGGTGCTTTGCAGGAAAATGTGTTTAAATAACTCCACCTTCTATTTTGGGAAGCATTTTTTTTGTTGTTGACTTCATGGATTTGTAATGCATAATTTTGTTGTCAAATACAGGATTTAAAGGCAGCGTTGTGAAGTTCACATGAAACTTTTGCTTGAGCAACTGAATTCTTAGGGAGTGGAATGGTAAGGAGAAGAATTGTATGTATGTATTGAGCTTCTCTGGAGAAGCTAGGTCTCAGTGTTATTCTGAAGCGGAAGGGAAGGGTATATGGAGTGCAGGAATGTAATTTTTTTGTGTGAAAGGAGTTCTTCCTTTCCTTCAAGAAAATTCATCCAGACTGTACACTGTAATGACTCTCTAGAACATGGAGTTCTTGGAGGGGAGCAGTGCGAGTGCTCAGTCTCAGAGTATGGTTTGTTGTTGCTTTTGCTGTAGGGTTTGTTTTTGTTTTGTGTGGTATGATTTTTTTGAGTCTTTTTGGTTGTTTTTTTTTTTTTTTTTTAAGCTTGATCCTGTTAAGTGGTTGTGCATGTGATCAGTCCCATGGACAAAGGTGGCAACGGATAGAAGCAGTTTCATGCACATCTTTACAGTTGTATTCACCCTCCAGTTTGTAAACTCTTTTACGGTGACTCATGTCTCAATCTTCCATTTGCCAGCATAGAACAAGTGGATGGAGTTTAGCCAGCAGGGGTGACCTGCTGTGTCTTCGTTGTCAGAGAACAGTACCATTTCCATTTTCTTCTCATTAATGTGTATCTTTTGTAATTAATACAAACAGACCTTTCTTTGTTTAGGAAATATCAATTCTCTGTTTATTTTAATGCCATAAGTGGTTGTTATATTCAAGTTCTGTTGTTTGATAACAGAAGGATGCTTGCAGCCTTCCTAGAAAATCATTCTGATTTTAAAATGGAAATGCAGTAGTGGTTTTTCACACTGACTAGTCTGGGAAACAGACTGTTTCCTTTTTGTATGTTTCCCTCGCTTCCATCCTGGGATTCCCTTTTAATCTGTCATATGGTCAAATTTATGGAATGTTTTGATGTTTTTGGTTTTGGTTTTTTTTTCTGGAACTGTCACAAGTTCTCTTGTTTTCCTCTATTTAACTCACCCTTACCTGTAGCTTATGCTCTTCAAATCCTCACAAACTAAGGAAGCTGTGATTATGGGATTCACATGCTTGTGAAGGATACTGAGTTCACGTGTCTTGAGTTGTTAACTGCTACAAATCGAAAATGTGCTTGGTTGGTCATTTTATGGTGTTTTTTTTTTTTAAAAAAAACAACTTTAAAAAAATGCTTGCTTTGATGGCTTGTTTGGCAGTGCTACTGAAAGGCTGACATGTGGATATACTGTGTTGGGTCCTCTGCTGCCCCTTACTCTGGGCTTTTCATTTGCTCCGTCCTTTCAGTGCCTGCTGGCTAGAAAGCTTTTGCTTCTGTTAAAGGACTTTGCCCTATTTTTGTGCTAGGTTGGTTAAATAACAGGCTTATTAGGCTTAATTCTAGCCTTGTGGAAATGTTCAGAGCTCGCTCTTACAGGACCCCACCCTTCCATTCTGTCCAGTGACCCAGTTCTTAAAGGGTTTGGAGGGCTCCGTATTGGGATGTGGTTATGGAGACAGCAGGAAGGAGGAAGAGAAATAAAAGCAGTGGTTTCATGAGCCTTTTATGCCTGGAGAAAACGTAGAACTGCACGCATTGTAAGAGCTGGTGTTGGATGTTCTGAATTCAGGTATATCATTGAGCTTTTTGGAAAACTGTTTTGTCTCTGTGGCAAGAACCTCCCTTAAAATTAAGATATTGCCAAATTCAGCTTTCTCTTTGCTTTGTTTGTAGGTCTGATTCATGAGTGCTGGCAGATCGAATTGAAATACTTAACTGGAAAATGTAGTAGACGTGCAAAATAATCTGCTACGCTATACGACTAGTTTTCTAAGTATCTCCCATGGTTTAAATCTTTTCTTTGATCTTCTTTAGATGCTGGCGATCTCCACTGTGGAAGCTTTCAGGAAAATAATCTTTTGGCCTCATACTCATGGCAAGAGGATTCGTTTTACAACCCAAGCTGTCACCATGCAGCTTGCTTTGCTTTTACGCCACCAGTTAGAATGATTGAGACTGGCCAGTTTGATGATGCTGATGAATGAGGTTGACCCTGGTCAGAACTAAGTTTGGCTTCTGAGTTGGATTATGTTCTTTACCAGTTGGGTCATGTCAAGTCCTTTGGCTTGCTTGCAGAATTCTGGATAAGGCCAGAAATGCTACACCATCTCCGAAGTTTTGCTTAGACTGCTTCTGAGCTGCTTATAAATTGACCACGCTTGACCTCTGGAAATGAGAGTGCAGGTGCTAGCTGTAAGGAGTCAATGCATTTTTGGACTTTTTGTTTGTATTATATAGATCTATGTTGTTGCTAATAAATTGCTTGAGAGGAAGTATTTTAATTTCTAAACTTCAGCTTGTTTGCCAAGCTTTGCCAGTTTCAACATGCTGATCCTTGTGTGTCTGCGTAACCTGTAGTTTGCTTTCCTTTTCATTTGATGCTGTGAAATTGGTTCTCATAGCTTTAAAAACTCTTTCCCCTTCCAGCTTCTCTGTTGTATTTCTATGTTGCAGTTTGTGATTCCATGTCTAATACTGGTATTTAACAAAATTAGCCACGACAAATAAAGAATGAGTTGTTTTGGTTTTGTGTGTTTCAGTATAAAGGGATTACAAATACATGATACACATTTTGCAAATACACACATGGACGTACACTAGGGCCTGTTGCATCCAATAGCAACACTGAGTGCTTAAGACTGCCTCCCAGCAAAGGTTTCCCCACATCAGACTTTCTTGTATATGGGCATATTGTCCTCCAGTCTCAGAGTTGTCTTTGTAACGTTCTCATGCAACATCAGATGTGTAATCACAAAGAAAATATCTATGCTTATAATAGCGTCTTGTAGTATATAATCTCTGTGTCCTGCAAATAGTAGTGAATTAAGGTTCCTGATACTGCTGATACACTTGTTTTGTTGTTTAAGTTGTGGCAAATGAGGAGATGGGAACACAAAATACCTCCATAAAGTCTCTAAGACAATAGCTGGAACTAGAACCATATCCTTCTTGCCTTTGCTTTGCTTTGCAGTTAAAGGGAATGTTCTCAAATGAAGTATATGAGTGAATTGAACGGCTCATCACTTAAGTAACAATCTTCTACTAATGCTTGTTTCATTAATCACCTATCTTTCAAGAACTTTTTGATGGCTTTGTGTTTTGACACTGAGTGATACTGGAACACAGGACCCATGTTTGTTTATTCTCAGGCAAGGAGTTAACAGTTACCACTGGAAGACTGTGTTTTGTTTTTTTTTTTTTTCTTTTAATGAATCATCCAATGTATGAGACTGAAATAATTTATGTATTAGTTTGGAAGGAGGAAGCGAATGACACAGCGGTATCTGCTTAATTTTTTCCTTGAGAGCAGAGGAGGACAAGAGCTTGGAAGAGTCTTTTCTTCTAATACCTTGCAGTTCCTGGTTATGTCTTGGTAGCTAGCAAGCAATCGAAGTAAAGAGCGGAAGCCTGGTGGTAAGGTTGCAAGAAAGAGGGCCTGTTCTTTTATTCCTATATGATGGAGTGATCTAGGGATTAGTATTTCCATCAAAACTTACTTTGGCATACCTCCAAAACACATACATACAGCAGAAAGCACAATCTAACAGCCTGTTCTTTCTCTGAATGGCAAGAAAGCCCTAGCTGTGCTCTCTAAGGCATTGGGGGTGGGTTTTTTTTTGTTCTGTGTGTAAGAGAGAGAGTGCAGCTCTTTGCGTCCTGCATTGGTTAGGACACGCACTTGACTCTGTGGAATAGAAGTGAGAATTGGATGTGCCCAGTTTGTCAGGTTTGGATATACAGTGACTTCTTTCTCTGAGAAAACAGGAATGAAATTCAGAGCATAACTATTAACTGACTCATCAACTGGAGAAAAATTTTTTATTTGCATTTATAAATGCACTATTAATAAATATAAATTGAGTACAGATTACTGTTGAAATAACAATACACCAGTAAATTGTAAAAGCTCTTCTGAAAAGGCACAGGTTATTTTGTAATCCTGTTTATTGCTTCCCAGGCTTCAGCTGTAGATGGCAATGCTCAACGCTACCCTGCAGAGGGCAGCAAAAAATTGTCTACCCTGCTCAAAGTATTTTCATCTGGCGCGAAGTTTCATCAGCAAGTGTCAGATCCCCGGGCTGGATTTCTAACATTGATAGCAATTTAGATCTGTGTTCTGCATAGCCCTGTTGTTCTCCAGTGAGACTGATTCTTGGCCCTGATTAGTTTCTCATTTTTTTTAATTTTACTCTGAAGTTATACTTACTGGACTGAAAAATTTCTCCCACGGCTGAGAAAAGAACATCACTTGACTTTGGGCTTAATATATTTTTTTACTGTGCTTGTGGGAGATGTCTCACTGTATTTAACAAAGATGAAGCTAACAGAATTCTGTGGAAGCAAATATGCCTTTTTTAGAATTGTTTTAGAAAGATAACCAATTAATCTTTATAACATTGATTAGGATGACTTTCTCCCTGTATCGTTCCAAAATTCCATCAGTACCAAAGTCTTCAAGCCATTTTCTAAGCGTTCTATAAATCAACTTTGTCTTTTCAGCCTGTACCTTTAATTGCAGTCAGCCTTGTCTATCTTGACTGTCTTGTTATTTGAGGAGAAATTGTCTTGAATGGCTGTCTTGCCAAGCTGTTTGTATTTTAAATGATTGTAAACTTGAGATTTATTTTCAGTTTCCCTTTAAGGTTAAAACTGACACTGCTGCCACCAGCTTTGGAAAAAACCAGCATGAGGATTTTACAGCAGAAATGCATTTTGCTCTCTAGGGATATGTTGGCAAATGTAACTTCGTTCATCTTGGCCCTGCTTGTTAGGGAAGGGGCTTAATGTAAAGCTTGATCTGAATGCTCTCGAACTTCAGTGGGATTAGAAAACCAGATGCAGACTTCTCAGAAAGCATCTCCCTGGAAGGATTTGAAACCAAGCTCATGGATTCCAGTGTTTCTGCACTACAGAGTGTTTCAAATTCCATTGTGAATCTTGCGCTGAGCCTGTTTTGTGTTGACACAAGCGTGTCATTCTAGGCAAGAATACATTGCAATTAAAAACAACATAAGTTAACACATGAGCCAATAACTCAAGCTAGGAATGTCAATCCTTCAGCCTGCTCAAATTATTGGAGGGAAAACAGTCCCATTACAGGACCAAGATCGTATGCATACAAGAAACGTATTGGCAGTAAATAAATCAGTTGGAAAATTTGTCAGAAGTGTCAAAGATTTCTCAGATGCACATATATCTCTAACAAGATTTCCTCATTCTTCTGTACCTGCACTATAAGATACCATTCAAAGGACAGAAGGCTCTGCTGCAGGTTAATATTGCAGGTTAATATCTTGCTGGGTTTATATTGCTGGGGAGGCTTAGGAGTGCGGCATAATATGGTGACTCAGAAGGAGACTTGGGTACAACTCTGAAGCTGCTCTTGCTTTTCTTCTCATTTCCCGATTTCACAGGTAGAGATAATGCTACCAACCTGTGCATAAAGTACAATTCTCAGAGCAAGAAATTTTCTCTAAACAGCAAGGTGTTGAAACAAAATCCCCAAACAAAAGAGTTTTGCATTTTCTTTGAACAGGCCAGCAAAGAAATAAAAACTTGTTTTGGGTGCATCTGTTGTTTCCTTTGAGACCTACAGGGAATGATTTGCAAGAGGAAATAATTGAAGGAAATGTGTTCATATTTCCTGTTGATAAGGTACAGCATTTAATTCATACATCAGACTGAGATAGTGGTTTCTTGCTCTTGTATAAGCACAAAATCCAGCCCATTTTAGTGTCTTTTAAAGACACTGCTGCTTGACTTGTTTTGTCCCATCTTTTAACTAGTGTACTTTGGCTCTTAAGCAGAGAAAATGCCTCCACTGTTGAGGGGACTATGTAAATAATTTCACAGACTAAAGGAAAAGTGCTGATGGCAGCGGCTCATCCTGACCATCTGCTGCTTCCAAGGACACCAGTGTAAATCCCATTGTAATAAAGGTCATTTTGTGAAGCTAGCGGGTAAGTCTGTAGGCACGGGGAAGGAACTTGTGATACTTACCCTCTGTGGTTCTGTATTGTAAACGTAGACATTGGAGGCTTGAGTGTTAGAGGATAAAATTGTGGTGGAGTTGTTAGTCCTGGGAGTACCAGCTGCTCATAGCATAGCTTCCTAGCTTGGCAGAAGAGACTGTAACCTACTAAAAAAAGCTGCAAAGCACACAACCCTAATAATTGTTTTTAGTGATGGAAACAGCTTCCTTTAAGCTTTTGGAATAGATCCTCGGCTGGTATAAACTGTTGCAGCACATTACCCAAGCAGAAGCTCCATCCCTGTATATCCCCCTATGCAATGCCTATGTCATCTCACATTCAGTGTTTCATTATTGCTGTGGATTTTAGTTCTTAATACAATGGGCTTTCTATACATTCATTGTAACTGTTGACCTTCACATAGCAAAAGACCATGAATGTGGCTCCATGTGTGTATTTGTTTCTTTGCAGGTTGTTCTGGTTTGTGGGTTTTTTTGGGTTTTTGTTTTTGGGGTTTTTTTTCCACATGGAGGATAGCTAATTTCAGGACATGTAGCAGAAATCAGCCTAGGAAAGTTAACTTTGTGTAATTCAGCAAGTCTCAATTCTCTGGCCTGAATTATTTTTATCAAACCTTTTCTATCTGTCTGCAACTTCTGCATTTAGGCCTGGAAAATCTTTTCATTAAGACTGAGTTGTATACATGAGTTGTATGTATTTGTTTATGAGCCTGAGGTCTCAGTTTATTTCCCTCAAGGGGAAATACCAGTTAATTCTGCTCTGTCCTTTTTGAGCTATTGGTCCTTAGTAAAATTTACATTGAGCAACACATTTTCTGTGAGATCTAGAGTACTGGAGAATGCCAAGTTCTCCTTGTGCTGCTTTGCAATTTTAATCAGTGTAGGTATTGCAGACTCCTGTTCCGCCATTAAATGAGATATTTAGTATTTTTATGTTTACCTCAGGAACTACTCCAGAACTTTCACATTCTCACTGAGGAGTTCCTTCAGTTACTTAACACATCCTAGAAAATATTTTGGTGGGTTTTTTTTAATTATTTGATCACAGATAAAGTAATATCATTTCATCTGTAATCTTTGTCCAGACGCCTTACGGGTTTGTGAGTAAATGTTCAACACTGTAATATAGAACTGGCTGGCTACAGTCGGCTGGGAATTGTCTAACTCTGTCTCCTGCTGTATGTGTTACACGCTCAAATGCTTCCGGGGAAGTAAATAGGTGTGACAGTGTGATTAAACAGGACCTACACTCCACAGCAGAGTACAACCTCCTTTTATGTAACTGGAGTTCCAGAGAGTAAGGAAAAGTATTTTAGCTGAGCAGGTCTTCACAGCGTTGGTGACAGTAGTGTGGTAGAACTGGAGTAGCAAGGCCAGAGGAACAGCTGATACTTCCAACAGAAGCATGGGCAATAAATCAAAATTATATATTAGGGATTGTCTTAGTAGGGGGAGGGGTGATAGTCTGGAACCTTGTTCAGCACTAGATTTGAATCGATTTCTAGCCTGGGTAGGCAGCCACTGAAAGCCAATGCTGTTGGAAACTACTTCGTATTGAGGTATTTGGCATGAATGAATACCGAGCTGGTGCTGTCTCAGGTGGATGCTCTGCAAGGAATTGGGGGCTGAACTGAGTAGCTCCAAAAGCATCCTTTTTGTCAGGAGAGCAGCATGTTACATGTTTGGTCTGGATTTGATATACCCTCAAGTGGACAATATTAGAAAACTTAGGAACTGCATCTGCTCCAAAATAGCATATTTTGTGAAAATATCTGTAGAGGAGGATAACAAGGAACGTCTAGATTTCATGCTGTGCAAGCATGTTAGATTGTTCTGCTTGGTTCCAGTTGCTGTACTTACTGCGTTTTACCAAAATGTACTTGGTCTGATATAAAAAAACCATCTGATACTACATTGCAATTCTGAACCCCTCTTAAAACTCCCCTAGGGAGAAGGGGAAGGGTGTAGGGGGAAATTAATATAGCTGCTATTTTAAACTTTTAATGGCTACATGTCATAGATAGGGATCACTTTGGTCATGTAGCCTAACCCTCTGTCCTCCAGGCTACAGCCAAGGAATTCTTGTGGCAGAAGAAATGGTTCTTCCATATTGGTTTAACACATTTTGTAATCTCTTATTTCACAGACAAATTAAAGCTGTAAGTACAGGTTTAATAATAAAGTATAAACATATGAGATGATGTACAAAATAGTACCTGGATTGTTGATCTGCTGGAACAAGCCCTTGTTCCTATCTGCCAGCCTGAGGAAGTCCGTGTGGTGACACAGGTCTGGTACAGGAATCTCAGTTGCTGCATTCTCCTCAGTACAGGAGAAGCACGTGTAAGGGAAGTCTGCAAATTTTGTTTCAACTGCAGTTAGCTCATTGTATCGCAACTTGAAGCAGACAAGTGTTAATCTGAAATGAATGCACAAAGGTGGAGCTGGTAAATAGCCACAGTGCTAATTCAGAAGCTGCCATCATCTTCTTGTCTGCTGTCACTACTGGATTTGCTAGAATACTAGGTCACCCTTGTTTTCAGTGTTATGTTTATCAGTACCTTCAGTTCCATATTCTTCAAACAGGCCATTATTTTCCTTGTATGAAACACCTTTTACCTTCTGTTTTGGTTAGTTCTAGTTTTCTGCATCATTTGTACTTGATTTGTTTGATTGAGCCTTTAACTCTGCAGCTTGTAGTTTGACAGAAGTCTGGTCTTTTCAGTGGGATTGGTCAGATGTTATAAATCCACTTAGATAAATGTTTCTCAGGCAGAGACTGCCTGTCTACTAGATAAGAACTACCTTTAGTTCTATTATCTGCACTTGTGTTAGTAGGTGGATTAGATTTAATTTGGTCTTTTGGTGAGAAGTAGGCAAACTGTTCTTCAGACAGATCTGGGATTTGGTTTAAGGACAGGCTTTCTTATGTGGCCTAGAAAGTGCATTGTAGCCCTATAGGAATACTTCATGTGTCTGGTTCCTGCCTGCAGTTGTGAACACTAACTTTAATGATGGTGCTTCTAATTATGCACAGAGGTAAATTCTCAGATCAAAGAACGGGGAGTTTCATCATCTGTCCCATTAACTGCAGCAGGGTTTCTGTTGTGCAAAGGAGAGAGTGCCTAAAACCTGCAGTGACAGCGAGGGGAAGCCCTTCTCACGTATGCTGGCTGCACAAGGCACCTTCCATCCCTCCACAACTCTGATTAAAGAATGTATTGACTTCTTATAACAGCCACGCACATCTTTGTCACTTACAGGTTATGTTACTGTTATTTACTTTTAATTAGGTTCCATCTCAAAAGGGGGGAGATGTGGCCATTTTGCCAGCATGTAGCAGCGTGGCTGTTCGGTATTATAGGACTGGGGAAATCGGTAACACTCAGTCTTTGTGATCCTGACTGCCTGTAAACAAAAGGGCCAAGTTCAGCGTCCTGCTAATGGGCTTAACTGTTCCATAATTGAGACTCCAGGTACTTGGGAAATAACCTCTTTTGCTACATATCCTTTCAAGTTTGGCTTAGTTATTCTTGTTCAGCTTACCTTGGTATTGGATATTGCTGAGCCTTTAATGCTAGCTTCCACCCCAGTTCAGTCCTCAAGGTTTGGCAATAGGATTTTTACTGGTTTCAGGTATTATCTCTATGGTTTGTGTTTCGCTTTCTGCTTGAATTTTCCATTTTGGAAGGATTCTTTTCCTTTTTTGTCTTTTTTTTTTTTGTACTTAGTGGCTGCTTCTGCCTGGGGTTAAATTTAGTTTTTGTTTTTACCTGTAGTACTAAGACTCAGGAACGGATGCTAGCTAAAGAAAAGAAGAAACGTTCTCTGTCATGGTAGTGTCCACCTTGTGTAACAACTCGAGGATTCTATCATCAGTGAGTGTGGGAGGAGGCTGAAATGAGGTAAATATGGGAGAACACGGAGAGAGAGAGAGTGTGCAGTAGCTGCTCTTTTTTACAATTGCAGCGTGCTTCAAGTTTGACTTGATTACTTCCTCTTTGATTAATTGAAGCCTCACATAACTGAGCTGAGAGCTTTCCCTTCTCCAGTTTAGAGTGCCTTGTATCCTTTTTTGCTGTACTTGCTATGGTACCTTAGACATGACGCTGATGTGAGAGGGATATTTATTTTTAGCACTTCTTCCCATGATTAATCCATGCAGGTTCTGTTTGACCGCTCAATGCTATTTTAATGATGTAGGCAACAGCTGTTTTCTCCATGTCTTATCAAATATCCTCCATGTTCTAATAATAACAAAGAAATTTCTTTATTATTGGCTATTCCAAATTTCCACCCGGGGTGTCTCATTGCATCTCTTCATGGAGACTGCAATCTAGGAATGGGTACTTGTGGCTAGATAGTTAGCTAGATTCTTTGCTTTAAAAAAATAAATATGATTGAGGATTTAGCATTGATTTAATCTTGATTCTATCATTACATTTGGGATGACATTTAGGGCTAATTTTTTTTAACAGCTCAGTAGTTTTAACTATCTTGTTCAGGTAAAATGACAACTATAGCAATGTGCTTTGCTGTCAGGTGCTGTAGGGATGATTTAATTAGACTAATTTCTGTTTTCATTAACACTTCTGTTGGCTGTGTTTTAGTGCTACTGTTATTTTGTTGTTGTTTTGTTTGTTGTTTTGTTGTTATTTTGTGATATTTTCTCTCATCTTTTTTGTTGCCTGTTTACTATCACACAACTGATACTGTAGCAATTGTGTAATTTTACAGGAGGTCTCTTTCTGATTGATATTATCTGGCAAACTATGGTATCTGCACCACTGTTAAATGGTATCCTTTTGTTTTGTTTTCTGTTGAACAAGACTGCATGTGATTTAACTTGTCTTTCAAGTGGTCCATAGAGGCCATACTGAATAAGAGAAGATGACATCTCATCGCCATGGTCCCACCCAGAAGCAGGATAGCATGAACTAGTCCTCTACTAGAAAACCCGTACTCTAGGATAAAATCCTATGAATTGTGACAGTGTTGCCATACCCTGGTAGAGGAGAACTGTGATAACGTGATATATCCCAAAGTCCTTCTGACTTCATATTTTCACTGCTGATATTTTTGACTGTGGATTTTTAAATCATTACATACTGAAGATCTGACAGAGATGTTTTGCAGTGGAGAGTCTGTCATGTTTAATTGTCATCATTATCTTGAGAAAGTTCTGGATTTGTGAAATAGTTGCTTGTTTTCAAGCCTTTTACAGTGTGCAGTATACAACAGAGGAATGCAGTTTATTCTTAGGCATGGAAACTTATTCTACTACTGAAGTGCTTCATCAAATCCACTAGTAATAAATAGCATGGTTTTTCTTGCTTAGCAGCCTTATCTTCAGCAGTGAATTTCAGAAAGCCTTTTGCAGGTGGATTTCATTCTGATATAACATTCTACCATAGCTCAGGGCCAGCTTTATTCATTAATCTTCTATCCATACAGCGACATACTTTTAAAATAACTTGGATATTGAACTGGATTTGGAAGGCAAAGTATTTCAGCTACTCTTAACAACTTAAGAGTTAGTCACTGCAGAACATTACCTGTTCTGTCTTCTAAAAAAATGAACATTTGCAAACACTTCACTTGGTTTAAAAAAAAGAAGTTGTCAAGGACAGTAACAGCAGACATAGAAACCACTTAGCAAGTTTTCTTTGTCAAGGCTGATATGAAAATTATATTTGGAAGGCAGCTATGTTGTAAAGTGCTTCAGAGGCCACTGCTAGTAAACATGAATAGCTTCATGTATTGAAAAGCCTGGGTCTGCTGGAAAAAAATGGTTTGAATGTCAGTCTATGATTTGCCAAATTAAATATCTATTAAAATTTATAATGAAAATTACAATGTTGCTATAGTTACCAAAGCTTCCTTAGTTCCAGGACTGCAGTGCATTTCACTTCAAAGAATCCCCTTTTTCTCATTCTTTCAGTATAATCAAACAGAACTTTCAAAATTGCTTTTAATTTGCCTGAATTAGTTGGTGGAACTTGTTGCCATGAGGAATCAGAAAAGCCGGAAATACAGCTGTTCCCAAAACATGTGCTTTTATTTCACGCATCTTTGAATTAAATCTCATTAAATCATATTCTTCAGTTCTGTAGGGCAGAGGTGACCCATCCCTTGGTAGGGAAGACAAGCACGGCTTACAGCGACACACTGAGTGTGGGTAGAGCTCTAACAGGTACTACTGTGTGTTTTGTGTGCGTGTGTTATGAAGAGAATGTATAGTCACGTGTTCGTGTTTATATGAGTGGCTTATGCCCACTCGTTCTTGAAGCTGGTCTTGCACTTCTGAACATTTCTGCTGTAAAGTGTGCCTTGACTAGTAAATGAAGAGATTAAGGAGCAATGACTTTTAAGGTCAAGATATGCCATTATTGTTCTTATTGTTCCGTTAGGGCTCATTTCCTCTGAAGCTGCAGGTGCTGCCACCATTGTCATTGTGGCTGATTGCTGCAGAATGTTCGTGAATCTGTTGGAAGATATAACCTGTTATTTGTAATGTGAAAGGATGGACATAAGCCCCGTGGTGAGATCCTGTTAGTAAATTCCTATGCAGCCTTCATCACGGAGCTCAATAAATGATAATATTAGCAAGGTTATAAAAACAATGCAGAGTGAAGCAGAAGAAATAAAACCAAAGGATTTTGCTCTGTCATCCTGACATCTGGCCTGCACCAACAGCACATCTGCCCAGCAAAGGTCAAAGATCAAGTGCTTCTGACACTGCTTACTTTTGTTAGGGATTGTTCTCATTATATTGAGCACAAAAGAGTGTGTATTTAGGCATTTCCCATCATGTCTTCTAGGGTTATTATACAAAGAGGGCTCTCTTGTTGTGGCCATACACTTTCTGCATATTATCAAACCTTTTTTTATCCAATGTAGAGCATCTGCATGTGGTTTTAAAATATTTTTAACATGTACATTTGTATCTGTGTAAATAAGTAATAGAAGGAAAGTATTTGCTGAATTAAGTCCGTTTGCTTTAGAGCTGCAAAGTTTTGTCCTTCAGGAAAACAATCTGACAGGAGGCATGAAAGCATTCAGTTGTTAGTTGTGAGTGTGCACATCTGGCCAAGCCGTGGCATTCCTGGTGATACGATTCCCTACTCCCTTCCTCCCTGTCCAGCCTGCTGTGAGCTGGGTTGGTCCAGCTGGAGTGGTGTGCAATGATGCCTTTCAGCCTGCTGCATCCCCAGAGGAGGGTGTGGGTCTCTTGTGTACCACTCACGGCCACATTCATCATTGGTTTGTGCGGGCTCTAGGGGTGCCTGAAGGCTTCCTTAAGCAAAGATGAAAAACAAGTGATGAAGTAATATTGACTGTGGGTTTTGTTGCAGCTTGGATATGTATATAAAAGCTCCTACTTCTTATATGAAACTACTTGTTTATTTCAGATGAAATATATAGGTGGTTACTATACCAACCTTCCTGAAGTTTATGAGGAGTTGAATGGAAGATATTTCTTTTAAGCCTTTGATACCTTTAGATCCATCTGCTCTGTAAGAGCCTCTATTGTCTTTGCATGCTCCTGAGTTGGAGTAAGAACAATCAATATAATTTTGTACACAGAGAAGAAAGGAATTAAAATTTGAAATTGCCACAGTATCCATATCCTCTTTTTCATATTAAATAGACAGGGAACTGGTTATCTAAATCCTACAGTTTTGAAAATAGCTGAAAGATCTCACAGATCTGCAAGATGCAGTCAAGATAGTTCTTTGTGAAAACAAAACGATTCCCCTATGTACCTTTACAAGTACATACTTGGGTACATCCAGGGCATATTTCTGGAAGAGCTTGTTCACCAATACCAGTGTGTTTGAAAGTTCAATTTTCTGGCATTTTTGAATCTGCTGCCTGAACACATTCTGAGGATTGGAAACATCATGTGGTTTGAATAAATAAAAACATGAAATTGCCTGGGGTGCATCTGTGCCCCCTTGCTGCGCAGGTTGGCTGTTTCTCTGCCATCAGCCTGACAATTTCAATCAAGTTTTTAATGGACTCCTGGGGCTTCCCCAGTTTCTGTTCAAGCAGAGTCTGCTATCAGTTCCCAAGTCCATAGCAATGAAAAGCTTTATTTTAGCTTCTGATTGTACAGAAATTTAGTGACAGGTAGCAAAGAAATAGATTGGTCAGATGAGTGTTAAAATAGCCAGAAAGGGCTATCTTTAGAAAAAAAAAATAAATTGTAACTTGCATTTTGTTTTGTCAAATTAGGAAATGCAAAGTATAGAGCAACCATAGATCAGACTTCTGGAATCTCTTCCAGAATTTGGCAGATTGGCGGTTTTAATTAAGAGCGTTTCATTTAAGTCCGTTTGCCTTTACACCTGAGAGTGTTCACAGGCCTATGCAGGTTTAGACTGCAATCCTGCAGGGTTTTCTTGGAAATGTAATTGTTGGTCATTAAAAAAAAATTGAAGTAAATATTATGAAGGCTTTTAATTTTCATTCCTGTTCAGGAAGTTTCCAAATCACCTCTTACGCTTATGTAAGTTATTTTCAACGGTTTCTTGTATTTTAAAACCTTTTCTAATATAAAGGAAGAGTGTACCATAAAATTGCAACGGTTTCCACTTTGCGATAATTATGGGCTAGTGATCTCTTCTATTCTAAGTAAAGAAGCCACTGTGACTGTCTCTCAATGTTAGCTTTTTAACAGTAGCTGTTTTAATGATTGTTAAAGGTTGAATTACTGTGATCTGTATGGAATAGATGTTGGGATTTTATAGCGAGAAAGTATTCAGTGTCTTTCTTTGTATCCTTCAAGGAGTTATGAGTATTATTCCTCCATACAGTAGGTGGAGACAAAGACCTAATGAATTTTATCATGTCTCCTCAGACTGATTTTATTGGCTATGCTAGGTCTTTCCTGATTTTTGGTATTATTAAATTCCTTTATAAAAATAATATATATCAAACAGTTTTGTTCCATAGGCTGTTAATTTATGTTTACATTGAGTACCGTAATTCTTTTGCTGGGTACTATTGATAAATTGGTTCTTTAAAACATAAGGTCTGATTTGGTGATTGAGGAGATATCTGTGAAACCCTTCTATGCAAGTTCAGATCTGTCTTAGGCCCAAAAATTCAGGGGTCAAAGCACGCCCAGCATTGACTTCAAGTTTGAACGTATCTAGAAATTCCCAGTGGTGTAGGAGTTGGTTCTCTGTGCAGACTGGAAGCTTGAGGTGTGGTCTGCCTCTGTTTGTAAAGTGACTTTGTATGTGTACATATGTTTATATAAATCATGTGCGTGTTTACAGGTAGGTGTTTGTGTGCCTACAGGATGTTTGGCCGCATGCAGATTATGGTGTTGGCATTCTGCTTAAATTTAACTGAAATCTTACAAAGAAATTTGGAGTAGTGAGAACAAGTGAGGTGTAATCCGTAAAGTGGGAGAGATGGTTTTCTTAGCTTTTCAAAAGGAAAATGGAGCTTGCAAGTTTCGCAGATACATCGGTTGACTGTTTCAAGTAAGAAATAATCTGTAGATACATTTTTCCTTTAATCTTCTCCTTAATACCACTTACACTGGGCTGCAAGATACTTCTTTGATAGAGGAGATCTCTCTGCCATATGCATCATACCACATGTACTGAAGTTGATTGAAATAGCCATACCAGAGGTGGATTTCCAGGTGTATAACAGTGCAGGGTATGTTTCTCCTGTTCTGTTGGATGCAAAGCAAATTGCCTTAGGTGAGAAGACTCTGTCACACCTGTCCCTCATGCTCAACTAAGGGTACAATTTGACATTAACCTCTGATTTCAGCAGCTCACAGAAGGATTCCCTTGTTCATTGATCTTGGACTGGTCTGTTGAAAGTTTCTGTGCTACTTAAGAAACGCAGAGTTTAGCTAGTGAGGTATGTTTGTGACAGTGCAGATGCAAGAATGCAAAGTGGACTTTAACCCACCAAGGAGGATGTGGAGAGGAGCCCACGTGTCAGGGTAGATCAGGTGACCTGATCTCAGAAGCCATTTAAGCAAACCCTTTAAGAGGGTATTTCTTGCCTTCTTTGCAGTTCCACAGGCTGCTTCAAAGCTTGAGAAGGATTGCTATCAGGCACCTTCTGTTCCTTGTCTGCCTGCAAGGGGAGGACGTTTGCCTTTTTAAAACGGATACTCAGGATTAAGTTTAAACCAGGAGAATGAGTTGTTCTCTGATCAGTTCCTCATTATGCCACGTAGCTTTGTGTATATAGGGCATATCTTTTAATTGCTGTGGACCCCTCTCACTGAAATCCTGACAAAACCTCCATCTCATGCAGAAGAGTTGTGGGAGACCTGATTTTTACTCGTGGGTAGTATATGCTATAAAGGGTCAAAATGTATGTTATTATTAAAAACAGTTCAAATGAAGAGGCAATGAGCAGAGTAGTTTTCCAAAATTAAGACAACACAGGCTTTGGGGGTAACTGATAAAGATGTGCAAAGTCAAAGTCTGCCTCAGTATCATGTCTGTTCTGGTGAGGTGGGTGTTTTGCAGGGCATCTATTTGAATAAATCAAAATATCCTCCAGTAAACATTAGTGGGAAGCTGAGAATGACATACAAGTGGGTGTATGGATCTTGTCACTAGTGATGGGTAGAGCCTGTCTTTCTAGCATCATTCAAGTAGAGGTAAAGTGGAATATTGTATTAGAAAGTCTGAACATCTCAGCATTGTTTTAACTCTCAAGGACAGAAGCAGCATTCAGCTCTTCAAATGCAATGTGGTATTTTCCAATTTTGACCTACTGAGCTAATTGCAAGGATTCAACAGAGGTCCCGTCTTGGGGAGTAAATGATGATAGTCAGTGAACGTGCAGTCAAAGTGACAGTGTTACTGCTTGGTACAAGGATTACTTTTTATTGGTCTCACTTAAAGTTATGGTTCATCAGGGTTTCTTGTATGCTTCTTTAAGAGTGTAATTTAATTTAAAATGTCAAGATCTGTGTAATAAACTGAGTTAGATCATTAGCAGACATAAACTATTATATTCCTGAGGCTCATGGCACTACTTGCTGTAAATCCAGCACGATGCATCTGCAACTAGGAATGCTGCCAGGGCTGAGAGCTCTGGAGGAACTGTGCTTTTGATGTATCCGTCTGAACTTTGTTAGATTGAGGAAATAGGATTTTGAAGAGCCCAGAGCCCAATGGGGGTGGTCAAACTGATGGTATGTTTTCTGGCTGTATCTATCTGCATCTACTCTTTGACCACCAGATGCTAATTGAAAGATGTGCTCTCTAAATGAGCTTGTGTAAAAGCACCCAGATTCTGTGCTTTTCTGGGCTGTGGCAGTACAGAGGATGTTATATGAAGCAGGGATTTTTGTAGCTTTTGGAATGAACATGTGAGACCACAGCTTCCTCTCCTTCTCTGTGTATTCCATCTGCTTGCTGAAGCTTCCCTTCTGTTTCTCCTTGGCTCTCAAGGAGAATATATGGGGTCTATATCATATCTTTGCCTGGAACTGTGATCTGGCACTCCAAAGAGAACTTGTGAATGCTTGCACTGTGCCATACACCAGAGAAGTTGGGGGAGAGGTGGGTTTGGTAAGAGGTGAATCCAATCATAGGCTAAGTGGAGTTGTCAGAATCCCTGTGGGTTCAGGTACTCACGGTCCCTCCGAGCAACTGCCAGGGCAGTCGGTGTATTGCCTGGGGAACAAAATCTCTTGAACAGGTGAATTTTTAAAGGGGTGGCCAACTGTATTTTGGACAAATCTGGCCTCTAACCCATTGGTTTGTTTAATTTATGTGAGAGAATAAGCTGCTTTTCATGTATTATTTCATTCTGCCTGTTGTCTTTGTGCAAATTCAGTGCTTGGGCAGTTTGCTGAGACCCCATGCAAAGGTGTAAATCCTGGGGTTTTGAATGCCTATATGCTGGAACACAGACATTCACAAGTTATTTAGCTGAATGTACAGCTTTCAGTGTATATGGCTTTCCAATTCAAGCTGATGACCTGAGAAGACACAGTCTCACAAATTATCAATGGCTGGAGCCATTCACTTTCTTCTGTCTTGTGTGCTGGTCATTGCACATGGAGGAACACTAGTACGTCACTGCTTGTAAGGGTTTTAACTAAACCCAGTGAAGAAATCTTTAGCAATAACCTATTTAAAATATATAAAGTAAAATGAATTAATTTCTTCCTCCACTTCCAAACATAATAATACAAGATAAGAACTTCTTAAGCTTTTATAAAAAGTTTTCTGGAATGAAGAAATAATGGAAACTATTCTCTTTGCATGCACTTACTCATGCTTCTAAAATTATTTGCTTGAGCCTTAACAGAAATTGTAACTAACAAGTAAAAAAACAATAGATGTAATGAAATAACATTTGTAGAATTTAAATGGCATTCTTTTCTATGTGTTGTTAAATATTTCATACAAAAATGTAGAACTGGATCAATATAAATGCCATCCAATTTATTGGTTTTCTGTATATGAATTTCCCTTATGTTGCTCTATAAATGCACGTACATAATTTATACACTATATTATTCATATTCTATATCAATAGCAAGCATAATTGATGAGGAAGAAAAAACCCAGAGAGTTAGTGTATTTGGTTATCTTCTCACTTGTTTAAAAAGGCCCTTGGAAGTAGAAGGATAATTAATGGTGTGCTGTCATTTAGTTTCATTTTTAAGGGTGGCATGTGGATAATATCTGGTAGGCTTGAAAAATGAAGCTGCCATAGCTGCTAACTTGAAGTGCTAATGGTTAGGGCAGAGAGGTATGAACAGTTGCTAAACACAGAGCTAAGATATTAGGATGGACAGAGCTTTTCATTCCAGTGTATTGTTAAATGTTTTTGTTGGCTTTGCTGTTCCTGTTGGCTTACATTTAAAGGATGCAGACTACTCTGTGAGAGGAAGAATGAAGTGTCAAAAGTGGCTGGAGGGAGACTTCTTTGGAAGTTATTAAATTTGTGAGCCAGTAAGTAAGTGGGCAAATGTAGTGTTAACTTAGAAGGAAGTAAATGTCATTTGTGCGTGTTATTTTGTTCACAAACGGCAAAATCCTGAGAGATACTAAGGATTAAGTGTTTTTTGATAAAATGTTCTTTTGTAGATTCAACTTCAAGTTGCTTTGGGTTTTCTTCTCCAGATATGCATAAGATTTGGCTCTGTCTTTGACAATTCTAGTTTTGCTCAAATTATTTATCAAATTGCTTTGTAATGTCTGACTCAAACACACAAAACATTTGCCTAAAAATGTGTTTTGGTAATGAAGGACCTTGCTTGAGGTCTCTGCTATTAAATCTTTGCTGAGGGGCAGGGAGAGGCTGTGAGTTTTTTGGCGAAGTTAATAAAATGTGTGGATTAGTGAAGTGCTGATTAGTGAGGTTCTATTGTAGACAGAAACATTCCTGCCTTAGCTGAAACCCAGATGGAAAGCTGCCTGCCTCAGATTGTGGAAAATGGTTTATGTTGCTCGTTTGCTGTAGTATGTTGCTGAGGTTGCAGCAAAGTGAATCTTACTAATGTCTTGAAGTGTAATTAACTCTGTTGTTCGATGTAAATATTTGAATACTGCTCATTCAGTCTCTACAGAGGCCTGTTTAAAACAATTTTTGCCAAAGAGCTCAAAGGCCAGTAGGAATGTGTGTGCATTAATAAACTTCTCTTTGTCCTGGACTTGATCCAGAGCTTATAGAGGGCAAATGGGAAGATCTCATCCTCTCTGATGTATTTACAGTAGAGCTCAGAGTGCTTGATCAAGGCTTCATTGTGCTGTCATTGTGGGTAGGGTTTAGTTTAGATATGAAACAGAGTGCAGGACGTGGACACAACAGGCAAAAGGATCCAGGGTACTGGAAGGGCTGAGAGAGAAAAAACGAATAGAGTTCATCAGAAAAACAGTGGGCTGTGTTACCGTCTATGTTACATAAAAATGATGGCTTTTTTAAGTTGTAGAGCCTCTATTTTTGTTCTCAAGCATGAGCTTAACTGCTCAGAAGTAATGTTGGTCAAAACAAAACTCTCAGGGAAATAAAGTTGCATTTTATTGCAATCATCGTCTTTCTGGGGCTGAAAAAAATGTGCTTTCTGCCAAAAGTTTTGTCTGTTTTTTAAAAAGAAAATCCTCATTTCTGAGATCTGAAATGTTTCTTCAGGAATAGTGTGCATTTCCTTTACGAAATGCCAGATTGCTTCCAAGGCATTTCATGTTATATGCTCTGGGACTGAGCTCCCTAGTATGCCTATTTTCATACTGTCTCCCATTTCTGAAGGAATGGTCCTGACTGCTTAAGAAAGTAAAACTGTGGTAGGGTAAGAATGCAGCCATTCAGTAGCAGGTTGTCAGCTTTCATGGGCCCAGGCTACGACTCCCATAAGATATACTGGCAGCGTTTCCAAATGAAAATATCTCTTCTGCCAAAGGGGATTTTTTTTTGTTTGTTGGCATCTTGAATTTTCACCAGAAATGCTTTTCTATTTATCTCTGGTGAACTCTGCTGCTGAGCAGCTCGCCTCAGTTTCTGCAGCAGTGAAGGTGAGCAGGATTCTGTAGTAATGGCACAACAGGGGAAGCAACACAGCACAGACAGTGCCGGGAACTGAGAATCAGATTTTCATTATATGTCTGGCTTGCTCTAGTAATGTTCTTGGTAATTCAGTTTAGCCTATATTAATTTTTACACCACTGTGAAATATGCTATAATGATGTTACTTATCTCCTATGGATGTTATCCATTTTATTATTTTCTGTGAAAGTACCTTGAGATCCTTGGATCTTAGACTATGGATTATTCCCATTAATGGTATTATCCAACTTGGTCTTCAGATCACTGGCACAGCTGCAGATAAAAGTAAGCACCATATTGGAGTTGTTTGTCTGTAGTTTTGAGACTGCTTGTGAATTAACTTTTTGTTTCCTAAAGATGTGTGCTCTGTATCTGCAATGAAAATAAATACTGAGATTAAAGGGAACATTGGTCTGATGGTAACCCAGTAGCACGGCATTTGCCATAGCTTCTGGTCCTGAACTGCTAGCTTTCTCTGAAGTAGAGATCCACAGAAGACAGTCACCTTCAGCCTGGCTGCTGCAGCCTCTGTGAATGATGTTCGTGGTGGATATGTGATCTTTTCCTTTCTTTGCCCCAACAGAGGCCAAAGGGGCGAGGGCAGGACAGGGTGGGGGGAGCTGGAAAGTAGCTGCAATAAAGCAGTAGAACAGCTTTGCTCCCTCTTCAGAAATTTACTGCTCAGATGTTAGTGCTGCATCTCCCTAGGATCTTGCTGGTGGCTCTGACTGTCTGCAGGTGGGGCCTGGCTGATGGTGCTTTCCTTATGGCTAGCACACATCAGGGAAAGATTTAATCCCTGCAGACCTCTGTTTGGGGAATATCTGGACAGCATCTACATGGAAATGACCCATCCAAAACATACTAAAAAAAAAAAAAGGCAGAAATGGAAAAAGTGGGTGGGGGAGAGTTGTTTGGGGTTTTTTGTTGTTGGGGGGTGGGGTTAGCTTATGTAAATAAAAGTTCATTCTGAAGAATTATAGTCTAAAAAGGCAAGGTGGAGAAGAGATGGGAAACAGCAGGTCTTACCCTGCTTTACAGATTGGCATGTAAGGCACAGAGAAGGGAATAACTTTCTCAGTGGCACATGGAGTGGGGATAACAGAGTTCAATTCCAAGTCATTCATCCCAGCATATTAGTGTCTTTTCTCTCTAACCTTGACTAAACAAACCTTGCCTTTAAACACTTTTTTTTCCCTAATTAGAAGGTTAAGCGGGGAGAGAGGAGGAAAAGTGTGTTAGAGAAAATTTGTATTAACTGTGGTTTACTCTGTTCTGTTCTGCGTCAGATCATCATAGACAAATAGCTAACTTGGTTGGAGGAAATAAACAGTTATATGTGTTCAAGTAGTGACTGTATCATGCCTGTGGGGGGCTTTGTGAAAGCAGAGTCTGAGCGAGTACACCAATCATAGTGGAAAATCCCAGGATAAGGCTGATCTCCTTAACAATGTACCACTACCTCTTCTGATGCGTGCATGACTGAAGATGCAAGGATGTATCTCTTCAGTTTACGTATACAGTATCTGTGGGTTTAAACCTTTGGGCAACTTGTCAAATAACTGCTGTTGACATAAACCATCACTGTGCGTCTGCAGCAAAGAGAATGGGAGAAATTATTTCACTTTTAGTACTTCATGTCATGTCAAGAAAAGTAGAAATTGCTCATCCCATAAGGGAAGAAGATGGCAGAAGGAAGCAGCTTTAATGAGTGGTGGTTGTTTGGAATTGTGCACTAGCAAACATGCTTTTCATCTTGTTCCAAGGTGTCACTGGATGCCAGGTACACAGTGTGCTCTTGAGTTGCATAACGACACACCCCAACTCATTAATGATTTATTTTTTGAAGCTTTGCTCCTTCACTCATAACACCTCTGGTGTGAGAGAACTTGCTGCCAGAACTTTCAGGACAGATTTATTGAAGGCTCACGAACTGAGGCCTTAAACACACAGCTGGGGTGGTGCATGTGAGTCTTGGGTTGTCTGGTCAGCCTTGCAGTGTCTCTAGGAGATTTACCAGTCAAAGCACTAAATCTAGGTTGCTCTCTACTACTGCTTTGGTGACAATGAGTCGTCTCCGTTTCCAGTTGAATCAAAAGAATTTTACTAAGGTGGTTTGCTTTAAGTCTAATTTAGAAAGCTGCTGAGCGCACCTCCTCAAGGCTTTTGCCAGTGGTGTCCTTAAAAGCCCTTTGGGTCATCATCTGATGCAAACTTGAAGTTTTGACTATGGTGAGTTGGTCTCCTGAATAGATCATTACCTGCAATATGCTAGACCCTAGGAACTGACAAGGATACAGCTCCGTCAGCGCTGTAGAAGTGTAAGTATTAAGGAGCTGACCTCTCCTAAACAGACAAGACTAATTTAGTCTAGGAGAAAAGGATGTTGCATGCAAGCACAGTGAGTGATGCAAGATCACTGATTGCTGTTGGAGACAGTGATTTAGTGGCATTATTTTGTTTTATAACTGTGTGATATCTTGGGAAGAGAGCAGCTAAGTGGAGCAACAGCAGAAGAGAGACGGGAAGGATGAGTGCAGCTCCAGCGGTGTAGACAAGATGAAAAAACAGTCAAAGAGGCCAATCCACAGAGGAGAAAGAACTGTAAATCCTGCTTTGATGGTATCAAAATCCACTCACTCACTCAGGCCTTTTATGGCATCTTTGGCAGAAGGGAAAGATCAAACTTCATGGGTGTTTTTTCTAAGCCATTTGAGTTTCAGGGGGAAGCTGGCAGTACTGCTAAGGAGGTCTTCTGACCTGGCATGGAGGGGAGGTCCCAGCAACACAGCTCTCCATTTGGGCTTCATTGAGTGCAATAATGTGGCTGCACTCTCCTCTTTTTATCTTGTGCCACTGAGTTGCTCTGAGTACTTAATCTCTCTCCATGATGCTTTCCCTTCTCAATCTGTTCTGTGTTTCAGCTGTAAGATTCATTCATGGCAGAGGCTGTCAGAAGATAGCATAATAGGCCCTGGATACAGATCATGCTTTTTGGGGAACCTGTAATGTAAATAGCTCTCTATCGAGAATCAATGCAAGCTAAACTCAGCTGAGAATCTGGCTTGGAGCTAGTTCATTTCTTCCTGTGTTATTAATTTTTCACTAGATGCGAAGCATTACAAATAACATTTTATGGGACTGACTAAGAAAGGTTGCTTTTCATATTAAATTACATATCTCATAACTTTTTCAAGTTCATGCATAAATTCAGCATCAGACTGAAGATAACTGCTTTTTTCTCATTGTAACTTTTTCAGGACAGTATGTGCAAAAGTAAAGATTAATCCTTTCAGAGACACTATGAAGAATTATGGTGAGGTTTTTTTAAGGTTATACTGACTTCTGAGAATGCAACTTCTGAATTAAGAATAAGGATCTTTGAAGTAGGAGTTTTCTATAAGAGTGACTCATGAAGCTTTTTGGAGATGTTTATCATTGTAGTAAGTGTGGGTCTTCACTACATACTCTGCCTCTGCTCTATGTGGCTCCACATCATGAATAAGTACTTGTTTTGAGATCCCTCTGACAACTTTACCGAATTAACGTATGTGCAGACATACTGAATATTTAAAAAAACCACCACCAACAAAAAAAAACCTAAACCAAAAACCCCAACAAACAAACCAACCCCCCCAGCATTATTGCAGTTTGCAGTCTTTTGGACTGTTTTGTGGGACCCATGTGGATTACATGACTACTTGCCTTTTTCTTCCTGCTCTTGCTAGTAGAAGCCAGACCATTAGACTGATCTTAGTCTGTTGCTTCTTGTGCTGCAGCCCACAAAATTGCTTCCAGAAAATAAAACTCCCTGATATTTTTTTTTATCAAACAGAAAAATCTCATCCTGTAACTAAAATGTTCGATATATTTGGAGTGTTTTAATGGAGTTGTTGGAAATCCTATTTGGAATGAAAATTCCCAGTTTGGGGCAAACAACTGTATTTCACATCTGCAGTGTTTCTAGCTGTTACCACTTTTGGGTACCACTTCTGGGTACCACTTTTTCTGTTGAATACAGAACCCAGTCATAATTTGTTTCCGATTGTCAGGAGATTCTGTGAAACACGTGTGACCCTCCTCGTGTGACCATGGCCTACCACAAAAGCAACAGTTTGTCATTGAATTAATGAAATTGAGAATGCGTATGATGAAAATCAGTGCTCAGAGTCCCAAGGCAACAAATTTCTGTAAAACTAGGAATGACAAATTAGAAAACACATAACTAAGCACCTTATTGTCACCTGATAATGGCAGTGAGTTCGCAGCAGTGAGACCGATTCCTTTGTGTATTGTTCTGTGCACTGTCCTTTTTCAGTTTCCCACAAGACCGTCCTCCTTGTGTGCAACTGGTTCTCTTTTGGGTAGTATTCAGAGCACATTCTTACAAAAGCACACATTACCCACGACAGAGGGGGTATAATTGGCTTTTGTTCTTATTTTTACTTCATGTAAATAATCTGATGTGGTGTTTTTATGATGCAAAACTGTATCAGTAAATTAACCTATATCTTATAACTGGATCACTGTGAGAATGTGGATTGCAAAGTGTCAGTTGTATGGATGTATAGGTACTGACTGTAAATAGGTTAAATCCTCTTTGTATACATTATGATCTTTAAATCTTTTATCTGTTTCTTGTGTAGTCTTCAGACTTGGTTTACTAGTTTTTCCTCTGCATCCATGTTGCAAATGAAATGTGAAAAAAGCAGGCATGTTGCAAATGAAACAAATGTTTGGTTCTCAGAAATGCACATTGGACTCTGAAAAATTACTTTCTAATCAGAGCATGAGAACTATGGTTACTCCCAAATCAAGTGGATTAAAGCCTTACTTGAGCAGATGTGGCTTGAATCATTGGCCACAAGTATCTCCCTAATAAAAATAGCTAATCTGTCCTCTTTGTGAACACAAAGAAAGGGAGAGAGAGGGAGGCAGGGAAGCAAATCAAAATTTTCTTAAAATGCTTGCAGTAAGATCTTTGCAGCTCTCCAAGCAAAAAGGTCTGGGTCGACAAATAGATGTGAGAAGTGCTAAGAACAGAAATTATGCTGTTAGTGAATGCGTGGGTGTTTTCTTCTTACCTTGACAGCTGAACTACTGTCCCTCATAATACTGTACCTGTTAGTGAAGGTAAAATTGTTAATGATCGGAATGTAACAGGGAGGGCTCGTCTGCCTGGGTTAAAGATGCCTCTGCAAACTTATGATTGCTTTTCTTGTAATCCCCACTGGTATTAGTTCTACTGTGTCAATCAAGTATCAGTGTAGGCCATTTCAGTGCCATGTCTTATGCTAATACTACTTCACAAATCTGGCTTTGGTTTCAACTGGTAGTAAGTTAATTTTTCTTCTCTAAACTACTTTGTTCTGAGATTATGTGCTTTTTTTTCTTATTTTAAAGTAAGGTCTACTAAGTGTCCTTTTTTTGATAGCAGTAGGTGCATAATCCTAATACCAAAACAAATAAAAAAAGGCACTGTCCGGGAATACAACTTCAGCTGTCATAAATTTTTAGAAGTCATTGTGCTACCATCACATTTTAGCTGAAATATACGTTCTTTTTCAAGTTACGACCTAAGCAACCACCCTGAATACTTTGCAAGAAATAATTGGCTATTCTTCATTGCTGAAAATTATCACAGTACTCCCTGGGAACTGCACGAACCCTTTGCATAACTATTCAAAAATCTCCGAGAGGAGTTAAGTATAGTTTGTACGAGGGTTATGGAGCCCCTGTATGGATCCTGCTGTAGGATAGAAATGCATCACAACTTTTAGCATGTTTGTCATACCCTGGTGGTTAGGGAACTGTAGACAGGGAACTGAGGCACAGGGAAACCAGATAATCTTCTTGAAGCTTGTTTCTTTTCCTTTCAGAACACTCACACCACAGCAGAGATCAACCAAAATGATTTTGCACATTAGGACAGAACAGTCCATCTACCTTTTTTCCAACACAGCCCTCAAGCTCTTGGCTCTCTTCTTGTCTTGTATATTCTCATCTTTCAAAACCAACAAAATGCAAGGGTTTACCTGGTGCTTTCAGCTGCTCAACATGTTCCTCCTGAATATTAGTGCAAGTTGGTTAGATTTTTTACATTTTATTATTTTCTGTCAGGTTCCTGTGTCTACAAGACATTGAGATGCTGGAGCGTGTCCAGAGAAGGGCAATGAAGCTGGTGAGGGGTCTGGAGAACAAGTCTTATGAGGAGCGGCTGAGGGAACTGGGGTTGTTTAGTCTGGAGAAAAGGAGGCTTAGGGGAGACCTTATCGCTCTCTACAGCTACCTGAAAGGAGGTTGTAGTGAGGCAGGGATCAGTCTCTTCTCCCAAGTAACAGGCGATAGGACAAGAGGACATGGCCTCAAGTTGTGCCAGGGGAGGTTTAGATTGGATATTAGGAAAAAGTTCTTCACTGAAAGGGTTGTTGAGCATTGGAATAGGCTGCCCAGGGAAGTGGTGGAATCGCCATCCCTGGAGGTATTTAAAGGATGGGTAGATGTGGTGCTGAGGGACATGGTTTAGTGGTGGTTTTGGCAGTGTTAGGTTGATGGTTGGACTCAATGTTCTTAAAGGTCCCTTCCAACCTAGACCATTCTATGATTCTACATCTGTTTTCAGCTTTAGGGAAGAGAGAAATCACACTCATCTGTAGGTGATCTGGCTGGGAGGAGCTACGTGATTGAGGAAGGCAGCTTCTGGCAAAGCTGGGGCTGTGGAGGGTGGCCAAGGTAATTTCTTAAAGTGGTACATATAAGAGTGAATTGCTGTATACTAGGTGGCTGCATGACCATCGAGTTGACACTGAAGTAACCAGCTAGAACTCAGCAATGCTGAGGGAACGCCTCGAGCACTGGGGCATGCTGCTTACATACTGGTCAATTCTCTGTGCTTTCTTCTTGACTCTTGGTCTAATCTATCTTTCTTTTCTGTTTTTATCTCTGTTATGTCACCTGCAAACATTTGGAATTGATACACTCATATAATCTTTTGGTAGAACCTTTCCTGTGACTGAAACTTGGGGATTTATTCATTGCCATGAAGGGAGAAATAACAATAGAGTTGTGCAAAGATTAGTGCAGTGGGAGGGGGGCGACAATGCTGTTCAGGCAAATATTGTCACTGTCATCCCTGTGTTGCCTGATAGTGGGCAACACGGAGCCCAAAATTACCTTAATCCATCAACAGCTGTAGGCTTGGACACAGTGGCTCACTTTTTGATTATGGAAATCTGTCCATTTTCTGCCCAGTCTGTCCATTTTCTTGTCTCTTCTTAAAATGAAATAGCACAAAGGACATTGGTGAATATGTGCAGCTGCAGAGGTGGGGTCTGCACTACCATGCCACTTTGTGAAGAGCTCACTGGAAAGCTATTTGGTATTGAGTGGTGCTTTTCTGTGTGCTAATAAAATAGGGTATTCAGGACTCTCTGTAACTTGCAGTGTGATTTAATTCTGAACTACGTGGAAGACTATCTGTACCACCCCAGCAGTCTAACAGGATATAAAAGTAAATTTAAATGTAATGTATTTTTAAGCTCCTTTGCTCAGCTAAATGATGGAAAGGGGCTGCTTTATATAAAAAGGGATCTGGTCTTTTGAATTTTCATCTCTTACAAAGTTGCAGTTTTTCCTTTTCTCATGAAATTGCATTTTCTGAATTTGCATGAAAAATGGCAGAGAAGCTGCACACAGATCAGATTGTGCTGGCAAGCTATTTTTTCTTTTAAATGACATTCTCTAGCCTACTTCTGCAAGGGCGTGAATCTTCTTCAGTCATACTCGTCTGACAGCAGCTTCATCAGAGTTAAGTCTTAATCTATGTTTTCGGCTGGTGAAAACTTGCTCCTTGCTTTGATTAAGGAAGTGTTGCCATTTTCTTTTTGACATGCACTTACTGTCATGTCAAGAAGAATGGAAAAACACTGATGTCTCTGCCCTGCAGTTAACAGCAGAGCACAACGATGAGCCTTAAGATTCACCCATTCATAAGCAAGAAACTCTGTGAGGCTGCAGAGCCTCACGTGCTTCTTTCTGAAGTTTTGCTTGTGCTTGAGCATGCTCCTGACTCAACTGTTGGTGCATGTTTGTTGCAGAGCTGCTGACCTCTAAGCAAAGGGTAAGTCAGATGAAAGAGTTCACATCACAGCCTTAACTTGTCCTTGTTTACAGTGAGGCCTGTATTACCACATAGCTGGTAATGGCCGGCTGAGATGATGCTGTTCTCAAGTATAAGTATGGCCACAATTGGATCTTAACCTAACTTCTGAGATGAAAGTTTTCGTTCTGTATTTTCTACCCCTAGTTTCAGTAGCTCAGGAGGTGCATTGGAGAGAGATTTCTGAGGAATACTTAGGATGACCAGGTAGCTTACATTCCTGTTTTCAATCTGAGCCCTTGTTCTTATAGTGCAAATGGGTACTCTGCGTCTTCTCAATGAGGTGAAACATTAATTTCAAATGGCTCGTCAGCTTTAAAGAACTCATGTTGCAAATTATCCCTCTGTTCAGGCTAAACTCCAGCTTCTTAATTCTACCTATTTTTAAATTAATTTGCAGTTATAACTGTGTATCGATGACCCTCACATCCTGTTCTAAACTGCTGTGAAACTCCCTTTCATAGGAGGCTGCAATTCAACCTTTTTCAGGTACTGCATAGTTTTATAAAATGCTTTGGGTTGGTGCAGCTGTGTAAACTAGGATTTTTGCCTCTGCATCTTTAACAGAGTTTCTTTATTTATTGCTAATTCTGGGCACATAACATAAATATACTGTTGCTTTTAGTGAGATGTGGACTGTGGATTTCAGATTGACATAGGTTTCTCTCCTGGCCCCTCAAGGTCCTGTAGTTTTGTAAACAACTCAATTTCAGTCTGAACTTCTCTGTAAAATGAAAATAAATGAAACCAGTTTCTCACCTGGTTTTGTTTATGATGTTTGTTGAAATTCCCAGGAGGTTGTACATAGCTGGTCAGAAATACACTATCAGGTGGTCCAGTCTTGTCCATTAAGATCAATTTTTTTTTTCCTTTGGGGTCGCGGGGGGGAAGGGGAAACTGATGAGACAGAGAGAGAGATTTACTGTAGCTGGCAGGGAGGAGATTTACTTCTCTTCCATGACAGCTCACATTTTCCTCTACATTCTTCCAAGACTGTGTTCAAAGTTCTTCTATTTTGGACTAATCAAGATTTGGTAGCTAGAGCAAAGCTCGCCCATCATGTAAGATGCCAAACGCTTTCAAATTCATTGATCTCAGTGGAACATGAGGGAGCTAAGCCATCAGCACTAGCATTTCAGTTCTTAAACATTTTCAGGCTTTAAAATGGGCTATTAATCTTGGCTCTGGCAAAGCATCCAAGGACGTCAGCAGTGCGTGATATGTCCCATAAAGTGCAACTTCTAGGAATCCTTTTTTTTTTCTGTGTACAGTGCTTCAAAGCTCATGTTCTGTTTGCATTTAGCCTAACGACATCTCAGAATGTGTTATTTAGAGCACATTTCAGAAAAAGATTTTGTTAGCATACAGCCGGTGCCTGGGCTAATGCGATTACCTTGAATCAAAATATAGCTGGATGCTGAGATGTATACGAGGTCAATGCTTTTTATAGGGAATATTTGTTCTGAAATAAACAAACCCTATGTTTAGAGCAAAATCTCACTCTTTATATCATAATTTCATCTGTTTTCATATAAAAACTTGCAATTCTTATCAGTCTACCTGAATTAAAAAAAGTATCAGTACATTCAGGTGAGAAAATGGCAGGTTCCCAGTGTCCTTTCTTTGGTCTTGTCTAGCAAACCTAACCAACAAAAGAGCTTATAGATCTTGGGCAATATGTGACCCTATAATAAAAAAGGGATGTGACCTGAAATGTGCATGGGGAGGTTGTTTTTCAAAGCAGCAGACTGCACTTTCAAATTTCTAAGGGTTTCAACAGTGCGATAACTATTGTGCTTTTTAGTGTGCTGCACGTTCCCAGTCCATGTGAAGCAAATTTGGCTGTTGTCATGATGTGCTACTTTGTAAGAAGTGTAGTTTCTCTGCAATTACTTCTCTTCAGGCTTGTGCCAAGGATTAACCCATGGGTTAAGGCCAAAGGGTCCTGGTCTGTTGCCCATTAAAGTCAGTAGAGAGGCTTGCACCGACTTCAGCAGCTCTGGGATCAGAGCTGAGAATCATGATCTGAATGCAGCTCTTAGTCTGCCTTGGGTTTTCAGTGTGACCTGGAGGAATATCACTTTCCTCTCACTTCACTTGACTTTGGGCAAAGCTGTTACTCTCTCTGTGCCTCACCAAGAAAAGGAGGCTTAAAAAATCATTAGTATTTCGAAAGCATGCGTTCTAGAGAGGGGGGCTGTAGAAGCAGAGCAGTAAATCCTGCTCTATTGGAGCTGTCCAAATATTATTGCTTGTATTGAAAGAAAGCTCTTAAATGAAGGCTGGTGTTCAGAAGCCAGTACAGCCCAAGCGTCATCACAACATCACTGATCTCCTGCTAGAAACGTGGCGTTTGTCAGTTGACTTAAGTGTGCTTTCACACAAACACAAATGATGAACAGCAAGCTTCTAATTTAACTGTTTGTGTCTCTGGAGGAACAGATATGTCTGTTTTAGGGATAGTCTCATCCCTCTTAAATGGTGCTGCATTTCATTCAAGGTAGGTCTAGAGTACAGAACTCTGGAAAGCAATTTTTAGAGTTAAAAATACCTGTCACAGCCTAGTAATCCCTGAAAAAGTCCTCATTTACCAGTCATTCTGTCACAGTGAAAACGCAGTTTATCTCCCTGAAGATACATAAAGATTTATGTACATATATAAAAATGGGAGCAATTAAAGCTTTCATTGACTTGATTCAGAAACTATTAAAGATGTGCAGAATTTTTTTTTCATCAACTCCTGTTCATCTTTGGTTCAAGCCCTTCCATGGTTAATTATTTTTCAAGGTAGTTTTGTTCTATAGGAGGATCTTATTCACAATTTTTGTAGCATGGATTTTTATTTCAGCTTTTCAGCTGCAAATTCAAAGCAGAAATTAATAGAAAAATACAGCAGGATGATGTGAATTTGTTACTACAAAATATTTGTGTCTTTTCATCTGAAGTCTGTGCACAGCTGTATACCCTCCATAGAACAAAAGCAAAGTAGAAAGCTTCAGGCTTTTTTGGCAAATTTTGGAATAATTTACTTCTAGCCACAGTTTGGCATTTCAGGCTTGGAGCAGCTGCATTTCTAGCAGCTCTAGCAGTTAAGTCTCTTTAATTATTTTTTTTTCTACTTTAAAAATAAATGTTGAATGCTCCAGTCCTGTTCTTCTCTTAATGAATTTGACCTACTTGTAAGAAAATATTCTAGAAAAGAGTTGGCTGTGTAGAAGAGCTTCATATTCGCATGCTTGTTAGGTAGGGAAAGAGGAAAAGAACCTACTTCCATTTGAAATCCTCCAGATGTAGTTCTACTATTCTGCCTCGCAGACAAATGCATTTTGTGTCTTGTCTGTTCCCTGCTGCAAATCAGGGCTCTAGAGATTGCATGGTCTTTGGACGGCGAGGAAGGTCTTGTGCGCCCAAGTTAATTACTGGGGAGCTTTACTCCACAACATGAGACCACTGCATGCCAGAAACAGCCTGCAGGCAAGCACTTCAGTTCCTACAACAGAATCAAAGGTTCCCAAAACAGCCTTTGGTTGCTTGATTGCCATTAAACCAGCTGGGTGTAATCATGGGTGTCCTAACTGAAATGCTCTGGTATTCCTTTTGAGCTTTTGCAACACCAAATCATCATAGAAAGCTGTTCAAGAAGGTCAGAATTCTTAAAGAAAAAATTAAATAAAAAAACCCAAACAACAAAAACCCAAGCCAGCAAAAAACTACCAATGAGATCTCACATGAGGTAAATATTTGGTCAGCTGGATATGTGAAGACCAATGTCTCACACGTGCTTGCATACACAGGACAGGCTGCAGCATGGAGTGCTGCATTTAGCCAGATGTTTGACCTGTGGTGTGTGCATGGAAACATTTGAGCATGTAAGTTATCATTTTGCACTGGGACCACTTAAACTTGAAATTTCCAATGACAAATTGAAGAATACTTCTTTTTACGTTGCAGCACAGTAATGGGAGTTAGGATTTATAAGCCCTGCCAAATTCAATAAACTTGCGTTATAGCCTTTTAAAATTGTTATATCGAACACTGGTTATAAAGAGCCATCTTCCTTCTATTGTTTCATAATTTATTCAGTGTTTTCTTAACTGGCCCATCAGCAGAACAGTAAAAATGCCACCGAGTAAACTTTGTTTAATGGTGACCAATTTTTGTCTATGTTACAATAATGTCTGTGGGAAGAAACAATTACCTTGTGATTTGCTGTCAGAGCAGTAAGTGCATTTTCTTTCCAGTTCATTTAGAAGGGACATCACTTTCAAGCTTTCCCTTGTTCTCTTTGTGGGGTTATTTCCTCTTCTGCACATTTGGATTTTTTGCAACGCACACTAGAAAGTACTGGTTCAGTCCTGAATCCAGGATTCGTAAATAGAGCCTCTGCTGTCCTCTGTGCAGTGTTGGTCTTTGATGCATTATCAGTACAGCTCCAACTCCTGGCTTGGATATTTACTGAACCCCCCCCAAAAACAGAACAATCCTTCCAGTGTCACTTTCAATGCTATTTTTCTACTGGGTTTGCTGTGTGAACCAACATCAATTGCTGTTTGTTTTGTTACATTTCCATCTTCAATTGCAGCACAGAGACTCTCAAAGATACGATCTCTTTCTTTTTCATACCTGTCTAAAGTGTTAGGGATGGAAGTGTTTGAGTTTTTGGCCACTGCGTGTTGCAAACATTTATCATTGTTATTATAATAATGTAAGAAGGCAGTTAAAAATGTTCATTGCAGCCTGAAACTTCTCAAGTGCCTTGCAGTTCTTCCTTTTAGTGAGTGATGGTCAGTCCTTGGTATGTTTGCTGGGATGAGAGCATTCAGAGGGACTCTCAGAATCGCTAGTGAAGTCTGAAAAACCTTTTTTCCTCAAAGAGGAGAGGAGCATGTTTCACTGCCCAGCAGCGCATGCAGAGACTTTGCAGGGAAGATGCTGAAGATTCAAATACTTTAACAGAAAATAGTTCTCAGAGTTGGGGGGGGGGGGTGGCGGGGAGGGGTGTAAAGGTTTTGGGCAGCACCCATGTGTGCTACCAAGCTGTGGGTATCTGTAAGCAACAGAGAGCCTCTTGATTTGTATGGTCTAATCCAAGATGTGTTTCCTGTACGCAGTGCTTTCATCCTCAGAAGTGCCTCCCAATCTCAATGCCCCTATTGTACACTGAAAGGATGAAAATCTAAATTGACCCCAGGGATTCAAGGTGTTTCCAATCTGAAGATTAGGCTGCTAAACAACCCTAGGTTATGAATAGCCTAACATCTTTCCTTCAGGCCCTACAAGAAGGGTTGAGGCATAATCAGAGTAGTCGGCTCCATATATCACGTTACTCTTTTTGGATGCCAGAATTCTGTTACAAAAAGCATATTTGGAATTCATAAATTGTTCTGCGCTCTTCTCCAGCATGCTGGCCATTAACCACTGCAGGGATTAAACAGCTACCATTATGTAGGCAGCATCATGTTTATAACAAATTGCTTCCTTATAGCCCACCTGCTGCTTTCAGTAATTTGAAAGCACAGTGAGTTAGGTCTTGAAAGTTGTATTTTGGAAGATGACGGGGGTTTAAATAAAAGGTTTTAAATTACCAGGCCTCAAATAGCTACCTAGAGAGGCAGTGTCTAGCATCTGGACTGTTACTGAATTACTGTAAGTCTCTTAATCAGCAAGGGAGCCCCTAAACTGAATGGCTGGTGGGAGTGAAACCTGACACTAAATGGACAGTAATGTAAGAAAGCTTTGTGAGCAACTCCCAGAGGAGTAGGATGAATAAGTATATCTTTAGGGGGAAAAAAACCCAAAGTTGCTTTTTAGGATAGAAAAGCACATTCCCTGCAATGTGTTTCTTCTTGTTTTTGTTTTTTGGTGGGTTTGTTTTCCTCATGCGGTTTTTGAATGCCTCCAGACCAGATCTTTTGGTGCTATAAATTGATGTAGCTCCTTTGGCTTCAATAGGGTTATGTTGATTTACTCCAGCTGAGTATCTGCTGTGTGAGTCTATTCTCATACTGCTGGAGTTAGCGAGTTCAAGCCCACATTTTGAGTACTTCATGCATGCACAAGAAATTAATCATAGCAATGATGTGTGCAAAGTATGTGTGAACATTTTTCCACAGGCGGTTCTCAAAATTCCTGCCGCTGCTATCTCCATTTAATGTTGACCCTGTCTCTTCTCTCAGTTGTGCAGGTTTTACACTGGCGTAAGTCCACCAACTTCAATAGGTTTGCTCCTGGTTAACACCTGTCTGTAACAGTAGTGTTAAATCTTGCCTGTAACATTAAATCTTCCGTCTCCATGTAAAGCATTGTATCCCCAAGGCTCCTTGTTTTGCAATTATTATCCCTCTCCATTTAATGTAGTAACGAGTGATGAACTGTATAGCTCCCGCCCAACACCTACTGAAGAATGTTTCACAGTGATTTCTGTGGATATTGGCTCAAGCTCAGATTTCTTCAAGAGTGGTTTAGCATTCCCTGTAGCTAACTTCATCTGTCTCTGTGCGTTGTCTTGTCCATTGGCTGAGACATGGTGGGCTTGGAGGGGAGATGGACTTGCTTAAACATTAGTGCTTCTTTTTTATGACGTCCTGAACTATCGCACTGACAGGGCAGAGAGTTGTATCTAACAGTTGATTCAGGGGGAAACAAAATGCTATCCATCCCTCTTTGCCTGAAGTTAGCAGTGACCACCTGAGCAGTGTCAGGGACCTGAGGGGAACCTGGCTGGTGTGTCTTTCAGGGCTACGATTATCAAACAGCTCCAGAGCACTGTACCTCAGTGTCAGTGCAAACTGGCTGTTAATTCCCTCCACCCTTTCCCATTTCTCTTTAATTCACAGCATAGTAGATCTTAGCTCTGATCTGCTTTTCCAAAACAGTGGCAGAGGTGTGATGCGAGCAGCTTTCCATTCATTCCCACTGAGCATAATGTAGGTGGTTTCTCCATGGCATTCAGCGCTACGGGTGCTTTTCTAGTATTGAGTTTCTGTATTTCAGGAGCTGGTAGGGCAAAGCCCACCTGGGGTCACTTGAATTTTGTGCACTCTCTTACCCTCTCTTCAGTGCTCCATTCGTGAAGCTACTGAGCAAGAACATGCTCAGCTTGGAGTCAGCCTCTCTGTACCCATGTCCTTGCTGGAGCATGCAGGATCACAAATCTAGACATTCAGCATACCACCTTCTCAAACAGGTGTTCCCAAAACCAAAGGTCCAAATGATCTTGGAAGATAAACTTTAAGATGGTCTTAGTGATGAAGGCACAACAGGCAAGGGACCAATGAAATAACCATTAAGTGGATGTGTTGAAGAAAGGTGAAGAGCCTTTGGCAGCACGGTGGGGACTGGCCCTTTGAGGGGAATGTGTGAGTAAAGGAGGGCTCTTCCTCCACCTGTCCTTGCATGACATAGGAGAGAGACCTTCAGGAAGTCTGGAGCTTCCTTCCTGTGCTGTATTTCACTTCTCCTTTCTCTGTAGCAAAGCTTGGGAGGGGTTACCTCACCCCATTTAAGAGCCCGGGCTCCAGGAGGTGCTAATTCCTGGGCAGCTTCCTTTGACCTTCGAGGAGAAGAGAAATCATGTTCAGATAAAATGCGCAAGGAACCTTACGGCCTGGCAGGTGGAGAGTCCCAAAGAGGAAAAACTGGAGCTGTCAAAGAAATGTTTGTCTTCCTTGAAGTGCTCCACAATGGAGCATTTGTTTCGGTTCTGATACCTGAGGTATTTTAAACTGACATGGCTTAATTTAAACCTTCCTGCTGTATGCACATTTGCATGTTTGCACGGATAATATAGCTAAGTTGAATTACATTTTCTGCAATCCTAGTCATTGTGTGTCATATTAATTGGGGAAGTTCTGTACTTGCCCTTTCTTTTTACTAAAGCCCTTACAATTATGCTTAAGAACAACCCTAATACAATTGTGTAAATAGTCTTTTCTTCCTCTCCTGGGTAAATACTCTTCCTGCCATCTCATTGCCACCTCAATCATCTGTTCTTGGAATTTCCTCATCCTGGCTATGGGACTGCAGCTGCAGTTTATAGAGTTCAATTTAATTCTCTTTTGCAGATCTCTCCTAAGAACTGAGTTGGGTGTTTGTTCCTCCAGCTGTCTGACATCTATTTAAAGAGACAAGAGTTCTGCTTCCTCTGACCAGAGCTGTTTGAAACTGTGTAAGGGATATTTGGTACTGAAGTTATAGACTTAATATTATGTAAAAATGTGCTTGTGTCATATGTCTAACATGTGTGAGCGGCTCTGCCCTCCCGTGGATATAAAGAGAACTCTGCTGCGTGCCTTGTCCCAGCACCACTGATGCATCAGAAATCTTTTCAGTCAAGAGTCCGGTTTATGGGGCAGGAGAATCTGAATCCTGGTTTTACCCGGGTGTTAAACACTTCTTCACGGTCACTTGAAGCATCAAGACAACCTTGTGGTTTGCTAGAGCAGTTTCCTTTCTCAAATCTTGGTCCTATTTTCATTTCCTTTATTTTTTTGTCCTTCCCCATCTTCTCTGAGGCAGGGACACCATGCCTGCTCTCTCCAAGTCAGCCTTACCTTCTGTGAAGCAGTTTCTCAGGGTCGGTGCCACGCTCACTGGGATACTTAACACTCTTTGGAAGAGGTGATGTTGCAACATGTGGAAGTGCGTCACATTTAGGTGCACTTAAGTGATACATACTAGCCTATCAAAGCATACTTGTTTCTGGTCACAGCATATTAATATGATTTATTTTCAAGTCTAATCAGCCACTTAAGTCATTTTAACCTGTCTCCATCTGGCCTTGCTTTTCCTGTGATTAGTAGTACTTTATTTCTTTACTTCTCTTATCCCTTAGGACTTTTTGGGAGGTGCCAAGGAAACTTTGAATAACTTTTATTTCTCTGGGAGGAAAACTGTGATTAAAAATAGTGTTAGATGATGTTCTAGCCCACGTGAGCAGCACCATCCAACTATACTGTTGCTGCTGCCGATGTCCAGAGGGTGAGGAGAGGAGAGGAGGATTCATTGAGGAGGGATGTACAGTTTTTTCCATCATCCTGTCAAGCTTCCTCCAAAAGCACCAAGATTGCTGACATGAGCAGAAGCTTGACCTGCAGGCAGCAGTGCCAAGTAATGTCGGCAATGTGTTTTACACAAGGGTGTGCTAACCTCGGCATTCTTCCCGAGCTAGATCATTCCCACAAAAAGAACTCTCCCCTCTCAAATGTAGACCGCAGTAGAGAGCTTGGTTTGCAAGCTCTGATTTGATCAAACACGCCCAGCAGAAGACAAAATGGTATTGCAGCTTTGCAACTTTAAAACGTGTCCGTTTCCTTTCAAGCCACATAAATCAAAAATGGTAGACTCTTCCTGCTCAGAGGTGCTCAAGTTGCATGTGATAAATTTTGCATGGCAGGAAGAACGCGCTGTGTCAGTGTGTCATTAGATGTGATAATTCACAGATCAGACTCAACAAAAATATTTATTGCCTGGATTTACTTGTCATGAAATTGCCTTAAAATATGGGTGGAAAAAATATCAAGGCAAAAAAAAATAATAAAAGGAAAATGCATTATTGGATTAACAGAATAAAAAGTCTTTGGGAATTGGTATTTTGTAACCTTTATTTATGTAGGTAGATTCAGTTTCTTTTAAATGAGTTTATATATAAATCAATGAACTATATACCTTAACCCAGAAGGATGCTCTCAGGAATTCCTCCTCATGGCAGTGGAAATGCATGACTTGGAGGAGGAGGCTGCTAGGATTTGCAGTGTCCTTTCTCATTATGCTGGTGGCTTTTTGTGGGGCTGTATCAAAGTACAGATTTTAACAGTGAATAGATTTTTGAATTTGATAACATTTTGTAATTAAAAAAAGAATGTGAATAAAAGATTCTACAATAATTAGTATAGAAATTGAGAGTCATAAATCCTAATAATAAGGATTCCTTTTAGTGGCTTTTGTCTTTTTTCAATTGGGTATTCATATTATTAATATTTAATTTAGAAAGATCCTATTGTAGAAGCAACTGCCAAAACTTTATTCAGGATATTCCAAAAGATCCATTTATTTTCAATCTTAAATTCAGCTCATAACGTGAGACATACTAGAGATGCTGTACACTGGCAATGAGGCAGCACTGCTCATTTGATCACTTGAATATATATAAAAATGTATGTAAGGCTTAGGTAATAACAATAGTGCTCTTTTATCTCCAAGGCACTTTTCTCAAGAACACTTTCTGTATTTTTTTAAGCGCCTGTGTGAAGCTGGAGCTCAACCCCTTTCTAAATACAAGCCTTATGCCAAGTACCACCTTGGCACAGGAAACCTGAGTTTGGTTTCTGATCCTGCGGCACAACTCTTATGTGACTGTTGGCGAGTCACTTAATCTTTCTGTGCCTCACATTTGTAACATTTCATTTTTATAGCTATGTGGTGAGAAGAAGCTAAGAAAACTGGAGAGCCGTAGGTGCAGTGATGAGTAATTTGAAGTATTTGGCAGAGTGGTAAGCTAGAGCTTTTCTCGAGACTCATCCTAAGGTCCACTTCTATTCAACCTGTGCAGTAATGTGCTGGTGGAGGTTAATATCTATCCTGACTCAGCATCCTGAGCCATGTGGAGAGGTTTGTTTTTTGGGGCTTGGTTGGATTTTTTGGTTTTTTTTTAGGGGGAATCAATTCAGTGCTCAAACAAGCAAGCAGAGAAATCTGCTGGGATTCAACTCCCCTCCATATTTTTTCTACTGAAACAAACAAATCCTAAAGTGCTTCATTTTAGCAAAGTCCTTTTTTTTTAATGCCTAGAAAAATAATTAGCTGCATTTTTAAGCATGTAATTTCTAAGCAACACGTTGACAACTTTTAAGAATTCAGTGAAGCAAAACCTGTTTTTTAGTGTTCATCAAGTATTGTGCAGTTGTTTGGGTTTTTCCTGTTTTGTGATCCAGACTCCAGAAGCCAAGTCTCACATGTGCCTCAGTGGAGGGAATAGACTCAGCTTAGCAGGAAAGTGGGGGGTGTATTAAATATATGCATCGGGAAAGTTCAGTCCACATCAAAGGCAGAAAGAGATTCTTCCACAAATGATTGGATTGCACCTGAAGTGGGTGATTGGTGCACTCCCCATCCTGATCCGCCCTAACTGAAAAATGGCAGGTTAGAAAAAACAAACCCCAGAAAATTGACTGCTCTTGTCTCCTCCTATGCTCTCTCCCTTCCTGTATGGTCTCTGCATTATTTTCTATGGTGGTTTCTCTTCTGTTTACAGCTAAGTGTAATCTTCAGAGCAGTGTGCTATATCAGACTCTCCTTTTCTCTTTATTATTGATTTAATTGAAACATTAGGTCAATTTCAAGAGAAACTGGATGGGTATGAAATACTAGTCTTGCTACTTTTTTTTTTTTTTTTTTAAAAATGATGCTGCTGCATTAAATGAGCATGTAAAGTCCTACAGTACCAATGGGATGGTTAATACAAACTTACCATTTTTGAATGATCTCACTGAATACTAGATTAACATATGGAAAAGGGCTAGAACTGTGCATTCATAAGGAATGAATGAATCTACAGGAAGGTTTGCTCCTCACCTGGCAGGTGCTCACAGGACCCTAAAAACCCAGAGTCCTGGTAGGAGATAGAGGTGACGCTTCAAATTGACCCTGTTGAAGACGACTACATCTCTGACAAAACCTGTCTCTCCCAGTACAGCAGCGCAGAGGTGCGTGGTGTCAGTTGTGTTTCTCTGCTCTGCTTCCTTGGGGAGACACGGGGCAGTGCCAGGCTGGCAGGAGATCACCTCACCTAATTGCTCCAACCTCTGGTTGTGGAACGCCATGTGCTGCATCTTGATAGGAAGCCTGGAGGAGGTTCGTGATTCTTCTTGGCATGGCAGGGTGCTTCGAGGTATTCCAGAATGAACCTGCTGCAGGCTGTCAGATACTTTTCTTGATCTGTGTGATAATGACAATGATGATTTACCTTCTGTTCAATTACTCTCTTAGGGTAAATCTGATGAATAACCATGATCTTATTTCTCCTTCAACCTTTTCTTTTGTTCTGTTCAGGATGGAAACACAGATGACTGAGGGACTGCTAAAAGGCACAAGTTGCCTCAGGCACTTTAGCTGGTATTTTTTCCTGTCAACCCCTTTTCTCATTGTTCTGAAGGCTTTTCCTAAGCATCTCCTTGTCCAAAGGGTTAAACTGTATCATTCATGCCAGGCTTTTAGCATTTAAACATCTAGTATTTAAATTAACGGTCTTACTCTCAGCTTCTCTCTACACTTTCCACTATTTTGTTTGCAAGAGCAATGAACTATTCCAGCAGAAATGCTGAGCCAAATTAATTGCTGATATAAAACAGAATTGGGAAACTTCATAATGGCAAAGATCTGGATCATTTGATCTTACCTGTCTGTGTAGAAACCACAGACTTTTTAAAAAGTGAATTGGGAAATGAGGCCCAGGAGAGGCTGACGAGTTGCTAAGGTCACACACGAAGTTGGTAGTATAGCAAGGAATAAAATGGATGCATATGTTGTCCTCTCCAGCTTCCTGTGATACTTACAAGATGATAATTGAACTCCGTAGTTTCTTCAGCTAAGGAAAGTCTCGAAGACCTTTCTAGGTAGGGAAGTGCCTCAGGGCTGCACCAGAGATTGTTTTCACCCTTTTATGCAGACTCAAAAAGTGAAGGGCTTGATCTGTCCTTTCTCACTTCAGATTTTATTCCCAAACTTGGGTGGCTGATCAGTAGTGAGAGCAAAAGCAGAACCCAGGGACTCACTGACATGGTGCAGAGGAATAGAGCGTATCCGCACCGTGTATTTCTCACTAGCCTGGCTGCAGATCTGCAGAGAGACAGCAGTGTGGGAGGCTGGTTCCCTGTAAGCTCACAGTCTTTCAGCCTTGGCAATCCAGGATCTTGTTCATACAAGAACCCCGCCTGGAGAAGCTCTTCAGAGCATCGTAGGGAACTGGGAGAACAAGGTTGCCAGCTACCACGACTTGTATTAAAACTCGTAGGTGGAGTGTTTGCGCATCTCCTCTGCATCCTTTCCGATTGAATTGTGGGTTGTTCAGGTGCTTCTCCTGCGTGTATCATTCTGCTAAAGTCAGTCCCCCATGTTGTTTTCCAGAAAGCATTGCAGAATGTAGTCTACAAGTACAAATTACTTGCTTTTCTTGTTTGCTGATTTTTGTGTCCCCTCCTCCTCCTTCTATCCATGTTCAGCCATTTACAAAGTATTATTTATCAGAAACCTGAGCATCTCCATCCTGAGGAGGGGGGCAAAAAAAAAAGACTTCCAGTGAGCCAAAATTTGCTCATCCTATCCTGTTTTTCTGCCTTCTAAGAAAAATGTATATGGTCTAATCATAATTCCCAAGTGACCCATAAGCTGGGTCTAGCTGTGGTAATCAGAGCCTCATACTGGAGGCTAGCTGTCAGAGGTGGTTGTTAGAACAATTGATGCAGCAGACATCTGTCTCAGCTGAACTCTGCTTGTACTTTCGGAAGAAAGCGAGCATTCATTTGTATACATAACATGGGAACAGGACAGAATCCACAGTTCTGTTGCCATCTTTCTTTAACGAGCTATCATGATATTTCATTAAAATAACATGCGCACTTTGAACAGTCACATCTCTGCAGAAGGCGCTGCTTTAGTAGCTGGAAGAAAAATTGCTTCATTGCACAGGATGCAGTACTTCTGCAATTCATTGGTCTGTGGCCGAGTGGCATGTGGGGATAAATTAGTGAGGGACAGAAAGATAATTTTTGCTTGTACAATTAGGGCTGTTTAAAATTTAACTATATATAAAAAAATGTTTGTCCCCTCATCTTTCAGAGAGATATTTTAGTGATGCTTTTGGAAACAATTTATACTTCTAACTCTTCCACAAAGATTACACTTCTGGCACTACAGAATTTCCAACAAATATCAAGCTCTTGAGCCAAACACGCAGAGGCCATCATGAGGTTGAAAAGCACACAAACAAACTATTGTTAAAATTTGCTGATGCTGCTGGCATTGCCAAGGGGGCATCTTGTTGTTCTTTGCTCATATGATTTAAAGTAATGAGAAAATTCAGGATGAGACAAATTAGGAGGCAGATCGTATGAAAGGACCGAGCCTTCCCCACGGCTGCTCAGCAGTATTCAGACGTGTACACAATGGGGCCTGTCGCCGGATGGGCATTCTAAATACTTTATATCAGTAGTAAGGGAATATAAAGGTGATATTAGAGGAGCTGAGAGGGGGAAAGAAAAAAAGACAATTTTGAAAAAAACCGAGGCCCACGGGTTTATTTATGATTTAAATATTAAAGTCCCAATTGTATAAGCACAAATTACCTCTTTTTCTCAATAAATTATCAGTACACTCAACTCACTCATATGACAATGAATTGGAAAGTGCATCATCTCATGCAGCTGGATAATTTTTTCCTCCTTGAAATATATGATAGTGTTTAAACGAGGCTACATTTTTGTGAACAACGTGTGTATCCATATAAAATGAATCACACTCACACATTCTTCTCAGGCCTTTATTTAACACCTCCTTTGCTCAGCTTTTGAAATATAAGAATATATCTTTGCCTATTCTTAGTGGAAAGTCTGGTATACAAAGAGTCCTTTGTACCAATAAATAGTTCAAACATCTGTCTAAAGGCCTTCAGTATATCAGAAAATCAAGTGTATGAAGCATCAGACTTCCTTTTTTTGAAGACAATTGAACTCTCTTCTGTAATAAAAACAGAAGGATGAAAAAACTCTGGTAGAAACAAGTTATGCTGGTTCCACTTCTTTGTGGAGGTACACCAAAGTACCATTGCTCTTGTTGTGTGGGTGAATGACCTGTTATAAATATTCATGTATGAATACAGCAGCTGATGTGGACTCAAAGGTGACCAACTGGAGCCTCCACCAAAGGTTTTGGGAACTGGAACATGTTGGGTGCCCTTGGCCTCGGCGTGATGCCTCGCAGTGGGTGGAGTTGGCAGAACATCACGACAAGGTGGGTCTGGAGAGGCTGCTGTGATTTTGAAGGTTGGAGTTTGGCTCCTCAGGCACTTGGGAGGGGGCAGAAGGCTGTGTACTTCTTCCCGTCTAAACCACCTGTGATGTGATGCATGTGTTGGTATGAGAGTGTTAAACTGATTTTTTTTTTCAGTAGTAAAGTAATAATATTCTCTTCTTAGAGCTTTTTCCCGTAATACAAATATAACATTATTCTCTGGCATTTAATTAATGCAGTGCATTGCCACTTGGCATCTTGCTGGCACAGCCTGGGTGAGCAGTGTTACTGCTCACTCCCTTGTCTTCATTGCCAGGGCATCCGAGCACATCAAACCCAAGAACTTCCACCATATGTCTGCAGCACTGGGAAGTGTTTTTTATCCATGTTTTTACCTGGGGGGGAAGCAGGGCAAGGACATGCTGAGAAATTTTTCAGGTCACTCATAACTGTGTTGTGGCACACTCGGGACCTGGGCCAGTGTTTAATTCTTTGTACCTGAGTCTTAAAATGGACATTCATCCCACAGACTGGGTTACCCTGTGTATACTGCCTATGGACCTGAATTAATCTCCTTACAAAGCAGTTGTCTTTGAATTTGTTTCAGGGACTTTACTGTATTTTCCTTAAATACAGGGCAACTTAGGTCCTACTGAGATGTTCTGTGTACTTGAAAATATATTGAATCTGAAGTTGCACACATGGCTCACATACCTTTTCGACTACTTTTCCTTGTTTTTGTTTTCAGTGTTGTATTTTTCCAGCCTGACTGATTTCAGTCCCCTGTTCCTATCATAACATGCTTGGTGTGAGTATTGGGCAGAGCAACCTGACTATTTCAAGCTTCAGTCTGGTTTCCTTTTTTTGTCCTTTTAAACCATGGTACTGGAGACTGGTAGCCATGGTAACTCCCTTATCTGTGTTGAGAAATAAATACTAAAAACTGCTTTTTTTACTATTTATATATAAAAATGCAGAAGCAAATAAAACCTGCAGTATATGACTCACTTCATATTTTCAAGTCTCCACTACTTCTGTTAAATGTGGAACCACATCATTTAAGAAAATTAAAACAAATTCTGCTCGTTTTCAAGGGATTCCACTGGCAACATGCAGAGGAGGGCTTTGGCTGTATTCAGCTCCTGTTGGTTTATATACCCCAAAGACACAAAAGTGACTCCCCAGAGAGCCTCAGCTGGGGTGTGGGCTGGGCACGAGTGATGGAGGCACTCCAAAAGGAGCCAGATCTGGCAGAAGGCTTAGACTGAACTTTGTTATTTATTTATGTCTTTGTTAATCAGACTTTATCCCACCAAAGGGCCTGTGTTTTCCATAGCTTTGTATCAGGTCTTTGTTTTAGAATAGGCTGAGAAATTTACCTGCTCTCAGTTAATTTAGCACAAGCCTTTCCAAGATGGAATTGCTGCAGGTCTAGAAATCTTTAATTACAGCACCTTGATATCAAGACTAGTGCATAATTCAGTGATTCCTCATAAAGCAAATAAATGTTTTCATTTCAATTCCCACATAAAAGTACCTGCAAGTTACATCCCAAAAAAAGTCCTCTTTACATTCATTATATGTGATATATGGCTGTAAAAATATCTCCAATTTTTACTGCCTGGGTGATATATTGACATATTTTAAAAACAATATGCCATCAATTCCTCATATTGCCACATACTCTGAAGACCACTGGGATCGGCTACTGAGAAAGTGAGTCAGACAGTCTCAAGGAATATCTCATCTAAGATCTTCGGTTATTTTCCAGTAACTGGGCTCCAGCTGTTGTTAAACTTGCCTGCCTTCTGTAAATGATGATTTTTCTAGCATGTCTTTCAGGCTAATTCATTCTTCCTTTCTCCCCCTACCTAGCTAGGGTGATAGAAGGTTTTGTTGGGAGAGGTATTACCTTTTATTGGACCAACTGATATAATGGCTGGGAAAAGACACACAAGTTTTTGGCCACTACCACATTTGTCTGTACCTCGCTATTTGATAAGTGTGTTCTTTTAATTCATTAATATCAGCTTCCATGAGAAAAATGGAAAGCAGAGGTGTTCACTGATGACATTTTAATGATTGGAGCTGGCAATACTGTATTTTAAATTCAGATAATATGCTGTTTCACTTTACATGTGTGATTTTGTTTCTTTTCTTGGATTGGATGAATGTAACTTAGGATTTCAGTGAAAATGCTTTTGCATGTGAATTCTTTGAGTATATGCCAACATACGATTAAATGTTCTTGTTTACAACATTCCTACTTACAACCTTACTTGCTAGAACAGTCACACAGAGCAAACACAACCATGTGGACTCAGTATGAAGAAAATGATTTTAAAATGTTTCTATTCACAGAAATACTTGTTTAGGAGTAGCTCTATTTCAGTCTCATGTCTTCTGTTTTCTTTTGCACACATGATAATGTGTGCATTTATTTTCCAATAGGGCTCCCCCACGTGCTATTCCATTGCTCACTGTCTCTCCTTCTATGTCTCTGATTCACTAATAAACTATTTTTGGTTCTTCTTTTCCTCTGCCTGAATTTCAGCTCTTGCTAAGTTGTTGCAGCTTTGCCCTCTCTCTGCAGCGTGTTAGTGAGCAGGGATTTCTGGCTTGATTCTTCTCTTTTTCCTTTTTAATAGTTCACGTTGTTTTGAATAGCAGAGCATCTCTGAAGCTCGCTCTCTGGCCATCCCTTTTCTGACAGGCAATGCTCCAAATTAGGGACTCTGGCATCCAATTGTGACAATTTCTAGGCGTGATGTTGAAGGATAAATTAGGAGCATCTGTTACTCCAGAAACAGGCTGCCCATATATAGTCTGGACTGATTAGCCAAAGGGGGTTTAAGAACTTGTGGAATTGCCTGGGAATTGAAGCGAAAGGCAGGCAGCAGGGTCCACATATATATGTGTGTGCATTTACAAACACGCACGCGTTTGCAAATATATGAATTTAGTGAGTAAGGTATTTTAAATTTCTTGGCCTATCATGTATAAAGGGAGAAGTGAGCCCCAGAAGAGTAACTGTTAGCTTTTGTACTATTTTTGTAATAGTACTGTTTAAAAAAAAAAAAAAAAGGTTTCTGTATGACAGTGTTAAGGACTTAAAGTCCATGGATTTGATTCTGAGAGCAGTGTTGATAGACCTGTTGCATAGGCTGAGGCACAGTCCGGTTGAATGGGCTACTCCGGACACTGCAGTTGTTTGGCAGCAGAACTCAGGATCACAACCCAAGCACCGTCCCAGAGCCCAGGCACTTGCTGTCCGGTTTGCTCTGTCTGTACCTGACTTTGGCCTCTGAAAAGTTCCACTTCAGCTCAAGGCACTGCTCCTTTATTTGACCTTCTTCCTTTGGGGAAAGAGGAGCTTGCATTTCTTTGCAGAGATTTCTGATGCGAATGAGAGCTCAGATGAGCTGCAGAAGGCTCAGCACTGCTCACAGCAGTTGTGTGTTAGAAACTGTGCAGAGAGAGGAAAATTTGCTGTCACTCTGTAGAAACTTCTTTGGCAGTTTTGGAAAAATCTTACCTCTTCCTGAGCACCATCTCAAGTCCATTCTCCCAGGGCAGAAGTGCAAAGATGGAAATTCTTGTTTAAATCTCACACATTTCTGATGAGTACCTTGTCCCTGATACGTGCTATTTCATGCCCTTATGTGGAATCTGCTTGTCACTGATGCTGACAGATGCAGGATAAAGTGCACTTTCCTTTGGCTGTGCCAAGTGGATATGCAGCAATGTGCTCAGCTAGAAGAGCTAACAGCGGATGCTGTGCAGACCCAGGATTGTCTGAAGGAGAGCTTTTCTTTCTCAAAACTACCTGTTTAAAGGGTGCGCGTGCCTTGGTGTGCTGGTAGACATGTGCTACTGGCCAGCAATATGGAGTGAGGTAGACGTGCTGAGCCCATTCCTCCTGTTTACTTGGGATTTTCAAATTGAGAGTGATTGTTTAAATTATCTCTATTGTAAATTGAAGTATAAATTTTTAGTTTCCCAATTAAATGGGTCTACATGCAGGTCTGACATCAGGGCCCACAGGTTTCAACTGTAGCATCTAATCCTTGCTACTGAATAATGGGTGATTTTATATAGCAAATACGTTACAAGATCTGAGGTCAGTGGATGGGAATGAAGAGCCAGCGAGAAAGCTCGTCATGTCTCAATACTTGCTGTAACAAGCCTAGTAGCAAGAGCCAAATTTGAGTAACTGTTACAGATGTGTACCTTAGCACTCAGTTTGTTGTGAGAGTTACTGGTGTTGAAGTTCACAGTAAAATATTTCCAGGGAGCAGACAGACATGGGAATAAGGCCAGTAGATGATGTCTTTCCATTTCTAGATTTAAATAATTAGTAGATGTTCATTTACTTCTGCAGTCTTCTAGTACTGGATGAAAACACAGGCATGGTGCAGCAAATCACCACACTTGGGCTCTTTCTTCCCTTTAAATAATAATTTTCCTGTTTGCCAGCAGCAGTGCTGTTTACAGCCTGCAGATTGCAGACAGATGGGTTCATTCAGTGTGAATTTCTAGGCAGTGTTCAACCTTTACCTTATTTTGAAGTGCCATGGGAAAAACAATCCTTGTTTCTGTGTGCTGGTTTTCATGTATACAGTTGCAAATGCTGGGTGCCAAGAATGCGAAGGATCCAAACCTACAGTAACTAACTAGGTCACTCTTGAAATGTCACGTGCTTGGGCTCTTGCCTTTTTTTCTTTCGTGAGGCTGCAGAAAGTAAGGGCTGAGCAAGAGGCAGCAAAACAAAAGTTCATCTATATATTCTCTCTTCGTCTCTTCCTCATCCTCAGTAGTGTCTAGACTTCAAAGTGGGATTTGTCAAGGATAAGCTAACAAGAAGATTTCAGTTGTGAACCAGTCCTTTTTAACGAGCAGGTAATTGAACTGGAAAGCAGTAAGGAAGGCCATATTCTGTTTAATCATTGATAGTGTCTACATGAGCACTAGTCAGATAATTTTGGCTTGCATTTCGTAGTTAGAGTTTCTAGGTTTCAGCTGCTAATGCTTCAACAAGCTTATGCAAAATTGCTAACCTTTATGCTAGAGAGGTCTGCCTTTATGGTTCCTTGGTTGTTAGCTGTGACTGCACTTAGAAACAAGTATATCTGCCTGCCTGCTTCCTTACTTAGTCTTTCTAGTTGTACAAAACTTGCATGCTTTCATGGGCTGGCAGTTCCAGTGAGTTAATGGGTGAAGGAATCACTTCTGCAGGGCTCTTAACAGATGAGGGCTGCCTACCCACTGCAGGGTATCACTCTCATAATGCTGTTAGGGAAACTAAGGTACATCTAGGCCCTGCTTTACAGCCATCACCTCATTGCAAATGCTTCTTTGGTTTAGGCTAAAAGGCTTTGAAGGATGTGTGGTAGGAGTTTAAAATGCAATAAGTGAACCTTATTGGCATGGAGTGGAGATCAGTGATTGAGGGCGATCAGGGCTGGTGTACCAGGGAAGGTCTGTACTGCTTACCTATCACGTTCTGCAGCTACCACAGTTTTATTCCAACATGTAAGGCAAAGAGATTGCAGGAGCCGAGTGATCACTATCTCAGGTAGCCTTGTCTTAGCAATAGCTGGCAGAGATCAAAATTGGTGGTGAGAGCTACTGTTGTCATCACTGCAAGATGCTCAGCAACTGCATCTTCAGAGTTCTTGTCCGCAGTCATGACTTGTTGTTATACAGGCACAGCAGGTCTTCCTGTGGCTCTCTGACTGAGCAGAACAACCTTGAAATTCTGCAATGAATGGTAGGATTGTGTGCTGGGGACTCAGTCACTGCTCTTGGCTACTGCTTTGGAGAAAAAACAGATTTTTGAAATGGATTTCAGCTTGGTCCATTTCAACCACAATCAATCACATTTAATTATCTGCCCAGGGCACAGGGTATCTGTCAAACTCTGATAAATTCAATGAACATGCAGATTGTATCATCTTTTGTCATCAGTACCGTCTGTTCTTGGCATTTGTGCTACAGGGCTAGACTGTAGATATGTTGATGAGCAGATAACGTTGATCAGTCATGAAAATTCATTTCCAAAATGAATTTGGATTTGGAATGAATATAGGTTTTTTCCACCTCAGGCAAAGGGAGCCTGAATTCTTGATTACACATAATTATTTATACTCATATTTAGGCCATTTTATATACCCCCAAGGTGGTGTAAACTGGTATGAGTTTAAATATGTGGTTAGATCTGAAGTGTTTAAGTATTTCACTCACTTGTTGGCTACTTGGAGGAGGAGGCACAATGGGAGTTGTCTGTCTTTTTAATTGTCTTTATGTATAAGCTGATTTAGATGTCCTCTGCTATTTTATTTTCTCTTTGGAGGTCTGGCTTAATCTTAATCAGAAATAGCCCAACTGGTTCTCACAAGGTTTTCCTAGAAAGTGCAATTTTCAGTAGTCGTTGTTAAGGAACATACTCTGAGGGGTGCCTGCTCTCCCCATTTTGAAGATAACCCTGGCTGTTATTTACCAAAAGACAGATGATGTCCTACACTTGAAATCCCGGTACATGAGACTGCCTTGTGTCTCGGCTTCTGTTGCTGGGAATATCTCCTTTCCATCTTCACTTCAGTACGTCATGGGGAGGCACCTCTCTCGGTTCTCCAGTTGTACTGTTATGTTGAAGGTAATAAGGGTCCTTGCACTATGGGCTTTCAAAAATCCTTGCAACACCAGTCACTTGGCATTCAAAGGGATTTTTTGCAATGTTTAGGAATGTCAGACTGTAGCATGTGCCAATGTAGCTCAGCCAAAATTGTCGCCTGGTGTTTCCACAACAAAATGGCCTGCCCAGAGTTCAGTGTCTGCCATCGTAATACCTTGGGACTTCCGATGGCTCAGTGTTCCTTCAAGTCTCAGTTTTTCCATGTAAACCCAGACAGGCCTTGGTTTCCCTGTGCTAAAACCAGGCTGGTACTGTGACTTTCTCTCCATTAGTGAAATTTAAGCAAGAACAGTGAGTAAAACTACATCTTGAAGAAAAAAACAAACAAAAAAAGCAGTTGGCTTTCTACCTAGTTCAAATTTGCAAGATTTTACATACCACGTGAGAGATTTTTTCCTAATGCTTGTCTGGGAACCTATCTTCCAGAAAATCCTGTTGGAGATTTCCTAAATCTGTCTCCAGCTGTCATTCATACTGAGCGGCAGCAGGGGCTGGACTTTCCCTTCAGTCTGTCAGTGCATTTGTTGTAGAGGCCAGTAAGTGCTTAAGGACATATTGGCAACCTGGAAATGTGCTGAGGTCCCAGACTTGATAGTGAGCCCACTACAGGTTGACCCAGCTGATATCTCTGACTTTTACTATTTGTTTAGGGTCAGTCTCTGCCTATTTGCGCACATGACTCTCAAAGCACTCGAACTCCAGTCCTACATGTAAGTCTGTTGGGGAGCAGTGAAACGTGTCTGGGTGCAGTGGAGGCAGAAGCATCTGGCTGTGTGGTACATACTGGCAATAAGGACCTATTCTCCAATATTCTGTATTCTTCTTTCCTTTTTAACAGATTAGTGTTTATTTGATCTTCCCTTGGGTGTGTGTTGTCCTCTTTTAATTGCAGGTTTTTGAGTATTCATACTCCTTTGCTTAGCTCCTAAGTTTTGCTAATAAGTTCCTGATGTATGCCAAGATAATGAAGATGATTAATGAAATTGTTACACTCCCAGATTCTTGTTCTAACTTGCTGTCTTCAACTGGTTTCAAACTTGGATTCATCTGCACTGTTACCTGCAACACAGCCCTTGTGTTTTAGCCACAGAAGCAGCTTTGCTGTCTTCAGAGGTTGTCATGCAAGAATCCCACTGGAAAGTTAAACATAGCGAGCAGGCTGGCAGCAAGTGGCTGGTGATTCAGTCATGAGTTTTACTGAAGCCAACAGGGTGGTGACACAGGTACTAGTAGCTCACTTTCACATTTGGCAAAAGGCATTTCCTTCTGTGCTAGACTGTAATTATCCCACATGCCATAAAACGGGACTGGCAAAGATGGTGAAAGAATACATACTGGTACAAAGTGGTTCAAGGGGAATTAATAGATCTCGTGATCTCTGTTATACTGCTTGTTTTTCTAAGTACTTTTACTCTTCCTCCAAGACTAAAATACAGCAGTTAAGCTCATTAAAAACACTTTAAGTTATAAACAGTCACCATTTTTCATTTCCTTTGCAAACAGCGCTGATCTGATAAGCGTGTTTCCCTTCCCAGAGCCATGAATATTTCTTCATAGAAGAAAGTTTGCTCTGATAAAAGCAGGTTTAGTAAAGTGTGAGTATGTGATTCTCTTCTCTCTGACAAGTGTTTCACTTCTCGCCGATGTTTTCTTTTCCAAAGATCTGCCCTGTACAGGGAATTTCAAATGTGGAAAGAAAAGAGCTCTTCGCGATGCCTTATGGAGGCAGTTGATGTAATACCCACTACGTGCTTTGAAAAGCAATATATAGTCTTGGGACATTGGTCAGATAATTCTTTTGAGAAAAACTAGGAAACACATCTAGCTTGCTTCAACTAGCTTTAATAAAAACGCATGTTGGTGTAAAGCAGATTTATCTTTTTCTGGAAACTTGCATGGATTACAATGAGGTTTTAAAATACTGTCTGTGTTAGAGGCAGCTGTATTTTCTTCTTGGAATCCTTTTTCAGGAATGGTCTCAAAGAGAGTATGATGGTAGAGCTGGGAATCACCAGAGTTTCTCTCCCGTGTTTCCTTTCTGAGCTGTTACTTGCATTCTTCTTGTGCTTGTGTGGATCCTTCTTTGAGAAGAGCAAAAGACATAGGGAGGAGAAAAGGGGCACACAGCAGCCAGTCCAGCCATGGGACTGGTAGTGGCCACCTGCCGACAGCTCTGGCAGATTGTTAGCGGGTGTAGCTGTAACACAGGATAATCTGTGTACCTCTGCCCACCCAGCCTTGTGGCTTTATGCAGCATGCAGGCACACTAAGTCAACATGTAACAAGGCATCCTCTCGCCTAATTGCAAAACTCTGCTTAAAAAACAATTAAGACAGCAGGCTGCTAAATCATCCAGCTGATTTTTCTTGCAACATCCTTTTCTTCTCTGTTTCATCTGGAAACTCCCTGACACTCAATTCTAAGAATTAATGCCAGGGATTTGTGAACTGTTTAGTTATGTAAAGATTATCTATGCCTGTAAAACTAGCCTGCAATTCATTAGCTGGGTCAAATATATTTAATGATGCTTCATATCATTGATGACATCACATCCTAGTCTCATTATGTGAACTTTTTAATTTTGATTTTTTTTCCTAGCTAACATTGCTCTTTGTCCAAAATGCGTTGCTATTAGCTCACAGTATTATTGGCTAGGTTCCCCTGAAAACCTCCCATGTAGGTAGGTAGGGAAGACAAAAGGAGAAGGCTTATTTTTGAAAAAGGTGGGGGGTGACTGTTTGGTGGCTCTCTTTACAGCTCATGTTTATGTTAAGTACTATGGGCAGAAAGGGATTCTGCTGAAAGTCTCTAAATCCAGGCATTCACAGGTGTTCAGGTGCCTTATCTCCCCTTGAGGATTTAACCACAGACTGTTGATGGTCTCCTTAAATGCAAACTCTGATAGGTTAAATTTCAGCACTAACAGCAGGGATTTCAACACATGAAGAAAAGTTCAGTATCTATGGATTTTGCTTAAGAAATGAAAAAGCTTTTATGCTTGGAGAAATGTAAAACTTGTTGCTTCTGCGGCCAGAGTATGTTCAGACTGGGGAAAGGGTCCCTAATTTTGAGCTGACAGAGAGGTGTAAATGAAATCTGAATCCAAAAGACTTCCAGTAAAAGCCATTGGCTAATCCTATCCTTTTGGGCTGGATAGGATGGATCCATATGGTGAGGTTAGTGACTTCCCAAGTGCAGCTCCTGCCTGCATTAGAAGAAGAGTGTCTCTAGTTCTCCTCGGTTTCAGCTAGGAAAGAGGATCAGTCTGAAAGTAGAGGAGGAGCCTCAGTAATCCTTGTTTGGCAAATTCTGGTTAGAGCACGTGCTGAATCTCTCCAAATGCTCCTGCATAAACCCATTGACTAATTCCCTTCTTCAGCTATATATAGTCTTTTCCTAGCTGAATCTAAAGGTATATTTACTTTCCTTCTCAGTAACAGTTTAGGGATTTAAGGGGCCAAGACCCCTTTTCAGAAGAGATTCTTCAGGCCAGATTCAGCCAGTACGTACTCCCTGTGCCTACTATTTGCTGTTGGTTGGATGTGACCTAGAGAGATGCTTTGCAGATAGGAATCATTAGGCATTGATTTTTTAAAAGTAAAATTTAGATTAGGAACATAATTTTGATCAGCTTTCACGGAGATGTGTGCTTCTAAGAACTCATGCCACCTTTAGAAAGGGGACTCCAAAGTGAGTTATTTTTAGTGATGTGCCAGCATTATGGTTGTGTATGGTACGCCTGTTTGAACGCATTCAAAATGCTCAGGTTGACCATGACCCTGGTTGATTGGCCATGGGCAAATGCTAACTGTATTTTTGTTAGTTTTGAGCATGAGTAGTCTCCAGTGAGTTATCTGCCTTTTACTGTGCTAGACACTGAATATGCAACCAAATGAAGAAAAATGGCGTGTCCTGGTGCAAAGGACAGCAGAGCTCAGGCGTGCAGAGGAGAAGGGGTGGAGGGGGGTTGCAGTTAATGGCAAGACTCTTACAGTTATGAGAGGATCGTGGCTGGGACTGATACATAATAGCGATCCTTGTTTATGCCCACATTTGCGGTTTTCTGGGTAGTAAGAAGGACTTCTGGCCATCCTTCCATGGTAATTTTCTGAATCTCTAATAAAATGCTAAAAGGACTGAATTTGTAGCTTTTGCCAGTTACATCAGAAAATAATTGGTTCTGGTAAATAATAAATAATTTTGCATTTGTGAGTTTGATTGCCAGCCAGGTAGACACATGCTTCCTCTTGCCTTACAGCCAATCCTGCACTTGCCTTGTTCCTGAAAGGGCTTGGATGACCGACGTGCTCTGTGTGCTTTCAGGAATAGCCCCCTTTCTCAGGCTGTGGCAGGGTCTCCCAGGCAGAGTGCTCTGGCTGACTCCTTTCTTTGCATCTAACAGTAAGTGCAAAGACCTGATCCAAAACATCTTGACGCCAGCCTTTCCCCTGCTCTTGCAAATGTTTAAATTGTCCTGTTTGAATGCTGAAAAAATTATCATACTGTTTCAAGGGCTTTGCTTTCTGTCCTGTGGGGCAGCCAGCTCCAGCTCAGAATTGAGAAGTTTCCTTATTCCAGGGCAAGATTCAACAGTCTTAGAGATTTGTGACCCTGTGTCCAAAGCCAGGAAACTGTAGTTGAGCCAAAACCATTGGCATCACTGCTGAGAGTTAATAAATACATTCATTCCTGTAATACATTTTTATTGGCATGAGCAAGGCTTAATACATACCACCTTGTTTTCTTTGTGCCTGAACAAGGAAAGTTGTGCAAGTTGGACTTACCAGTGATTAAGAGACATAAGCAAGCTGGACTGATAAAAGCATAGATTTTATGACCACTATGTGTCATTATATCATCTTATCTGAGCTCCTGTGTAGCACAGGCTATAGAGCTTCATCCTTTATCCTTCTTAAGCCAATACATTTTGTTAGTGTGAGACTTTTCTCTAGAGGCTACCAGTCATTATTCTCTGGATTTGGGTTCTTGTGAGCATGCTGCAGAATCATAAGCAGCTGGCCTGTGTCAGAGCTTCTAGGCAACTTCTATTCCTGGTTCTAGATGTGATGTTGCTGTTACTTCTGCAAAAAAAAAAAACATGCAGAAGAGAAGAAGTTAAAAATACATCTCAATCGCCCTGAAGCCAGCCCCTTGGGATGCACTCCCTGTACATGGACTGCCTCCTTCCAAGAGCACATCTCCAGCCCCACATCTCCTAAGCTGTCTCTCCTTCCACATGTCCCCACTGCTTGCAGCTGCTGCTCTTTCTTAAGTATGTCTGAGCTGGGGGTACTGCGGACTCTTCTGGTGGGCTGATGCTTTGTGGTATTTTGGGTGTTTCCACCAGTTTCACAGCTGGCTGGGCACTGGCTGTGACCAGCACCTGGCAGAGACACCACTGCAGCCCCAGCTACCAAAACCTGCATGCATGCCCAATGCAGCACTTGGCTGAGTTAATGGGGTGCTCATGCACAAACTGACTGGGGCTCATGCGTGGAATATTTGGGTCCTCAAGCATAAAGTCTGTGGGCATTCATGCCTGTACTGATTGGGCACTCATGCATAAAATGCATCCCTCGAGCCTGAATTATTTGGGCATCCATGCATGAAGCATTTGCATGCTCAAGCACAACCTAATAGGGCATTCAAGCATATACCGATTAGGCACTCATGTACAAACTAATTGGGTGTTCATGCATGTACCAGTTGGACACTCATGCATAAACTAATCATGTGCTCATGCGTGAATTAATTGGGCACTCAAGAATAAATTAATTGACTGCTCATGCATAGACTGATTAGGCACTCGTGTGTACTAATTGGGCACTCATGCATTAATTTATTGAGTGCTCATGCAAGAACTACTGGAACACTCCTGCATAAACTAATTGGGTATGCATGGGTGAAGTAATTTGTCACTCATGCGTGGCCTGATGGGGTGCTCCTGTGTATTGTTTTGGCACTCATGCATGAGCTAATTGGGTGCTCTTGTGTAAATACCATAAACCCTGCAATTTATGCCTGATACTCCCATTCCTGTGCTTTCCAAAACCTTTAGCACTTTGGGTGGTTTGGAATCGAGTTTGAATTGTGCAATTTAGGCCTAGAGCTGAGTGGGGCAGTAATTAGAAACAGATGGCACAAAAGAAGAGCTGCTTCTCTTGCAGAGATTAATGACCATCAGTTATACATTCTGTGCCATCCTAGAACATATTTGCAGCTCACGTAGTTGCTGTTCCTGTCCTTGCCCTTTGTAAACACCAAATTCCCTTTGTTCCAGATCACTCTGCTCTTCTCCCAAGCCTCTCTCTTTCTTTCACAGCCTGTAGTTTCAGAGCTCACAGTCATTGCTTTCTTCATAGACAGCAACTTTAGTAAGTAAACTAAGCTGTACCTGTTTCTCTCCTCTTGTGTTCTTGGGTCTTTCTCGGGTAGTGGGTGTGCCTCTGTGCTGGCGGAAAATTGCTTCTTCTAATCATGATACAGCTGGTAAGGCCTCATCCCCCAAAGGAATACTGATTTATGAAGGGAAGCAGCATCCCTGAGACAAGTCAATCCAGCACTCTGTTTTAGTGTGAAGCATCTGTAAACAACAAAAAATTGGTGGTAGAATTAGATGATGTCTTTACCAGTGACCTACCTTAAGACTGCTGCCACAGCTAGGAAGAAATTAAAATATTGGTTGCAATACAAGCTCTCACAGTAAATATGTACTGAATATGTCATGTAAGTGCACATATGCAAAACACATGACTATGGCTCAGGCTGCCATCACCAGATGGCACTGTTACATACGCACCCGTTCTTCCGTCCTTTGTGGTGTTGCTGTAGGGTGGGTTGCTCTTTTGGGAGAACTAGCAAACAGCAAAAGAGTTGCTGTTGCCTTAATTTCTCTAAGTAGATTCAGTTCTTGTGATACTGAGCTTCCTGGGGAACGGGCAGTCGTGATTGACTTTTTTTGCAGGCTGTTTGTGATCGTTTCTCTTCGAAGACTAAGGGTTGTAGTGTAACCAAAATCAGGTTATACTAAAAACCCAACCACCACCACCACCCCCCCCCCCCGAGATGTGATGGCACCACTTTCTTTTCTAAAAAGAAACGGATCCGCAGATTAGCAGATATGAGGGGGAGCTGGTTTGTCCACTTATACAGGCCAGGCATGTGGACACACAGGTTGGCTACCTGCACAACCATAAAACTGTATTTCTGATACTGGACAAGAGTTTTTATTTCTGATTTCCAGGAACTATAATTCAGATTTTGCAACCATACACGTATACAATTCCCGCTGAAGTCAGTAGGTCACTTTATGTGTAGAAAATATTGAAGAAATCAGCTCTGTGGGTGGCGTATGTCCAATTTCATGTTTTATTGGTCTTAAACTAGCAGCACTGCCCCATTGGTCGCTATTGCGTATTTTCAAACATCTGATATTGTGGTTTTGAGGTTTCAGCCGGGAGTCTGATTGGAAATAAGGCACAAATAAGATACAACAGCTGTCTATGGCCTCTTGGCCTGAGCTCGTGTCATGCAATTTCAACAGTTCACACTATAGAGCTTCTACAGCAACATATAGGAGGAAGTAATAGACCAGCTCCACCCAGGACCTTCCACTCCAGAAACACAAGGGTTGAGTGTTTCAAACAGGTTCCTTGCTACATTTCAGAAGTAGATGAGAAGATGGCAACTTCAATCCAACTCTGTGCAGCAACTGGGATAGCCGTGGCACTGGTCCTGGAACCCCGTTTGGCTTCCAGGGGCTAGTAGGGGGCTTGATACACTGCTGGCGGTGAGGGTCAACCTGCAAGGAGAACCTGGCTGCCTTGGTTAACACAAGGACGGAGCTTCCGCTGCCCTGTGTCTGAGAGTGTCTCCTCCCTTTGGTTGCTCATTCTTGCCAGCTACTTTGGGAAAGCCAGCATCTGTGTGTGCCTGGCCTCTTCTAGCAGCAGCATGTTCTGCTAGATTAAAGTGACATGTAATCGTGGCCTCTTAGTCTGTGGGATTCTCCTTGTAAAAATAAAAAGCCTTGATTGTGTTGATTACGGTGGTTCTTTTGGATGGATGCTGCACTGCAAGTGTCAGTGCATGACTCGTTTGTACAATGAAGCACATAGAGTAAAAATGTGTTAGGGCAAAACTTTTTTTTTTTTCCTTTTTTTTAAAGAGAATTCTTGGGGTCCTTTCCAGGCTTTTGCAGTGACTTATTGTGAAACTTCAGGCATGTGTGTTCTCTCCCTTAGTTTATGCAGGTATAAAACAAACATGCAAACACGTATTTACCCAACGAACAGACTCCCAGTGGAGCAGGACCTCTGGCTTCTGTTGCTGACTCTGGTGTTGATCACTGCAACATCTTAATGCATTGGACCTCAGTTTATATATTGATAAAAGGAAGATAAAAATATTAACTCCCTAGCAGGTGCATTTGGATTTAATAACTAGTTGTAAAGCACTTTTAGACTCATCAGTATGAAACAGGTTATCCTGGAAAGTATCATGATTCGTTCTGGTCCTCTGATGCATTTCCCTAAAATCTGGTCTGGATTCCGTACTGGGGGAGGGACTGGTGATGGAGCTGCAGCATGAAGGTGGGCAGATGGCTTCGCTTTGCCTCCTGCATTAGAGGGTGCAACCTGCTTCTCCTTCAGCTGCATCACCTGCAGTGTTGGACCACACCTTTCAGTCAGGTATGGCACTGTATGGTGGGGCAAAGTCCAACCCAGCCACGTCTGAACTCAACTGGGGTCCCCAGTTGCTACCCCAGTACAAATGCTAAAATGATCCCCCATGCTGCATCTGAGGGCAACTTGTGCGCTCTGCAGGGCTGGAGCCTCAGTGTCTACCAGATTGCTGCCAGCTAACTGGAGAGGTAGTTGAGTAAGAAAATCAAGTGTTATTTTCATTTGGTAAATGGAAAGCATGGAGCAGCCCTTCCCACGTTTGTTACTCCCTATTCAGATTATTCATTTCCACACGATTAAAATGCGAATGTAATTCCTGCCCTTTAAACTAATTCATGTAAAAACTTTTTCTCCAACCACTGTGTAGTCTCTTAATGAAAGCTGGGACTGAGTAAGCCAAGGATGGAAATTAAAGCATTACCAAAGTGCTCCACTCCGTGCTGCATTCCTGAGGTGTCTTATCTGATCCTGTACAATTGCCATGGGCCTTTCAGGGCCGGATTCTGCGCTGCTCTGCGCTGAGCTGAGGCAGCAGCTGCCTGAGCAGAGGTAGCAGCTTTCACCAGCTTAAGGCTGGTGCAAGCGAGGGGAGAGTTGGACCCGCTGCCTCCTTCCTGGCAGGAATGAACTGCACCACTTGAAGAGCAACCTTAATTGCTGCTGAATCAGTTAGGCCATCTTTAATCAAATCCTCCCCTCCCCAGCTTTGACATGTGATTTTTATCTTTTTCCCTGTCAACAGTATTTAGTTATATTAATGGCTTTCCTGGCATGAGCCAACATGGTTTTTAATCTATTTGATTTTGGTAGTTTTTTCTCTTACACTAGGAATAACCCCATCATATTTGCAAACCAGAACTACCCCAGTTTTGCCCCAAGTTTGCGCAGTGAAGAGTCATCTGTGCAGGTAATGAATGGTGTGTTGTTGCTTTGCTGCTGGCCTGCCATCAGGAACTGCCACTAAGTCTCAACTGACTTACAGCAGCGTGGACTTGGAAAGCCTTGTCCTCTGGACCTGCCAGCTGTCCCCGAGATGATGTCTCATGGCCAGAGGGAAATCAAACCAAACCGACAAGAACTAGCGGGAGGTCCCAATTCCTTGTTCACTGCTGAGCAGTGGGACAGTGACCGTCCCTATTCAGAGCGAAGCGTAACGTTACAAGCTAGCCTAGAGTAAGGTATTACTCAGCACAAATAAACAGATAGTAATATGTCCATCTGCATTTATAGATAAGAATTGAACACAAAGCTAAACAAATTAAAATAACTGGAGCTGCCTCTGGCTGCAATGCTGTGTGGAAGCAGATGCTCCCAGGACACTGGGGCACAAGTGAGGAGAGACAACAGAAACCAGGAGTGAGAAAAGACTTAATGCGGCTGATCCTTCTGCTGATGCAGGGTTGTTTTGCGCCATGTACTTTCTTGTGCTTTATTGAGTTTAATTTTAAACATCTTGGTTGATGGGGCTTCTATGGTTTCCCTGGGGAACTTGTTCCTTAGCCTACCCTAAATTTCCCTTCATCTTTATCTTAGATCTTCCTTTTTAAAGCACACTAATGAAGTGAAATAGTCCTTTCCCTTCTCTCTGTGTTTCTTGTGATATTAAAATATATTTTTCCACACCTGGGTAGGCGAGGAGGGATTTAAATCCATTCTGCAGCCATGCTGGAGTACAGAATAAATGCGTAACTCGATGGGAAAGGGTTTGTAGTAAACCTCCTGCAACTGCAGCCGGTTGTAGACTAAGATATGGGCTTGCCTTTATAGGTCTCATCTTTGCTTCTCGCTTCCTCTCATCCTTCAATTTTTCAGTGTATCCTGTACCATCATAGAAGACCAGTAGGAAAATACGTGTCTCCAGAATTTTCAAACATTGCAAGAGCATTCAGCAGTTTTCTGCCAGGACTGTGTGTTGTTAGAGCAGAGGCAGATAGAATTTCATAACCGACCAGTGCAGGGAACCTCCAGAAATGGGGCTTAGAAAGCAACATGCCAGTGGGTATTAACCTCTTCTAATCGACATCTGCTTCACTGTTAGATGTTAAGTTTATTTTACTAGAACTGCACAGGAGAAGGGAAGGTTTTTTTCTGATCTTCGAGGCTATAGTAAAAAAATTGTGAAGAAATCACTGCAGTTAATTGAAAACAAAATATTTTTTTTCTGTGACAACTTAATAAATAAATAGACAAAATGTTTTCTTTACAAGCTTTTTGATCTTTTATTAAAAAAAAAAAAAAAGTGAACTAAATATTGACCTGGATATTTTGAACTGAAAAACTGGAATGGTTTAATTTTTCTGGATTTTCTTTTCATATACTTTCTCCCACTCTTGAAAAGCATTTGTGGAAAAGTTATGCATAATATCTCAGAATGGCCTGACCAGATTTTTTTTTTAAAAAGCTACATTTTTTTGCCCATCTCTGATTTTAATAAAAAATAAAATTGAGGTTCTTACTTGCATAGAGCTGGAGGATCCAAGGGAATGTTGGTTTTAACGTTGCATTTATGCATTTTTCTTTCAAAGCATCTCAGAGTGGAAGGGAAACAATGTAGGGAATAAAAGAGAACAAAGGCTCGATGCAGAAACGAGCATGATGACAGTGCAGTGAGGCAGTTTATGACCAGAATTGTTCAAACAGCTGGAGATTGTATTACACTGTTTATCATGTTTAAACCCGTGTCAAAATGACATACATTGTGGAAGTTTTTGTGTGAGATCGTGAACTAGGTATTATGTGAAAAAGTCAACCATATGTTATAATATTCTTCTGGGGACAAGAAATCTAGCTGAGACTAAAGGGAAGGGTGAGTTCAGTAAAGAAGTCATCTTCTCTTGAGACAGAGGTGACAGTGTGAGTTGCATACAAAATACTTGTGTGGTTTGCAGAGCTCCATGAATCATATAATTTAGTTGACTTTTCCCCCCCACTTTTTCTCTCTTTGTAGAATAACCTTGGGTTTGAAGTATTTTTTCCCCTAATGCTGGGGTTTTTTTCTGATTTGGGGGAAAAAAATAAATCAGTTTCTTCCCTTTTCCATTTTCTTCAGTCTGTGACAATCCAGAATGAGCGTACCTGTGGCTGGCTGCCTGGGAGTCACGTGTGTTGTTTCTGTTTTCCGTAACTCAGAGAGACTTGTTCTTGTCATCACATTCTGCTTGTGAACACTTCTAAAATTTGCAAGTCAGCAGAAGACTGGGGCACGGCAGAGAGCTCCCCTGGCCTACTGGACAGATTGAATTTCACCCACTAAATATGTTTCAAACTGTGAGAATTCAAGCAGCTCACAATTTCTGTGGTCATTTGTGCTAATAAAGTTTGACAGCCTGAGTGTTAATGGAAGGTAAACAGGAGAGGGGGTGCTAACAAGGTCATAATGAAGCTCACATTTAAATTGAATTGAAATGAATATATGAACACTCATGAGAAACAGTTTGTCTTTCTCCTCTAGGCTGTAGTGCAGCATGTGGTAGCAATGGGCAGTTTGTGAGTGGCAGATAAAAAGGAAGCTGTAGCTATTCTGCAAGGACAAATTATAGCTCATTTAATGAAGAAAACTGAAGCTAGAAAGGATAGGGTAGGATGCTCTTTTTCAGGAGCCCACCAGTCACGGCAGTTCACTCTTGCCCTCTCATTGCTGTGACTCCCAGCTAACCACACTTATGTCTCCAGTGTAATTCCTATTGATTTCAATGGCACAAGCCTGCGGGGAAGTGCTGATCTGGGGTCAAATTCTACCAGATGTGAACACTCTCAAGTCCTCTTAAATTCGATTTTGAACTCAGGACTGCTTCACTTCTTGCAGGAAGCGGCTCAGCTGAGATCAGGCAGGCTTGCAGATCCTTTGAAGAAGTCTTTTGCTACTGCCATGGTCAATCTTTTAATTTATTCTATTTTAAATAATGCCTGAATACAGACAAATGAGTTACTTGCATTCTTTCGTGCGCGTGCATACAATGAATATGTCATAGCCGAGGAATTGGGCTGACTTATCCAAAGCTGTTGGCCTCTTTCTTTCCAGGCGTGCTTTCCTAATTCCAGATGGATAAGAGAACAGTGGTGTGCAAGGAACCATCCCCCTCCCTCCCCTCCTCCCAACTTTGGCCTAGTTGTGTTTATTGCCTGTGACTGAGGGAGTTTCAATATCCTTGCAAAGTTCTGTCTGAGGAAACCCAGTGAACAGAGCATTATTGGTGCAAAACCCTCTGTAACCATCAGATGCTTTTCTGTGACTTAAAAACATTTCAGGCTCTTTTGTAATAAATGTAAATGGCAAACCAGAGGTCAGGGATGGTCTCAAGGGCAAAGGCTTGCGTCTAATCTTTATTTTCTCTTTATGAGCTGCTGTAACAACTTTGAAGGTATGAAAGAAATCAGCAGAAATGTGAGACAAGGCAATCTTATTAGGAAAGTGGTACATAGCTTCTCAGACTTGTTCTTTGACCTCCTTTGAAACAACTATGGGGCCAGGGTCCTCAGATGGTGCAAAAGGATAAATGTAGCTGCAAATTTACTTTAGCAGGGATTTAGTTTTCTGTTCAATGATAGCTTCTCTCCCCCCACCAGAAAATGCTTGCAGCAGAAGTTTTCAGCCATTTTAATCTTGGTTTTAATATAATGGTTCTCTTTACATATTTTTCAAATTACCATAGAGATGACAAATTGCTTGAGCTTAGTGTTTCTGGATATCTTCAGGAAATGGGGCCAGCTTAAGAGATAAAGGTTTTGGTCTTGCAGTGATCTTTAAAGCCAGTCCTCATAAGCCTCCTTAGAAATTGGCGTGTATGGGGATAATTTGGGGTTGGACTCTTGGTTTGATGACATTATGTTCTTACCTTTACAAAAACAGGGTCTTCACCATTGAAAGATCTCTTGATACTGTTTGCAAGGATGGAGACAATAGTGTCAGATTGTTAGGCTGAATGCTCAGGTTTTTTAATAATCTGTATGTTTCACTAATGCCCTGTATATGACTTTTTGGCTTGACACTCAAAAAGCGAAAGGCAAAAAACCTCCTGAATTCCTTTTGCATTCAACAAGATGTTCCGTTTACCACTCCACCCCACATAAGATGTCTCATTTTTGGGCTGTTGCATTTAGGGCAGGGGAAGGAAGATTTGCAAAGCTGGCCAAGGTGGAGGAAATGATGGCACTTGCTCTGTACTGTCACTAACTGGGTATGAGGCTTAGCTCCAACCTGGGAGCCCCAGGTTTGATCCCCTTCTGTTTAAAAGATGTCCAAATCTCACCCAACCTGACTGGAAGTCCTTTCAAGGTGGGAGATGCGCTTAGGGTCTCCCCAGTGCTCCACTTTGCGTAATACACTGGGACACAAAGAGAAAGGACTGCAGTCTGGTGTAATGGCCAGCCAAGGATGAATACTGTCCTCAGTCCCTCCACTGGCCAAAACTGGGCAGCAGATTAATCCTGCGGCCAGATATTGTTTCCCAGCAAACAAAACGTTTCCCAGCAAGTTTGCTGTGTACCAGAAAGAGATTTCATCCATTTCTCACTGAGGCACTGCATGCCTGTTGCAGTTGATGCTGTTTCCCAAACCATCCCATGCTGTTCAACCACATTAAATATTGTGCTGAAGCTAATTAAGATGACAGTTTGGGAATGTTTTTATTAACTTTGCTTGCTGAATTTCCTTGCCCTCTGGACCCTGGCTCTTGTAAGTAACTTTAAAAAACTGATTCAGAGCATTTTTCCTTTATCACGTTCACATTGGTGTTAGCCTGTAGGTTGACACTAGAATTATTGCCTGTATTAGTATGAAGGAAGAGTGGACATCTAAATGCTTAATCTAGTTTAATCTAGAGGGATGTGACTGACAGGCTTTTACAGCACTTCCTTAAGGATGGGAAACTTGAGTCTCTGACACATTTAATTCTTCTTTAGCTGAATATCCACGCAGCCGGCGTTTCTGACAGTGCTCCAGGCATCCCTCCCTGCTGCAGAGTGTCAGGAGGGCTGGGGCAGGTCCTGCACTCCTCAGGTCTGGACAGTCCCTATAAAACACCAAAGCAGAAGAGCCCTGATGCATGGGGCAGTGTGCAGTGCAAACCTACAGCCAGGGCCAGGTTTTTGACATGACAGTTTCTGATCTGGAATTTTCATTTTTAGAGTTCTTCATATTTTACCTGTAAGAATGCATTTGAGGAAAAACACAGTCCTGTTGGGCTTTAGGCTGCAGGTCTAAGAACTGAATGCTCAGAAAAAAGTCTTAAGTCATTCCGTAAATACATCTCGGGGATCTTCATGTCCCTTCAGGCTGGTTCCTATGCCAGGAAGAAAAATTGCTGCAGGCTTTAAATCTGATGAAATTCTTCTGTTTCTTCTGTGTGAGGAAGTGGTTGAAGTGACAAAATCTGGTCAGTCTGTAAAAGCTGTTTCAGTCGTTGATGAAGGGCCAACCCTCATGAAATCACTGAGAACTTTTTCCTTTGGGATGATAAATGGTCAAGCCCTCAAAAAAATATCCTATCCTTTAAAAAATGCCCTCTGAGCATCAGAGTGAATACAGGCGAAGGCACAGTGCTGCATGTGCTGCAGGTCCCCTGTGAGAGCAAAAAGGAGACAAACACATCAGGGGACTGGTGAGGGATGGGAAGGGGATCTAAATATGGCATAGTAAGCCCATTTATTTTCTTGTCACCCCAGACATATTAAGCACTGGCACCTATAGCTGACAGATAAACAAACTGTGCTCTCTTTTAGAAAATATGTGAACAGGGTTGCTCATTGTCAGTCTTGCAGTCAAAAAAATAATAAACACAGATGTATATTGGAGAGGGATGGAAATGCTCTGAATTCTCCCAGCTGAAATTCAAGGCTTTGAGAGGAGCCAGAGGAGGGACTCTCCCTGCATGTCACCGGTAGCAGCAGCACATGGGCTGTGATCCTCTTATTTAAGGACTTGAGAAAGTTAGGAGGAGGACCTGGCATGCTCCTTACTTCATTCACAGGCATTTCTGTCCCCTAAATGTACCGATTTCTTTTCCTCCCTGCTCTGATCCCTCTTGGGCTTGATCCCACTTGGGCTATGGTAGCAGAGAGGGTGTCAATGACATGAGCTGCCAGCCCTATTTTTCTACCTTTTATACTGGTATATAAATTTGAATTTGAGCGGGGGAGCTGGTCTGTGAGCTTTGCTGCTTTGAGACTATGTGGCTGTTAAAGAAAAATATTGCATATAAATTTATATTTTGTTAATCCTGTGTATGAAATCATGATTTTCTAAGTGACAAGAGTATACTAATTATAAATTACTTCATTAGGCAGCAGTTTTAAGAGAACCCAAAGCACCTCTCAAATATGTCTAGTAAAGAATGACCTAATTAGCAAACCCTGCTGTCTGCGTTGTACCCATCCCTGGGAAATGTTAGGATTTTTCAAGATAAAATGTTAACTTAAGCTGTTAACTGTGTGTGCTCTATAGACAGTTCATGGTGCCACCTCGCAGTAACTGTAAAGGATCAGTTCTGCCCAGCCAAATACAAAGGGGAGGGCAGCTGGATTTGTCCTGTTGTTTCTGTCTTGCAGTGAGGTGTCTCTTGGAGGGCTGACATGTGCCCTGGCAGGCGCAGGGCAGCTGGCTCTGGCGCTCTTCTGAGCACGGCTTCCACCTCCGGTGCCTGCGTGCCATGACCGTGCCGGACTCTGCTCCTGCTCCCGGGCCTCTGCCAATGTCCTGTGGCTCAAATCTACTTACCCATTCCTCCTCTAATGACATAATTAGCTTTCTACCAACTGCACTATGCCAGCAAAGCTCAGTTATCTCATTTTTGGTTTTAATTGGTGCTATTCTAGTACTTAAATCTCCCTGTCACAAGTTAGATCCTATTTTTTAACTTTTTTTGCCTGAAATGGGGGGCAGCTGTGCAAGAAGAGCTGTAAATACCTAGAAAATAATTTTGCTTCAAGCGCATTTTTCTAGCTTGTTGTCTGTAAAATCCCAAAGAGCAGAGATTTGTTTTGTTTGATCTGTTTGTTTGCAATGAAAGAATCTTGTCTTGGCTGTGTTCTGATAAATCCAAAACGTCCAGAAAAAGAAAGTTTCTGTAATAAATAAAAAAAAGTAGAATATGCACAATAACTCCTTGATAGTTCTCATCAGGGAACTTCCACCCGTATTTTGAGATCCAAAATAAAATTCCCTTCACACTGGTATTTTTTTGTTTTATGTCAATGTTCAGAAGTTCCAAACAGGTTCACTATCCTCATGTGCCAGATGCTGTATAAACAGTAGGGAAAGAGTCAGCCCAAGCAAGTTTACAATCTAAATAGAAAACAAACCAGGATTAAACAAAACTTGGGAGAAGTTAAGGATTCCTGTTTATGAGTGATTTTTTTGTGAGGTATCCGAAGCCCCACATCTAGTTATAGTAATGATTACTTTTATTATTGTTTATCCTACAAAAATTATAGGATCAGTTCTCAGGATCTTATCACGATTGCTGTGTTAATTAATGTTATTTGGAAAGTCCCAGCACCTAGAGTTAAGATGTTGCTTAAGACCCAGCTTTCATATAAAAATACCCTCTAAGTTTCTTGTCTTTGTGGTTTTCGAAGGAGCTTGAAAACACGACTAAGATGTTGAAAAAACTCCAATTTGTGATTTTAAGAAGTCTGACTCATGACTTTTTAAATGTCTACTGTTAGAATTATTGGTAAAATGCTCATGACATAAATCCAGCCGAACAGGAGGCTCATGAATCCTTGCTGCATAATAGGATTTTCATTGTTCTGCCTTAGATTTTATTTCATACAGTCATGCAGAAATGGGAGCCTCCCATTTCAAACCTGTACAAAAGTGAAGCGCCAGAAAAGAAAGCAGTATTTCATTTCAGCTGCCTTGGTTTCTCGAAGCCTTTCTGCCTTGCTTGTGGTGGGACTTCTTGCAGGCGTTATGCGTTGAGTTTTGGAATCTGCTGAGTACCGAGCCTGAGATCTGGGGAGCTCCTGAACATCGAGAGCCGATATTGGAGGGTCACACTGTGCTGATCCTGCTGCTCCCGTATGGCTCGTCCAGCCCTCAGCCTCCGGGTACGTCCCTGCGGGAGGTTCTGACCCCTGGTCTGGACGGGAAGCTGGCAGACGGCTCGCTGCAAGGTGTTGAGGGGAAAATAGATTAGTCTGAGACAGAGAGTCTCAGAGCTGTCATGGTGCTTTAAAAAATAAAGCTTGAGGTAAACAAAGCAACACGCCTGTTTCCACACAGTCTGTGGGACTGCTGCCGCCAGCCTTTCCGACCAGCTCAGGAATTCCACCTATTTCCTACCCCAGCTCCTCTCTGCCTCCCCGTGTTGACCAAGACTTCCCACCAGGCCAGGCGCATCGCGAGCGTTGGCTCCCACCAAGGAGACTGAGGTACCAGAGGAGAGAGGGCTTGGCCTGGCCAAGCACTGGGAACACTGGCTGGGGCTCTGTCCCACGGCAAGGCAGTGGCAGGCCGGGGACTTGGATGTGGCTGCAGTTTCTTGCCTTAATGCTTGATCATGATTCCTTGGTTTACGCACTATTAGTACCCTATGGTTTATGTTTAAAATCTTTATATTTCAAGTTTATTAAACACCAGATCATTTAATACTTCTGCTGAGATAACTGGATGATTTGGGTTGGGTTTTTTTTTGTTGCTGCTGCTGCTAAGGTGGTGCTGTAGGCAGGACTCTGCTGGCTGAGGAACTGGAAAAAGCTGCAGCTGCGAAAGACTGAGCAAGTTTAGCAAATATATGACAAAGGAAAGGAAAGGAAAATGCCAGGGCTACAGAGGAGCACAGGTGTGATCGCATCACTGCTTAGTTAGAAACTTCTAAGCGTGATCATTTCCAACAGAAATCTTTTTTACTTTATTTTTTGAATGAATAAATAATTGGCACCTCTGACATGGAGCACCCGTGTGACTGGCAGCAGGACTGCCAGGCTGCTGCCCTGCCTGCCCCTCTCGGAGTTATTGCAAGGAAATGAGGGTTTTCTGCCCCCTCCTCTGATTTTGCAATTCTTTTATTAATTGGATTTGACTCAAGTCAGATGAAATTGAAGCTGGCCTGCCACTCATTTCCCCTTTAAGCTCTCCAAACAAAGCATACATGATACCTATCTTTTTTTTTTTTTTTGCTCGTCTCTTCTTAGAAGGATGGATTTCACCCTGTGTGGCGCACCATGGTTAATAAAAAACAACCCCCAAACTGAAGCCCTCCCCCCAAGCTTTCTGGTTTGGTGCCTGTAGCCAGGCCATACCTGTTGCAGGAGAGCGTGCCAGCCACATCTCACTTCCTCGGATGGAGGAGAAGCAATTTCTGCCAGAAGAATTATAAAAATAGCATCTTCTTTAATCCCTGGCTCTGATTTCCACCATGAGTGACCGTTAGCCATGAAAATACCAGTAAACTTTATTGGCAGTAAAAAATGATCTATATTATTTGAAAACCAAAAAAGGCAAGAAAAAATGTTATGGGACCATTAAAAGGTCCACGAGGAATCCTTGTTTCATGTTTGCTTTGGGAGTTTCAGCTGCTCTGATATGAATACTGTCTTACTGGATGCCTTGCACTACTTTTTATAGAAGATGAAGCAATTGCTTCTGGAAGAGTTATTCCTAGAGTCTCTTAAAATATTGTCATTTGGGTGACAGCAGCAATTCAGTAATCATTTTTGCCTTAAAATGGTCATATTAATTTGTTGCTGGTATTAAAACAATAGGAATTTCTTGTGGGATTTAAGCACTTAATTATTAATTGCAACTGCTGCATAGTTAGCTAAGGTTATGGTTAAAGATAAATTTTATGTCCTTGAGACCCACACTATAAATTAGATTGGCTTGAGAACTTGAGATAAATTGATAGAGTTTCTAAAGGGGATGAGGTCCATTTCCGGTCTGAACCTCTTTCCTTTTCATTCCTTCCCCTCTTGTTTCCTAAGCAGTTTTTAGAATTTTGAAAGTATAACACACAAAATAAAATAGACGTTTTCCATTGGGAAAGATTTTAATTGAGAAATGGTCTTTTATCTAAAGTTAAAAATTCACTAAAATGTATTTTTCTTCAAAATTTGTGTTCTTTTTTTTGACCGTAGTTTAATTTTTCATTTAAAATATTATCAAAGTCTAGAGATATTTTCCATCATAGAGAAATATCATTAACATTTTTATATAATACATAAATTTAAAAAAGAGCAAAGAAAAACTGAAAAATCCATTCATTTGATACACTGGATAACTTTGACAATTTTTTATTAAATAGTCTGAGGTTTTTGCCCATCCTTATTGTAATACATCCTGAGGCAGAAAAGGAAAAATCAGAAGAACATTGTATCAGAGCTTGTCTTGTTTTGTTAGTGTAGCTCCAAAAAGGTCTAAAATTACTCTAAATTCTTCTTTTTGATAAGTTCATATAAAGGCACGGTTACTATGAAAATAAATGAATCGAGCTCACGCCTGCTTTATTTACATAGCCAGATTCTCTCTTTGGTCTTGAAACTTTGCTCTGATCATGTGCCACCTGTCCATGTAACTAGATAGGTAACTTAATACTTCATATTATGCTATGATGAATCATAAGATGATTCAAAGATCTATTTTGTTAGTACACACTATGCTTAAAAAAGGGAAGGAGCAAAGCTCAATTTAGTGTCTGTTTTCCACTCACTCACTACCAATTAATGGGAATTACACTTCCATTTGATTCTCTCTTTTAGTACTGGCTTGAGACCTGTGTGGGTGATTTTGATCTTCGGTGTTGCACCCACTGACATAGTGGTGATTTACGTGGGGCATCTCTCATTGATTTCAGTGGAGCTCAGATGAGAATTGAACAACTCTTTTGACCTTCTTCATCCTGGGGGCAAAGCCAGGGATGGTGGTGGTGGGAGGTGGTTAGAGTTTGCAGGTGGGCCACCCACCCCACGTGGGAAGCCTTGTTAGGGAACAGAGCTGCCATCCTCATCCTCAACACCTCTATTTCGTAGCAGCCCGCATCAATTTTCCTTTGAATTTCCTGTGTGATCACTTTGTCTGATGCAAAGACAACTGTCTAGACATCTATTTTTTTTAAAAAAAAGTCTCTCTATTCTGCAGTCTGAGAGAGGCCAGAGCACAGTACAGATGGGTAAATATAGGGCATATGAGATTGATTTGAAACCAATAACTGGGAAGGTAAGTACTTGCACTCGACTCTGAAAGAGCTGCAGTTCTATTGCAGAGTCCTACATAGCTTTTAAATCTCACTCCTACTTACCTGCTCACTATTGACAGGACCAGAGTATTCCATTTCTCCAAGAGCCTTAATGGATTTGTTTTTTATAAACAGGCAGCAGTTCCTGGGAGGGGTGCAATTTTTTGTTGGTTTTATTTTGTTTTGTTCTCATATGAAAATATCATCTTAGCATCCTACTATTCATTGCAATCAGCTTAAGGAAGAAAATAGAGCATGTATTGACCTGGCTGTTTGCCTGATTATTTGCACTGTGCCTGTAGTAGGTGCAGTGCTTAGTATTTTCCCCAACAACTTTATTCTGTTTTCTTCTATCTTCACATTTCTTCTGCTGTCCTAGAGGGCGATAATACTAACTTTCATACACATGTGTGGAAGAGCTTGCTTTGTCCCTGGAACTTGTTAGTGTACAGCTGAATTTCCCATGTTTCTCTCATGCAGTCCTTTGGTGAGTTTATCCTTCTAGGTCTCCATCTTCTCTGAAATATCCTCCAGCTCAGCAACAGCAAGTAATTTACAGGCAGCTTTTCCCTGCTGTGACAGAACATTCAGAGAACAGTAAGAAGTGCAACGAATGGCAGCATATAGACTTGACTCCTCAGTGTCCACACCACTCTCGTAGCTTCATCAACCTTGATACTGGGACCTACCAATTTTATAAGCTTTCCATAGCACAGAAGGCCTTAAATCAGGGCAAATGAAGAACCTCACAGACTGGAGACTCACACATATCAACCGAATACAATTCAGTGTTGCATGGGTGGATGTTCAAGCAGCATCACCCATGGTGCTACCTGCTGAACGCCCACAGGAGATGACATTCTTACCCCCGTCCCAATCTCTCTGGGAGCATCTGCCATGGTGCCAGTCTGGTGTGGGGCTGGTTGGCTGAGTGGAACGGGGGCTGCCTCACTGCTTCTGGCTGCTGGTAAAATTACTCTGTGACCACAGTATAAATTAGTGGCCTTCCTAAAATTGCCTAGGGGACATCAGAAAAACAATCAGTTGAGTTGCTTCGGGCTGACACACGGCAGAACTGTTGCTGTTCCGAGCTCTGCTGTTTTCTGGCTTTGTTGCATCACTCACAGCAGGGCAATGATTTGCACTGTGTTTAGCAGCTGTTTGAATTACGGTGGTGGCCAACTTCCCTCCCCCCAAATGAAACCTTTTTGTGCTAAAAAACCATGGTGCTGATATGTTTTGAAAGAGTCACTCTTTGCTCCAGAGAAGTGGAATTCTAAAGAGGGCTGGGGCAGGGGAGAGGAGGTGGTACATCTGTGTTACAGGTGGGTATCTCGCAGAGGGTACACGGCTCGCCCAAGCTCATGTGGGAAGTCTGCAGCAATATTGGGAAATTAACCTAGATCTCACAAATGTCCTGCCTGCTGGCACAGTCCCAAACCATCCTTCCTCTTCGTTATAATTTAGATTTCCTAGTCTCCTGTAGTTCTCTTACCCCTCGAGGAGGGGATGAGGCACTGTATAGGCATTTCAGCATGGAAATACTTTGTTCTTCATTATTTCACTGAAAACTCACTATTTGCTTCAAATGGGTGCTTTTTTTAAAAAAAATGGACTTTGAATAAACATGTTACTGAGTATTTTAGGTAGCTAAGAGAAAGCCTGATGACCTTTCTGACTATGATAATTGTTTAGAATTGAGTAACTCATTATGAAAATATCTGCTCTTGACTTATTAACCCTTTTGAGGCGCAGTTTTTGGAATTTTTCCATTTGTCTTCAATAGGTCTTGGGTTGAGACCATGATGGTATGCTTTCCAACTGAAGTGGTTTCAGTCTTTTTAAAAACAGCCCACATTAGCAAAAGGATTTTTCACATCAAACACGTAGACAGAAGAGTGAAATCAGTGCTTATCTATTGCTTTGGCTGGTTCCTCAAGGCAGCAGCTTTGAGAAAAATGAGTAAGATGGAATCAGAGTTTAGATTAACATAAAAGATTTTGCTGGAATTGCAGGTATTTTTAAGATACTACAGGAAAATAATATATATATATAAAGGTTAGAATGAATAATTGTTTCCATTAAAGGGAGTTTGGTGCTTCTATTAGGTAATTCTAAGCTCCTTTCCCATTAATGGTAATTTGCCAGAAAAGAAAGGTACATTACATAAATATTTCAGAGTAACCTGGGCAGCAATTTGAAGATATTAAGCTTTCAACTTGACAGCCCCAAGCACCTTGATTCATCTTAACATCCAGTAAGATTCTAAATGCAAACAAACACTTTACTTGAACAGGACTGACTTCAGAACCAAAATGAGCTTCATTCTACAGGACTGAGCAAATATTAGGGACCAATCAATGTTTCCTCAAGAAGGTTAATTATTTCAGCTGGAGGAGAGCATATAGGGATGGACACATGAAGTAAACCAGAGTCATTTTTCTAAACAAATCCTGGATCCGCAGTCTGCACACAGGCAAACCTGTATTTCATCTGTGCTAATCTCAGAACAGCACTGTTTGGATTTGATTCTGCTTCCCCAGGAGCCAGTGCAGCAGCAGGACTGGGCTGTGGGAGAGGAAGGGTAACAGAATCACAGAATCACAGAATGGTCAGGGTTGGAAGGGACCAACGCCACAGATGTACAAGAAGCAGCTGAAATAGGTGTCACAAGTCATTAGGGCAAAGAGCTGCCACTCTATGGCCTGAGCCAAAGCCTGCAAAAAAGGAATGAAAACCTTTTTGGTGACTCCATTGGCCTTTGGATGAGCAGCGGTGGGCTGGATATGCTGAAGGACTTGACACCCATAACCCGGGGACAGTTACTGAAGAGAGGTCAGCTAGTGGCAAGGAACCAAACTTCCTTTAAAAACAGGGCTTGCAATGTTCATGATGCCACTTCTGGAGAACATACAGGATGGAAGCTTCTCTCAGCCACGGTTTTGTTCGTTAGAAAAAACTTGTAACAACATAATTCAGTTGTTAATACATTTTAGCTTTAGGACTATGCTAAAGTAATCTGTAGCAGATGAGTGAAGTCAGAGGAGCTGTGGTCTGCCCTGGTGAGGCCACATCTGGAGTATTGTGTCCAGTTCTGGGCTCCCCAGTTCAAGAAGGACAGGGAACTGCTGGAAAGAGTCCAGCAAAGGGCTACAAAGATGATTAGGGGATTGGAACATCTTTCTTATGAGGAAAGGCTCAGGGACTTTTTAGGGTCTTTTTAGACTCAGGGGGGATCTTATCAATACTTACAAATACTTAAGGGGAGGGTGCCAGGTAGATGAGAAGAGTCTTTTTTCAATGGTGCCCAGTGATAGGACAAGTGGTAACGGGCACAAACTTGAGCACAGGAAGTTCCATCTTAACATGAGGAGGAACTTCTTTCCTTTGAGGGTGGCAGAGCAGTGGCACAGGCTGCCCAGAGAGGTTGTGGAGTCTCCCACACTGGAGACATTCAAACCCGCCTGCATGCCGTCCTGTGCAACTGCTGTAGGTGTCCCTGCTGTGGCAGGGGGGTTGGACTTAGACGATCTCCAGAGGGCCCTTCCAACCCTGACCATTCTGTGATTGGAGAAAGGCAAGCAGTTCCAGAGAAACAAATCTGGCAATAAGGCTCATTCTGGGGTCTGGGTTTCCCTGGGCTGAGGGACAGTTTGCTGCTCATTTCCTCTCCTCCCCATCCTTTGGCACTTCCTCTTGGTGCTGCTGCTCAGAAATGAAAAGCAAATTCAAGATGCAGCTCAGGGTTTAACAGATGCCAATCAGCGAGTCCCTCCCACATCTGGCACCTTTCTTTTCCTCCTGCCTTTCCTCCTTTCTGTGCCCCAGGTATACATTTAAAGTTAGCAGCCCTGCCTTGGCCTTCCCACTTTTATTTTAAGGCTCCAGTTATAAGAGGGTTCTGTCTGTCTTCGTTCCTCTGAAGTGTTGTTGAATTTCTCTCTGTCTCTAGTTGTGGGGGGGGTTTTTTGGTTTGTTTTTTTTTTTTGGTTTTGGGTCAGGTTTTTTTGTTGTTTTGTTTTTAATAGGGTAAAAAGAGAAATTACTTTTCTTAATTCTCTGTCAAGTGTGAGCTGGAGGAAAGGCACAGAGTTCCCAGTCACACTAAAGCTCGTTTGCCATTCTCCATAACTCTAGAAAGTAGGTTACAGCCAAGAATACAGGGATTTGATTCCTAGCTGGATATGCTGGACAGAAACTGGCGTGGAGAAATATTGTAGTGTGTATCTTGTAATTAGTTCAGAGTCTCTTTATGAACACCCATTTGACATGCATGTCCTTAAAGGATTCATAAAATAGGGGTCGCAGTGATTTGTGGTCATTAAAGATTATTCTAATCATTGCAGTAATCCCTGAGACTGATCTATAAACTCTGTATAAACAAATACCAAGAGACTGTCTCTGTCTTTAAGAACTTACAATCTAAATAGAGAAAAAAGGCAAACAAAGGATTATCATCACCAGGGTTGGGTAGAGCTAAGAACAAAACCCAAATCTCCTGTATTGCCTTTGCAACATGTCCCTTCTTGTTCACTCAGATCATCTCGATTTTTTTTTCTTTTTTTTTTTTTTCAAGTAAAAGGGATTTCATGCCAGAGGTCTGGCATGATTCCAGGTTGGATAACTCTGGGTATGTTTACACTGTGCATTGGAGCAGGGTTTCCTGAGCGATCAGAGGTTACAGCCAGTAAGTCCAGAGGGCACAAACCAGCGTTGCTCAGAACTCCTAACTCACGCCCAGGAGTCGTCTGGCTGCCCTTGCTCTATGACCACGCTGGTACAAGGGCAGCATGGCTGCTTCCAGGCTCAGTTTGACTCCCCTCTGGCCAGCATGATGCAGCAATTGCAGCACACCACCTAGGTGCTTTTATATCATACTTCCCACTTACCAGGCCGTGTGGGAAGACTGTGCTTTAGGCTGTAGGTACCCACCAGTGTAAAACACGCCCTGTATTTCCTGGAGTGGGCTCATATCCTCTATTTCTTAGGCTAAACTATAAGAAGATCCTGCTGTTTGATGTTATGTGGTGTTCCGCTTCAGCTCAGAAGTGATGCAGTCACTGATGGGCATAGTGAGCCTTTGCAGAGGCTGGGTATCACTTCCAGTGTATATGAATCAAAGGGGTTTGGGGGTTATAAAATACTAAGTGTATGCTGTTATATTATACTGTGATTATTCCTGAAACACACAAACCTTCTCCAGTCTGTCGTTACGGGGAAAAAAGGCCTGTAGAGATCCGGTCACCCTTCTGAGGCATACCACTGCCATGGGACTGACACTGGTGAATCTCACACCAAGCGAAGGCTGGAGCATCCCTTGCTGAGTCAGGCAGTCACGTCGGCTCAGCTCCAGCACGGCTCTTCAGGAGTGCATGAGAGGAGGGAGGAGGGCAGAGAGGGGAGTTTGCCTTGTAAGCGCAGGCTTTGTGGGACACAGGTGGAAGTCTGTATTTCTTCCAGTCCTTAATGCTGTGGCAGAGCTAGACCTACCCTAGTCATCAATCAGTCTTTTAAATCTGTCTTTCATAGGACAGGTGCAAGAGTTGGTAACTACCTAATTTGGTGATGTTGAGCTCACTGGTTAGTGTTTGTAAAATGTTGTAGGAAGGCTAGGTGGTACTCTTGAGCTGGATTTTGCCAATGCTTACCCAAGAGGAAAAGTGCTGTGGAAATCAGTAGAGGCACTTGCTCTTCAGAGCCAGGTCGTCTTCTGCGTGCTGGGAGGTAGCAGAAGGTGCTCTGTTGGTCCTCAGGCTGCAGTCCAGATTCAATCAGGAAAACACTTAAGCACATGGTGAATTTGAGGCATGGGCTTATTAGTCTTATTGTCTTTCAGTCTTTGTGTGTTTGCTTTGCTGAGTGGGGACAAACTGAGGTGCATGAACTCCTGAGCCCAGACCTGAGGGCACAGGTCCTTAATTCGTGGTATCTTCTCTGGATAAGGCATAAGTGCATTTGATGAAAGGGCATCTGTCTCAGGCTTAGCATCTTGTGGCATCAGTACAACCAGCATCTTTACACTGTCGCTCAAGGGAGCTGCAAGAGAAGTGAGTGCTGATGTGCACAGCAACACCTGCGTCATCTGATACTGGCTTCTGCAAAGACAAAAACATCTCTAACCCTTGTATGGCAGAGCCCTGTACACAGTACTTCCCCTCTGGGACCTTTCACACCACTAAAGCTCATAGTGTTCACAGTCCTCTCAGTCATTCCTTTTAAAAGTAAGTTTAGTTTGTAAACAGTCAAAACCAGTTTAGTTTAGTAAATTTTACTGATCAATAAGTGGTTGGGGAGCAACTGACTGCTTATAGCTGGAACAGTTGGGCTGGAGAGCATCTACTGATGATGAGATTCTGCAACACACAACTCACACCTGTAAATGTTCATAGCAGCTGACAAACATGGATAAACCCTCTATTAGCTGTTTATTAGAGATCTTTTATTAAAGATATGACCCTAGTTGTACTAAAGAGAGAAAGAGAAAGAGGTTGGCGGGTGAGATTTTGACAGCCCGTTTCAGAAGGACTTGGGACCAGTGAAGCACAGCACCGGCCAGCCCAGCTCTTGAAAGCGGAGTTGCGGCACTGAGCAGTTGTCCTGGGCTGTTAAAGCCTCGCTAGCACGGCTGTGTGGGTTGCAAGGCCTGAGCCTCTAGTCCTGTATAGTTTTCTTCTTCAGCATGTGGATGGATTGGACTGTGTAGCTATTTCAGAGATCGCTGTGCCCTTCTCTCTTAGTCCGTGTAAACACAGTCTTTGGTTTGTAGCAGCTGGATTTTTGGAGGGTATATAGCTATTTAGGATAAAAATAGGAACCGCTCTAAATCTTTAGATGCCAACGTAGCCTTACGATCTGGCCCTAGATTACTGTTGAAAATGGGATTTAAGCTTCTGTCTCCTTAAAGTGTCCTTAAAAGGTTTACTCCTGGACAAGTTTATGCTCGAATTTAGAAAGTTTGCCATTCATCGTTCATTTGACCATACTAGGTATTTCACTAAGAAGGAATTAACGTAGGGAACAATGTGAGATGATTTTGAGGAGAAACAGCAAATAACATTGTTTGGAGGACAAGCTTATGTGAAGTTGAGCTGTGAATTTCTAGGAAGATGCTGTTTGCTACAGAGAAATAAAATGTTATAAAAATGAAAAGATATAGCCAAGCGATACATTTTGCTTTTAATTCTCTTGGCTCAGGATGTTTGGGAGCTTTCTATCCAGATACTGGAGCTGTGTATATTATGCACGTGGCACAGTACGCTATAAGCTTATATGGTCCCTGTTGTAGCTATTCCCAGACACCGCTGTACTGCTGTGGCATGGTGTGTACAGTCCCACAGATACGTCAGTCTAATGTCCTGTGAAACGCATCACAGATAATAGGATTAAGATATCTGAGCACTTAATTCTGCATTCATGTGTTTTCAAGTTGTTCCTAAATAGAAGAAAATTTCAGTGTAAGAAAGAGTGTAGTTGAAAGACTGAACTTCTCAACCCAGCATCAAGAGGGATAAACTGTATTTAAACAATATGTTTAAATAAAGTCTGAATTGATACTGATTCATTCCAGATGAGACTTTGGGATCTGTAAGATGTGTGGGCTTGCTGTACTATACTCTAAACTTTTTATCAGAAATAGTCACCATCTGTCCTAAAACAGGTATCTGCAAGACTTTGACACATGATCGCGATCACAGTGGCGTCCCTGGCCCTGGCTCCTTATCAGCTTCAGCAACCTGGGGTGTTGGCTCGGAAACGATTCCTCTTGCTGGTGTGTTGGTGCAGAGATCAATGAGTCAGCCTCGCAGGGCATCTTCCCAGATCTGATACGGCATTTTGCAAGTCATATAACGATTCTTTGACTCAGTTTCTCTCTGGGAGATGAGGATACCAGTTTCTCACTGAGTATTAGGGTGGGAAATGCTGTACAGCTGCAATGTCACATTCCTTTGTACTCATTAGACTATCCAGTATCCTTTTTATCCCTCTTTTTAGCATACAGTTTTGTAAATTTCCATGCTCCACAGTCTTCTGTCCATGCATTTTTTTAGTTTGTGTTTGCAACATGATATTACTATTTAATGATGTCTGGGTTTTTTTTGGTCTTCTTTAAAACACCTGGCAGGAGGACAAGCATATTCCTTTTCTCCTTGGCCTCCCCAGTATACTTCCAAATACCTAGCATAAGAAAGCTCTTAAGTATATGCTTAATACCTTCGTTATTTGAGGTGGCATGTAAACACAGTGTAGTTTTAAGCATGTTTCTGATTGCTTTTGTAAATAGAGATGCTTTCCCAAATCAGTACAATACCTCTATACAGGCTACTGAGCAAAGCTTCATTTCTTTGGTCACTGGGAGTAAGGACACATTCTGGTTTGAACTTCTGGCTCAGCTAATTCAGTTGGTAGAACTACTTACCGGTAACAGCCTGGTAGAAGGGATGCAGAGAGCTCCTGAGTCCCAGATGTCACTTTAGTTGAACAGTAGTTTATCCTTAGCTGTTACGTGGCTCTGAAGCCAAAACTCTGACTTGAGCATCACCACAGAGCATGGCATTGGTAGGTCACTGCGCTGTGGTACGCACAGCTGCAAATGCTCCATCAGGTCTTCTCCTTCTTTGTCTCTCTAATCCCTTTTCCCTTGTGTTGCTCTGTGGTGTCACACAAAAGGGCCATATGTATATATGTGTCTGTATATATATATATGCACATACACATTAGATTCTGTTCTGTCTTCATGCTCAGGGTTGCAGAGCAAAACTTCAGAGTAAGAGGTGACCAGCTGTGCACTGAGGCTTTCAGCAAAGGAAACCAAAGTCATCTCCAATTGTGAGAGTGTTTAATTGCTCTCTGCAGTGTTCACTGATTTCAAGGCCCATAGGGACCCCTGTGATTCTTTCGCCTGAACACCTGCATATTACAGCCTGTGGCATTTCATCCAGTGTTTTCTGCGTTACAGCCATTAACATGTGGCTGAACCAGAACGTATCTGAGAACAACATCCAGTCTCAATTTAAGCTTCTTTTATCAAAAAGGGCCTCATAGAATTAGAAGAAAATTCATTTCTAATATTCCAAATACACACAGGACCCTTGGAATACTTCAGCTTGAAAGACTTCAGGTAAGGGACCAGTTACGGTGTCCCACAGCATGCATATATAATTGTTAATTAGTGTGAAGAGTTTCTGCATTATTTCCTGTCTCAATAATTTTTGATTCAGTTTGTAGTCACTAATGCCTGTTTGTACTTGACTGAGGTAGCAGATTAAGACACAGTGTAGCTTGTTCCATTTTGGGCCCCTCCATGGTAAAGTCTTCCAGCATCATTCCAGACAGGAGATGACCAGTTCAGGTCACAGCTACCTATGGCTTTTTGTGTGTGCATGGGGTGGAGGGTGTTGCTTTTCAGTCCTGTTGTCAAACTTGTAGGCGGTATCCATGTAAACTTCTTTCCTGGTTCTTTCAGATCTGGTTTCATCGTCCTTCCTCTTGCATTTGGCATCATTCCCAAAAAGCTTATTTGCTATCTGCATCAGCTGAGAAACTTTTTTATAAAATCTTGGCTGTCCTTGCTGTTGAGTAAAGTCCAGGATTGCTGTTGTCTGCTCACGAGCATTGTTTCTATAATGAGGATCTTGGGTAATGCCAGCATTAATGTGGGCTTTCTTTGACTACTTTTCCAAGGTTTTGCAAGCAAGACATTTCTTGCTTGCCTTTTATTTATTTTTTCATGTAAGGCTTTATATTCTTGCAATATTCATGTAAAAGTTCTAGTCATTTCCACCATTTCACCTTCCCTCCATAGGTTTCCACAGTTTGATCATATTTTCTGATAATGTACTCTTTGCTGAAGAACCAGAACCAACCTTTCGTGGCAGCTGCATTTTGCAGTTTAATAAAATTGTATTTTCTGCACCTTTTAAAAATTTTTCTCTGTGTGTCTCAGCCCTAAATCAGGAGCCTAGGTAAATTATAAAAAACACCTGTCCTGATTTTTACTTCCATTTTGTGCTAGTTGCTTGCATTGGCAAGACCAGGTCTTGAGCCTGCCAAGTGCTGAGCGGTCTGGCTGGAGTCTGCCTGACCTGTGCGTGTTCAGAGCTGTGTGAGGCATTTGGGGCCCAATCCTGTGAAGCTTGCTGTGGTCAATGGAAAGACTCTCATTGATTTTATAGAGCGTTGGATCAACATTTAATCTTTGGCAAACACTTCACTGCCAAAAATTTTAAGATACTTAAATTTGAAAAGCAGAGGTGTGGCAGCTGGAGCCCCTAAACCGGACAAAAGAGCTGTGGACACGAGCATGCGTCTGTGGGAATGTCAGTGCTGTCTTTTGTGTTCGTCGTGTGTCATGTGTGGTGGGTAGGAAGAATTAAGAGCCAGCAGGAGATTGGTTTTAGCAAGATAGGTGTGTACTATGAGCACTTGTTGTGATACACGAGTTAGGAAATGTGAAAATCCTGAAACTATTGTGAACAGCAAACCCCCCATTTGACTGGGAGGCAGGAGCTTGGGGGACTGTGGACTCACAGAGCCCCAGGGAGGACAGAGCTCACCCACTGTGGTGTACTGGCGGCAGCATGAGTGTCTGGAGGCAGAGGAGGGAGAAGAACAGAGACCATCCACTACCAGAGGTCCCCAGTCAAGTTGTCTAACTTAAGTGACCTTTCATGGTAGCTGGAACAAGAGATCTGTATCATATATTTTTGTCTGTATGTGTTTACAAAAACACTGATTCCCATTTGTAATTCTGAACTCATCCCTGTGCTTTCCTGGAATACATTTATTTTCTTCTTTGTTCGTGTCTGCTGTAAGAAAGACCTTGACTTACTGTGACAAGCAAAAGAGTCGTTACTTCTCCAGAAATACGAGACCTTTCAGGGTACTGCAACCTGTGGCAGTGTTGCGAATGCCAGGATTTATATTGTGTTTTGCGACAAACTGAAGGGCCACAGAAAGAGAGAGAAGTTTGCAAGGGGCAAATGGTTGAGAGGCAAATGACAAACTTAAGAAAAAACTGTTTTCACAAAAGAGAAGAAACAGCTCAGTGTCTTCCCTTCTAGGGTATTATTAGGGCAAATCTTGAAACTTTGGTACATTTGAGGTAAGTGCTTTTGGGGAGATAACAGCCTTGCATTCCCATCTTGCAGAAGACCAGTTCAAGCCCAGGTAATTCCAATATAAGGGCTTGTGAAATCTCTGTTTTCCTGCTTTCCTTTGCAAGCTAAGCAACCTGCCACACCTCCAGATGTTGCAAATAGTCCATGGCCCTGTATGGAATATGTAATATTATTCTGATCCTTTGATCTTGCAGCACACTGCAAACCTCCAAGCCTCAACAAGCCCTGCTGAAGCAGGGGAAATGCTCATATTCCTACCTTTGCAGGTTTGGAAACTGTGGCACAGAGGTTTGCCTTCCCTGTAGCCACACAGCAGTCAGTGGCAAGCTGAGGAGTTCCAGTGACCTCGTGCATGGGGCCAGGATTTCAGAATAAATCCTTTGATTCCCAGTAATGAAACTTCTTCACTTTGTGGCCTCCCTACCTCTCTCGCCCCTTCCCTTTCTTCCATTTTGGAGCAATAGGTGTTGTGAAACAGATTTGTTAAAGCTTCTAGCTTCTGTGGACCCAGCAGGAGTGCAGCGTAGGACACTTGTGGTGCTCCCCTCCTTTCCTCTTGCTGCTGCACACTGTAGCTGCCCTCCTTGACGGGTGGTTGGTCCTCGGTTCATTTTTACGAAGGAAACAGGGAATTCCCACAACCAAACAGAGCATGCATGTGAAACCTGGATAAACAAGAGGATATATTTTTTTTACTACTCCCTTCTTCCCAATTTCTGGAGCGCCATCCTCCCCTTGAGCTCATGTCGTGCCTGTGCGGCTGCACCCGTGGGCAGGCTGGTGGGAGCACTGCAATACTGTACTTTGGGCCGGGATGGGGATAAGGCACTTGTTGGGTGATTGAAGGAGAATTTGTTGCAAATGTGTTCTGGCGTGATACTGTCTTTTGGTATGTTGTGACTGGGTGTGTAACATGACCCAGCAGGGTAACCTGAAAACAGAGCCATGCTAAAAAAGACTTCTCCTCTTCCTGCATGTGTTTTTGTAGTGGTTGCTAGCATGATGCAGATTTATGTGTGCACCACTGGCAGTGGATGCAGAAAGCTTTGACAGGATTAGCACATGATTTTAGCAGCCCTCAGGAAATATGAGCAAAGGCTGGTTGGGATTTTGCCCTCCCTGTGCAGAGGGTCTCTTGCACCAAGGGTCTTCTGACAAAACTCATCACATTTGCACCTTTGTGAAGGTGTAAGGAAAGGCTGCTAACTGTGTTTGCTGCCTTGGCAGCAGCACCTGAGTTTATGTTGTCGTATCAGACACTGCTGCCAGATGCCCCTGCTCATCTCCTGTGCTTGTGTGGCATCTTTACCTCATCCTCTGAGCACCATTGTCCTCCAGAAGAGAACAAAGATCGCTGTTCCAAAACTTGAGCAATGGCCCTTCCACAGGCTGGTTGTTTTTTTTTTTCTTTATTTTTTTCCATCGGGACACACTGGTCATGGGGCAGAACTGCAGCATGTCACCCAGTCCCCATAATGCTGGTAGGTTGGCAGGAGTTGCTGAGGACTTTAACAGCCCTCTCTATGAAATAAAGGTATTCACAAGATGATTTTCATAGGGCTGGATGTGAAGGTTGTGCTGAATCTGTGTTGTATAACATTGACTGGGTCGATTTTTAATGTCATGACAATGGCAGCTTTGATCTGCAAATTGATGTATATTCACTGCACAGCTTGGAGATCCTGGTTCAGAAGATGCTACAGACTAATTTTGATATTATCAGATATGAATCGGTAGATTACAAGGGTGTAACTGCAGGAGCTATAGATGCTGAAGATATTTAAAGGAGGAAACAAAGGACTCAGTAGTTAACTACTGCTTTTAGTGGTACAGCAGGGAAAGAGGACAGCATGCAATGGGAAGTGTCTCCTGAGTTTGAGTGAACCTTCCTGAGGTTTGAGTGAAACCTGAACTATATAGCTTAGAATAAGGAAGACTATGTAGAAAACACATTTTAAGATATTCCCTCTTTTCTTCACCCTCACCCTCAAATTGGCCAACTGCATTCTGTTAGCAGAAACAGAGTTTGTTTTAGATTGGAAAAGAGCTTGCATTTTTGGAGATGGACTCGTAGTTTGGTTTTGTGCTTTTATTATGATAGATTTAAGAAACCACTCAAAGTTCCATACAGACACTTATGATAAAATGGCTTGTCTCATTGCATGATCTACTCAAAAATGCACTTTCATCCTAAGATCATAATTGTACAGATTTCCAAGCAGAGGCTAAAAAAGATAGATAGGCTCTGTAAATACACTGTATGTTTTTAAAGACAGGGCCAAGCAATTCCCTTTTGAATGTAACAAGCAGAATTTATTTGTCTTTCGTAAAGGCACCATGAGGTAGGAGAAAGCTTTTGATTGCAGAGGAGCCCATTGAATGTGGAATGCGGGAGGAGTGGGATGGCAGACAGCGTTCAGTGTCTGGTGGGAAAGGTGCATAAGGGTAGAGAAACAACAGAGGATATATGGAAATTTTCTAAAGTCTCTTGGAATGATTTCTTCTTCAAAGCACACAACCCACAAAACAGGTTTAAATAGTTACAATCCAATTTGCCGAAATTAAATTAAAATAGGATTTTGAAGAAATAGAGATATTTAAGTTGGCTGATGGCTTTTAAACCAGGAAGCTGAGCATATGTAGAAGGTCCATGCAGCAGATTCATAGACTGGGTATGTCTAGAGAACTGTTTTGGGGCCGAGAAATTACAATCTACCTTTATGAATTGTGATGGAAGCAGTTGAGTGTACATAGACCCTGTAAGGGAGGGGTGTTCTCTGAGGTGGTGCAGATGCCAAGAACGAAGGCTTACTGGCGAGCTTACCCAGAACAGCTTGGCATGGCACATACCTTATATGTGAGGATTTTAACATTGGATGTGTGGGAGAGCTCCATCCATTGTCAGCACCTGCAGTGGCTGATCCTCACTTACATCTTCAGACTTCCATAGAGGATGAGGTTTGGCCGTGTAACTCACTGATGCTCAAACTAATGCTCAGGCAGTGCCTCAACACAGGATGACTACTTGGTTAGTGACACAGCTGAGTGTGGGAGTGTCTGTTCCACTGATGCCTGAAACTGGGGATAGTAGAAGAGGCCTGCAGAGAAACTGAGGGAGTTAGGAATAAACCTCAGAGTAAACCTTGTCAACCTTGGATCTTACTTTCAAACAATTTTGTAATCTCAATTTTGCTTAAGAGCTGGCAACATTGAGAGAGAGAAGAATATCTCTAGGCTGTAGAGGCTTGAGTTTTGTTCCCATTGCTTGAGATGTGGAGCATTTTCAGCAAGTTGTTTTTGGGGGGTTTTTGGGGGTTGTTTGTTTCATTTTTTCAGCAGCCAGGTATTAAATACTATTCCCAGCTGTGCAAGTGATGTCCTTTTGTAAGAGTTTCTGTACCTCGTTTTGTCTCTGTGCCTCCTGGCACACCTTGTGTGGGGGTTTTGGTTGTAAGTTCTTCAGGACAGGGATTATCTCTTACTAGGGTGATTATTTGCAGCATGTAGTTAACTGTGCAGTGGACTTAACTCTTCTCCAGTGAGTTGTACAGGGAATTTACAGAGGGGTAGCTCATATGTGATGATGCCACGTTGTTCCTATGTAGGATAGCTAGCCCCTATTAAAAGCGCCTTCTAAACTCAAATTCCTGTATCAGGAATTGTGTGGTGAGCAGGACTAGGGAAGTGACCGTTCCTCTGTACTCAGCACTGGTAAGGCTCTACCTCGAGTACTGTGTTCAGTTTTGGGCCCCTCACTACAAGAAAGCCATTGAGGTGCTGGAGCGTGTCCAGAGAAAGGCAACGAAGCTGGTGAGGGGTCTGGAGAACAAGTCTTATGAGGAGCGGCTGAGGGAACTGAGTTTGTTTAGCCTGGAGAAAAGGAGGCTGAGAGGAGACCTTATTGCTCTCTACAGCTACCTGAAAGGGGGTGGTAGAGAGGTGGGGGTAGACCTCACTAGTAGCAAGCAATAGGACAAGAGGAAATGGCCTCAAGTTATGCCTGGGTAGGTTTAGATTGGATATTAGGAAAAAGTTCTTCACAGAAAGGGTTGTTGAGCATTGGAACAGGATGCCCAGGGAAGTGATGGAGTCGTCATCCCTGGAGGTATTTAAAGGATGGGTAGATGTGGTGCTGAGGGACATGGTTTAGTGGTGGTTTTGGCAGTGTTAGGTTGGTGGTTGGACTTGATGTTCTTAAAGGTCCCTTCCAACCTAGACCGTTCTATGATTCTATGATTCTTTTCTGTATGAATGGTACTTTGAGTGAGGACAAGACTCACGTTATTAGCTGAGTTAACTCAGTAGTGGAAACACACCCTAAGTAACTGTGCAGTCCCTAACACATTACATCTCCGATTTTATCTGAGGCCACTAGACATTTTTGAAATTAAAGTAGTGTTAATTTGAAGCTGTTCCCAGTGTTCAGGTGCCCTAAAGAGTGATGTTCTCATCTGAACAAGCTGTTCAACTCTCGCAATCTCCTGCAGCAGGATGTAAAGATTTTCCTCCCTTCTCTGAATTGAACTGAAATAGTTTTTGTCTGTTCTTGTATGGGTTTTGGGGTAGAATCCCTCTAATTGTGCCATTCAGTAGACACAGCTTTGTTTATTTTTTAAGCTGGCACAGAAATGCAGGATAAGCTTAGCTGACCACAAGCCATTAAGTGTTGTGACTTGAATTGAATACTGAACAGTATTGTTAAAGCATAAAGGGAAACTCTGGAATAAATTAACAGGTCATATAATATCTCACATTTCCCAGAAATGCAACAGCAGCCACTCGTCTCTTTTCAACTACTTTCTCAGCTAAGGGTGAGATATTTCTGCTCTAACTGAAGGCATCCAGAAATCAGACATTTACATTTGAGCTGGACCCGTCTGGAGCTGTGCTCCCTTTGCAGTTGACAAGGAGAAATGGGAACCTCCAGAGGGTGACTCAGCTTATCCTAAGACAGATGTATAAGATGGATCAGATGAATTGCTCTCAGAAAGTGACTGTCTCTCTCCACTGAAGGAGTTCCTGTAACCACCTTCTCCTCCCAGGTATGGGCGATTATCGCTTCATGACTTAAATGCTGGTGTACAGCTCTGTACTGCTGCACTGGAGCAGGATGGTGCTGATCACCATTTCCTTGCACCATTGGGATATTTGGGAGGAAGAGCATATTTGGTGCTTAGGGATTTCTGTTTGCCATTGGCAGATGGCAGGGCTCATGCTGCACGCAGCAGATCCAATTCATCTGTAATCCATTTTGTTAGTTTTCCTTGTGTGAGGAATTCTGCACTTTAAGAGAATCTATATCGTACACTGACAGGAGTGGACACAGGTATGTTACTATGAAAGAGCACATTAGTGCATCTTTTCTCTCTAACAGGCTTCAGCAGATCTGAGAACAAAATAGCTGCTGTCTTTGCTCGCAAGGGCGATTGTGGGACCTGGCTCCACATTGATTAAAGATGTGCAAAAGCTTGGGGGCTGCCAGAGCTGGCACTGGAGCTGAGCTCAGCCCAGGATACAAATCCAGCTGAAAAGTGGAGTCAGCAGCCCATGCAGTCTGCTAGGGAGTCCTGCCTACTGTGTAATATACACTCCTCAAAATAGGTAATGTCACTGCACTGGGATATCAAAGCCTTCTTCTATAGCTGGGCTTGATGGAATGAACATATATTCTTGTAGTTGCTACGTTTCTTTGGGCTGGTTTAGGAAGGGTTTTACACTTACATTCTGGAGCAATTGCATCACATTTGTATTTCAACTGACTTTCCAGGAGGCAGCACGCAAACTGCATTGAGACTGAAACCTTTTTTTGTCTGGATGCTGTCTGCTATAAACTCGCATTCATATGTGTAATCCCAGAAACTTTGATTGGAAGACTGGAGCTCACTGGAGTAGGAACTTCCAGGATTAGACCCTAAAAGTATATGTTGTTATACCAAATAATACATATTACTGCTTAAAATAGCATAGTTATAAAGCAGTGGCTGGCATCCAAAGCTTGACATCCATATTTCTGTTGCCAGGATATTTTCCCACTAAAAGTGAATTAAAAACATAGAAATCAATGTCTATTTAGACTGTTCATTATTATTGCTTGGTTAAGTATAAACAATTTGTCAACACATAACAGACACTTGGAGAGGATATTTCCTTGCAATAACACAAATCTGAAATTCTCCTGGCTGTTTCCTAACCTGGCACTCGCAACCTTGGATCCAACTGCACAACTCAGAAGTTTTGAAACTAGCCTTCTGAGCTGGGCTTTGGGTAAAGTTTCTCAGCAGTATATAATTATTCCCATTATACCTGTCGTCAATGATTCATTGACCGCTGAGGCATACATACAAGCTATTTTTCTCTTTATGAGGTTTCGGGGGGATGATTCACCGGTTATAAGTGTACATTATCATATGACTAAAGAAGAAAAAAAGACAAATGGAGTGAAGTGCCACTGAGATTTTCCATATTAAAACAAAAAAGAATTTGGTCAATAAAATAGTGATGCTTCTCCCATGTAAGGCCAGCAAACATCTGTAAAGCTTCAAAACAGCCATAATCCATACAGCTTTACTTCGGTTTTACACTCCTACAATTCAATATGCTGAAATCAGTGGAGTAAAACAAAGTAAATACAGTTGGGAAAAGGCAGGGGTATATTAGCTTTTCTTCTGAATGGCTTGACCTTTCTCTGCTCAGATGTTGGTCCTTCATTGTTGCTCACTAACACAGGATCACAGGTGCCGGGGGAGAGCCTTTCCCTACCTGTGCAACAGGGAGAGTAGGATGGGTCGTTCAGCGTAGCCATGGTGGCAGGGATGCTCACAACACACCTGTTCTGCTGGGTTTGGCTGCAGGAGAAGGGGGAGATCCTGGTCATTGGCTCCAGTCAAATCACATCACTCCTTGGAAGTAAAGTCATTGGTGAAAACCCAGAGCAGTCACAGGACTACCTTGACTTCAGTAGCTTTGAATGAGTTTTGTAACCCACAGGCTGATATGAAGATAGGTAGCAAGTACCATTTAAGGTGATGAATGGAAGAAAGAAAAAACCTCTTCCACTGCAAAATCTGGTCAGCAGAGTGAGATGGCCTGTTGAGCAACAGGGAAAATAGATTTATGTGTCACTGTTAGCTTCTACGAACAAGCCAAATTGCTTTGGCACAAAACACATGATATTTATTCACAAAAATGTGGAATTAATTGCTATCATCCACATTTTTTAATGGGAACATATTTTATTTTTTGGTTACAATAGTCCTGAACCTCAGTCATTGTCAGGAGCGGGGCTGCTCTGCTGTGTGAAGGGCCTGACGGGAAATGGCGGTGGGTCCGGTGGGGCAGGGCGGGAGTGCCATGAAAATGTCCATCCTACAGCAGCCGTTGAATGAAGGGAGTTCACTTACATCTTTGTGGAAGTCACGTTTATGTCCTAATACAAAGGTCTATTTACATTAGCTTGTTACCAAGAAAATAGCCTCCCAGATGTTTTATTTCACTGGCTGTCACATTTAGTTGATTTTCCTCTTCTCTGGCTTTGCTTTTAAAAGCAAAAGAGGTGAATTCTCACCTCTCCTCCTCTCTGTCCATATCCCTCTTCATGGCTGACCTGACCCATCTTCAAATGGAACTATGCGTTTCCTTGGTCTTGGATTCAAAATTTTCTACCTAGATCACCCAGGCTCTTGCCAAACATTGTCCTTTAGCCACCTGAGGCTTTGTACTCCTCTCCTTCCCCTCCCACACTGTGGGCCGAACTGCAGTTTGCACCAGGACACTCTTCTGTCATCTGAGTCACCAAAACATCCTCCTCGTATGCCTCTGCTTGTACTTGACTTTCCCCTTTGCCTGGACCACAGGAAAGCCTGCTCTGCTGGGGGCTGCTTTGGGATGGAACAGCACTCATTTAGCATAGAAATGACGAGTACCAGTTCCTTCAGCCTGTGGTGGAAGAGCTGGGTAAGAGAAAAGGGGCATGAGAAGAAGTGAATGCTAACTGAATTTGGGAAGGCGAGGCTGAATTGAGGCAGGAGGGAGTACTCGGTTACTCAGTTTGGAAGGCACTTCCTCCAGGTTAGCAGGAGACATTGCTGCTCTCACCTGAACTGGGATTTGCGTTTTTACAGTGTTTCTCCACCGTCTGTACACCACCAGCATGAATTGTAGTTATCCCTCAACTGACTGTCCCATGCTGATTAACTACTGAAGGTGTCGAGCTTGGCTCAACATGTCATATCCACATGTGCTGTGCTGCTTGGTGTAGACCTGCCTGTTTATGATACATCGTGTCTATAATCAGCAGCAGCACTAAACTCTTCCCTATTTCCATATTCTTATTGTATGGTTTAGGACATAATTTACCTATGCTTTGCAACCTTCACAGTTTTGCTGTATCTGGGTGATCTGCTTCCTCCATTTCCCTGGTTAATGAAGAATTTACTGTGTCTTACAGTGCTTTCATACATGTGCAGAAGAAAGATTTTTATCTCCAGAGACAGAGATCGCAGATATATGAATTATGCGAGGGGTGAGCAGGTCATTCTGATGCAATTCCATGGAAACAAGCAATTACATTTATAGGCACGGTTGAGTAAGGTAATTTGGAGCACAGCTGGCCAGTAGCAGGGATTTTCTACTCTCTAATCATTGCCATGGACCCACAGGCTGGAGGAAAGCCCAAGTTGAAAGGGTCACTCACAGGCCAATAAAAGAATATCTTTTGGCTGGGAACACCAAACAGTTTCAAAAACATGTTTTTCTTCATCTTGTTGAAACACAAGATTACACTTAGTCATCACTTATATCGTTGGACTCTTATGATCTCACAACTACAAACCTTTTCTTTTCTTCCTCCTCCTCCTCTTTCTTTTTATTTTTTCATTTTTTCTGAAGAACTATTTATTAAACGTATGTTTTATTCCTGGCTGGGGATTTCCACTCAGTTTCCTGTGGTCAATATCCCAACGCCTAGAGAGTTCTCAAAGTAAGGTTGGGGAGATCTTAGTCAATGCAGCAGGAAAGAAGTCATGACTATTCCCTTACATTAAATAGGTGGGTCAGATTTCCAGCTGGTGTAAATTATCCTGGCCCATAGATCTGTCCAGATGGTATTTGCAGCTTCTTTTGGAGACGTGGAGGAGTAAAGCTTTGCTAACAGAGATGCTTAGGGAAGTGTTCAGTACTTGAGAGGACATGTTCATGTTGCCAGAGCAGTCTCTTGATTTTGTCTCTGGGTCGGCTCTGTTGGAAAGGATGGTGCTACAGTGCCTTGTCCATTCAAGTGAGTGCTGCATGAAAGTTTATGAAAAATCTGGATTTGTCTTGTCTGTGCTTTCCAAACCTTTTTTCACTATCTCCTAGATCTCTGACTCTTGCCTACCGTACCACTAAGCTTTCTTGGTATTGCAGCAATTCACTGAGTCTGGGTAAAGCTGTCCTACACATCTAAACTGCCACCTTTGTTTCTGGAGGATTTCCATTAATTTATCACAGTGATCCACTTTTCCTCATCCCTTTCCAGGCAGAAGACTCTGTCAGCTTCTCTCTACTTCCCTGGTGAAATACTGCCACACAAGTCACTGCTTCACCCTCTCACCCCAAACTCATTATTTCAACCCATCTTCGTTATACAGTGTTATTATTACATTTACTATAGCGTCTGGAAGGCTTAAAATGCAGACACACAAACCAGAGTAAAACAATTTGTTCTGCCCCAGTGATCTTCTTGGTTGCTAGAGACTACTTTAGCAACCTCCAGCTCCGTTTACTCACCAATTAAACCAAATCCTTGTCATGTAATAGCACTGTATAAATACTTGCTTGGAATAAGTTTTGCTATCTGATGTCATACTGTGTTGTACAACTTTAATTGATACAGCTAAAATGCGGCCAAGCTTTGAATGATTTTTCCTGTGACATGTCCTGTGCTAGGATATTCAAATTGCTATTTTATAATGATGACTAATTCCTTAACTAAAATCCATTAGTAAAATCTCAGCTTTGTATCGTACTCTTTTGAAGTATAAAATATCATTATTTCATCTCCATAATATTGTTTGTCTTATGCTTCTGTTTGTCCTGGTTTCAGCTGGGAAAAAAGTTAATTTTCTTTCTAGTGATTGCTGGGAAAGGAATGTCAATAATATTGTTTATTGTTTTAGTTGTTGCTAAGCAATGTTTATACTTTTCAAGTACACTTTTCAGCTTCCCATAGAAGCTGAGAAGGAGCATAGACAGAACAATAGAATGGCCAATGGAATATTTCGTACCATAGACATCGTGCTCAGTGTGTAACAGGGGGTTGGCCGGGGTGGGGGGAATCCGCCATCACTGCTCAGGACAGTGCCAATTCACCGGGTGGTAAGAGTGAACTTGTGTCATTATTGTTATTGTTGTTAGTGTTACTGTTATTTTCCTTTTCTGCTATTGTTTCTATTAAGCTGTCTTTATCTCAACCCACCAGGTTTTTTTCCTTTCCCTTTCCCCTCCTTTCCTCCCTCTTCTCCCTGCTGTTCTTGGGGAAGGGGGGGAACTGCGCAAGTGGCTGTGTGGGCCTAGCTGTTGGCTGGGGTTAAACTCATCCTGCTCATCCTACTGCACAATTATTTACCAGCATCTGTAGTAGCATTTTTTGTGTATATTTATCAAGACCTGAGTCGTAAGTATTGCAATTGAATTTGAGCTCTCAGGCTATGGCTTACCTGGTGAATATGTCCTCAGCGCAGTGCTAGTACAACCTCGTGGAAGAAGTTTTTCTTGATTTCTCATAGGGAAAGTTTTGTGTTTTAGGATCTCCCTGCTCTCAAGCCCCATGAACTTCTAAGTAATTTCTATTTGGTCTCAGTACTGCTCTCTCTTGAAGAAATAGTAATCTGAAGGGATATATTTTGGGTAAGAACAGAGGCCAGCAGGTAGTTCATGGGGCAGTCTTGGAATTGCTCGAGAGGCACCTGAAGATGTGAGTAAAAGCACATGTCCCTAGTCTCAGCACCATACAGTGCTTTGTTCCTCTAGTCCTTGGTGTGTATGCTTGGTTGTGCCCTTGTCTTGGCCTACAAGTTAAGAGGTTGGACATTCCTGGGCAGGGGATAAGCTGTGCCTTCATCGCCTTGTACAAGGACTACATTTCTTTCCTTATTCAGTGAGATTTTAGCTAGAACAATCCCTGTGCAGGCGTTATTCCTGTGGTGAACTGGTGGGGAAGGGCAGAGCTTGATTCTTCAGCCATTGATGAGGGAGGGGTAAGAGGGGGAGAAGGTGGCCAGCAGCTGGCTCAGAGGTGGAGTGGTTGTATGCCTGCTGTGATTTACACCCATTTACACTCAGTGAGGAGCCTCGGTAAGTAGCTGTAATGGTCATTCTTTCATGAAACTATTCTGACTGCTCTCTTGGTAGTCCTCTGGTAGCCTTGATAAGTGTGCAGTTTTAAAAGTTACCAGAGTGACACCTTCTGCATCACAGAAGTGGAAAGGACCACAGAGGATGTATTAACTGTACCCAGCACCTGTCCCCAAAGGTGGAACCATGCACACATCAAATGAGACCACTGCAGCAGGTGATGTGCCCCCCTGCCCCTGGGCATAACTACACCTGGTTACACCCATGACTAGGAGTGAGGAAAACCATTGCACTTACAAGAATACCACTGCATTCCTGAGGCTTTTTCTAGGTTTGGTTTCTCTTCCAGTGTTCTTCCTTAGGTGTGAGTTTAGCCCGTTGTTTCAGGTCAGCTCAGAAGCAAACTGGATTGTCTATTTTCAGTTTATACTTTGGCTGGAGTAAGCCTTGTATTTGGTTTTGGCTTTGCATGAGACAGACTGTCTTTACAATTGCTTTTCTCATTTATAATTCAGCATACTGCAGCGCTGCTTCACCTCTATCTACTGTTGTAGAAGCCTTTTGTTATTGTCATCTCTCTGGCCTGTCCTGTGCTCTGTGATGTTCATCTACAAGATGCTCATTAAGAGGTGCATTAGAAAAACCGGACTGCACCTCTGAAGTTCTATACTCAATCAGCCTTTTTGCACTTTACACCACAACAGGTGAATCCGTTAGGCTGCTGTGTTTCATCTCACTGGGATTAATTATAGAGTGAGAAGGTATGTTTTATGACAGTGAAGTGGAAGAGCAAAATCTTTGCTTTTAAACTCCCCAGTCTCATGGTCTGCAGGGAGAGGTCCATCAGGAGAGACAGTGCCTCATCTAACTTTTTTTGCATGCATCAATTAAAACTTTTAAACCGGGGTCTGAACCTTTGAGGGTTATTCAGTAAACAGAACCTGTGCTGAATGAAAACCCTAGGCTAGAGCTGCCCTGCTTAAGATGACTGGTACCCCAGATTCCTCCTGGAAAGGAGAGCTCACCTCATAAAAGCCATAACTTGTACAGTGTCAGAAAGTATAATGCCTGGGCAGAAAAGACCGTTAAAAGTAGGGTATGTTTAAGAAGTTACTAGTAATCTCTAATATACAGAAAAGAGTGAAAACACTGTAGCTGTTGTACCAAAGCTTTGGTATGGACTGCGTAATTGGTACCAGTATGAAAGAATGGTGTTTATTCACATCAGAGAAGATGATGAGGGTAATAGGGATGGGATAACAGTATCTAAGAGTGTAATTCAGGAAATAAAACAGAGAAATTGATAAAGCAAACTTCAGAAGCATATGGCAATGGTTACAGTGCCTGCAGAAACCGTCACGAAGTCCAGTTGCTGTGATGTATGGGCTTGTGAGCAGGACCTTGTGAGCGCAGCCTTACTCTTTCGTGCCTGTTGATCCCTTAATCTTTTAATGCCTCTATTCTTCATCTGCAAAGCGAGGATCCAGTATCACCTTTAGGAGGATGTGGATTATCTTAAATTATGAATGCCTGTAAAGCACTTTGAAATCTTTGGATGGCTCTTGTTTCAGCGGTACAAGGTATTATCCACACTATCATTGCTCTGTTTGTTCAGGAAGTGTACAATGGTTTTTATTTGCAGCTGTGGTCCCAGCTGAACGCTGCAGTTGGATGCTGGGGGATAGGTGTTCCATTAAAATTGCATGTGGAGATCTTGGCTGCCTCTAAATATGAGAGCTGCAGGAGTAAGGAGAGAGAAGGCTGCAGGATATAGATAGATAAATGCTAGCTGCAGATTTTGCTTAATTCTCCCTTTTTTCTTTGTCATGAATCTGGCCAACTAAAAATAAGAATTTATGCCTGTATCTATTAGAGAAGCATGGCTGGAATGTAAGATTTATTGGCACCAATATGAAGGAGCAATTTCAGAAAGAGCTCTGGAAATAAATACATGTGTTGGGGTTTAACTTATTCTGAACTCTTCCTCTACAAGAACTAATGAGCATAACTGTGCCAATTAATCATTAACCTTTGCCCTTCTGTGCCACCTTTAGCAAAGATTCTTAAACCTTCTTTAAGGTTGGCACTTGGTGCCAATACAACTGTGGGGTGGGAATTTTAATACTCTGTTTATAGCTGAGCTGGAGAAATGGACTAATTAATTCCAAGCATCACAAAGTCAATGAGAGCTTCAATAAGACCCAGGCATGAGTGATGAGACTGCTCTACCCACATCGCTAGGGCTGAGTTCCTACAAAATGAAGGGCTGTGGAAAGGAGGAGTTGAGGGGTTCCAGGAGAACTCAGACTGATGTTCAGGAGTGAAGCTGTGAATATCAGCATGCTTCACGATCAGAGCTAGATGCAGCTCCCCATGCAGCAGAAGCACACAACAACAGTACGCTGTGGTGAGCCTGCAGGAGTTTCCATGTTACACAGGACAGAGTGTGTGTTGGTTTCCGTGACAGCTTCCTGTACTGGATGAAGACCAGAGCTCAGGTGATCTGTTGGTGGTCCAGGTGTACCAACCACACGGACAATACTTTTGTGGTAGCGTCTGCATTGTGGAATCATCCCATGGGATCAGATGCAACTGTGCTGTGTATGGGAAGGGGCCAAGCAGTCTCAACACATGTCTGTATTTCACCCAGCTGGGACCATCCTTGAGCCTGGATAGCGAAGGCAAGGTCTGCAAACACCTTTCTTCTTCCCATGCTTTGCTCACACCAATTCTGTGAATACCCTGAGAGACCAGGTTGTTAAGAAAGGATGGTGGAGGCAAAATGATCCAGAATGAGGGGAGGAGCGGCAGGAGTTAGCATGGTTTTCACGGGCAACTGCACATGTTGTGCTGTAAATTCCATTCCAATGTGTGGATTGAGCTTTCTGATCATGTTATCAAAATCTGTTCTGTAGTGATGAGCCATGATTTAACAAGGTTGTGGATGGAGGTGATTTTTCACCTCCTTTGCTTTTCTTGATCCTCTGGATTTAGCAGAAAGCCTGGCAAATGATGTCCAAAGTTTCTTGCTCCCCGCAGAGTTCAGTTGCAGCCAGCAGGACTCAATTCTTTGTGTGTAAGGAGCCTTTGAGGCCAGATACCTTCTTTCCTTAAACCTCCAGGATGCCCAGGAAGTCACAACTTGGAAGTCATTACGAATGGATCATTAGATAAACCATGTTTATGTGTGAGATAGTCAGCTTGGCACTGGCTTCTAATTCATGCACAGCTGAGGCTTAACGCCGCTCCAAGAGATCAGTGTGTAATGATGCTTTTCCACTTCGTTCCAAGGAATGTTTCTTCTGCCCCTCCTGTTCCCCTGCCTCTTTTAGCTCTGGTTAACTGCAATGGAGAAAGTTCACTCACGGAGCTTATTCTGCTTTCTTGCAGTTTTGTGATTGGTTGCTCAAGGAAAAGCAACTCAGTCTGGTTTTCAAAGCATTTTTGTAGGACTGAGCTGAGTATAAAGTTTAATGGGATACGTACAGTGTTACACAGAATGAAGCTCTCGTGCTATGTGCTGAAGATTTACAATTATTTTAATGTAGCCCAAATGAAAATGTTACGAGCCAAGTTATTTTGCAGACATCTTTTCTGGATGGTTATTTGATTCCTTACACTTCATATGGAAGATTTAAGTTGAGGTTTGGCTGCTATATTCATGTGTCCAAATGTATTTTGGGGTTTGGTTTTTCAAAGCAGGCCTCCTCAGCTTTTGCAGGTGCAGTTTTTTGTCCTTGCAACTATCTTTGCCTTCAAAGTAACATTTGGAGAGGGTAAAGCGAGACTCACCGTGGCATGCAGAATGGCACAACACAGTGGGCACCCAGAACCGTGGGGTGGGTTTGAAACACTCCTGCAAGTCTGTTTTCAGGGATGGGAAGAATCAGGCCAGCTGTGTTCTCTGGCTGAAGGTTTTACTATCAGGCATTGTGGTTACTTGCATTACTCTTGCTTTATTCTGAAGCGGGGATTGTGCTGACATGGGCCTGACCTGTGAGATGGAAACCTGTCTCTGCATTCCTCAGCCTTGGCAGCCGGGAACCTCAAGGCTGGTGCTGTGAAAGGCTGCCTCACTATCACAGGGTATTCTGGGCAAGAAAGGCCATTAATGCAAAGCTCTTTTTTGTCATTCATGGAGAGAAATAGTTGCTGCTTGGTCACCCTGAGTGCCTTTGTGAGAGCTGACTGAAATGACCTCCTGGAAGCAAATCCTGAGGCTGTTCAGTGCAGATGACACGAAGAAAGGGCCGTTGTGTTCTTGCTAGCTCTACACTGGCATTCAGGTTCTGCATGGGGTGGCCATAAAGTCCTTGTCCTCCCTTCATTTCTGATGATAATTGGGAGTTTGGAGCAAGTCGCTAAGGTTTCAGCCAGCCACATTCTTGCTTGGACATGCCTCATTTTCTGTCCCACATATGCGAGTGCTCAGGATTAGCACCGGAGACTAAAAGATCTAGAAAGGACATCACCCCTCAGGCTTGAGTGCGCTGGGGCCTGGAGCTGGACTGGCCAGGGTCTAAATCTTACTTACCTGAAGGGGAGCCTGAAGTAGGGACCTTGGCACAACAGTGACAGAGCTGTGGCTGGCCTGGTATGGGTCAAAGCTGTATAGCAGGGCAGTGGGAGAGGAGAGAGCTCAGGCTGGACAGAGAAATTATAAGTTTGTTAGGTAACTTCCAGAACTGTTATTGCTTCTAGCTGCTCCCGCCTTGCTCCTCGCCATCGCAGATCTCCAGAGGCCTGGGGATGCTGACAGCCTGACTCACATCACTCCTGCTCCCGCCGCCCTCAACAGAGGGGTCCAGCGGGTCCAACGGGAACGGGAACTCGGGAGCAGTGTGTAGGCATCGGCTCCCAGGAGCCACCCTTAACCCTTTTCAAATGCCTCACCTTAATGGAGGAGGCTCTTTGTCAACTGCAACAGTCTTTAAATTGTGTTTAACAGGCTCAGCTGCTAAAGCCCCTCATGGAAATGTTCTCTCTTCATATTTTAAATTCCAGCATCCTTTTGTGGAAATTAGAAACGACATGGAGATGGTCTAATTGCAATCTGGCTTGGTTGAGCCAGAATCAACACTTCCTTAACCTCTTATTAAGTCTATCATAAAGGTATATATATTTTTTGTGGTCATATTGTTAGCATGATGTGCTTGGCTTCACGTCCTATGGAAGTGCTCAGAAGATACTAACACACACTGAATTGAAGGAAAGAATGAAGATGCTGATATGAAGCCCAAGAATTTTAAGTCTGTTAAAAGTTTAACTATAAAACCTTGGTTGCTGAACCATCTGCTTTTAATCTTCCTATTGCTATGCAGTCTTCTGGGGACTTGGGCTTGGCAATGGATTTCCAAATTGCTAAATTAATCTTGTCAGCTTCAGGAAGCACCAGACAACCCTTGGGAGGTAGATTCTGCGCTCAGTTACACCTGTGTGAACTCGCCGCCCTCAGCTAGCACAGTGACACTACATTTTCTCTGTAGAACCGTGCAATCAAATATCTAGGCACATTGATCTGCAAACTGAAATCTAGCTGGATTACTTGTCCAAAGCCTCTTACGGATAAATGGCCCTGGAATATTCAAAACAATCTGCATTATCATCAGGCAGTCTCAAATATCCATGTGGATATCGAATAAAAATGCTTAGCAACATTGCAATAGCAAGTCTTTTACAGCAGTTTATATTTGGTTGATCCATTGGTTTCTGTGCAGATGAGGTGGCCTCATTGCAGCCCCGTTCTGTCATATGTACGTGGCCTGATCAAAATAGCTAGAGAAAACATCTTAAGCACAGAGTCTCTCTCTAAAAAAAATCCTCAAGTTAAACTTGCATCAAGTTCCTTATATTTGGATGGCAAGCAGAGCTGGAAGCTGGCTTTAGACACCTGTTAGCTTCAGGAAATAACCATGCAGAAACTGTAATTTCTTAATGTGCATGTCCAAAGCATGACAATTGCTCAACAAATAATGCAACAGAGATGGCTGTTGCTGCTGGAGGCTTTGCTGATATTTCACTGTAACAAAAGGTGCCACCTCTACATTTCTGGCCTTCTCATTTAAAGCCTACAGCTCAGTGGATACCACTGACCAGTGTGAAGAAGTGGTGGCGAAGGTCCGGGGAGCTCTCCTGCCTGAGCTGGGTTGGGGGCTGCAGCCGGAGCTCTGGGCGCTGTTGCTCCGCAGCTGCCTCTGCCCCCAAGCAGCCGCCTGGCAGCTCCGGCAACAGCTGAAGGATTCCTTTAGAAAACTGCATTTGCTGAAACCCTGCTCTGTGTCTGTGCTTTGTTTTGCTGAGGAACGTCTCCCCAGAACGTCTTCAGGCTCCACATGCCTCCTCAGATGTGAAAGACCTGAACATCTCCCTGGTGCTGCGAATCTCCTGATGCTTGCTGAAAAAGCTGCTCCTGTGGGGTTGGGTCTCTTCAGAGCTTTGCCCTGGAGTAGCTGTGGTGGAGCCCCAGCAGCTCAAAGAGGGAAGAAGAATTTCCACATTGTTTTTCTTTTTTAATTCTCAGGGAGAAGCCTTTAGAAAAATCCTGTCAGTCTCAGTTGTGAAAACTGACGTACAGCCTAAAAATAGCATTTCGGTGAGAGCTGAGAGTGTCTAGAATGAATTGACTGGAGGAACAGAAGTTGGCAAATCCACACTGCTCAACATTTCCAAAACTAATTTTCCACATCAAGTCTCCTCTTCCTTTTCCCTGTGCTGTTTAAACAGGAATGTAAAAAGAAACTGTTAAGGAAACCCACATATGTAATTGCTAGGGGAGGAAGAAAGTTTTGTGGCTGAGAAACAGGAGAAGAGCCAGATGATCCTGTTACTTCTCCTGCCACAGACTTACGTGACCTTGGCAAGCTGACATTTCCCAGATCGTTGACTAATATTGGCTGTTCGTTCCTTGGACACCCGGTGTGGGACAGTTCGGATGGGTGTTTTCAGAAGTGTTGAGCAGCCAGATTTCCACTAGGTTGCTCAAAATAAGAAGATACATTTTTCAACTCTGCTCCTGAATTTTCCATTTCTCTATCCAAAGTGATGAAAGTCACCTCCTCTGAGGAGGGGGTGGTGGTAGCTGGGACTGCCATTGCGTGCTGGCCATGGAGCTGTGGTCTTTCATACCAGGCAAGCATCTGTCCTTGTCCCAGATTTCCTCATTTGCAGGATATTCAATCCTGAAGAGTCAACAGTGAGTTCCTGTATTTAAAAAACCCTGTGCTCAGAGGAGTGGGGAAATAATAAGGCTCCTGGACTGTACAGTCCCCCCATTATACTCCTGTTTCTGAAAAGAGTTATATTTCTCAAGTGCAATTTGCTGTCTGGTGTTTGCGTCTAATTTCTATGTGAGTAGATAGAGCCCGGTGCGGGATGATGAGGGATCTCTGCTAGGTAAAGACAAGCAACGCAGCCACCGTTCCCTAGAAGGGAAAAGAAGAGGTTGTTTGTATCCTGCACCTTCCCAAATTACAAGGGAAGGCTTTGAAGTACAAAAATAGTTGCTGTATTATACACATATTGTAGGATGTTTACCACTGGAGACTAATGCCTAAACAATGAATTTCCAAGCCACTCAAATGTGATCCAGCTTTATTCTAAACAGTCATGAAAAAAATCCTGATTACGACAAATGAAACTCTTCTATTTGTTTTCTTTTCACAGTTGGAGATTCTGTACACACAGAGAAGTTGCTTGGGGTCTGAAAGTGTTTATCCTGCCAAAAATAAATGTTCTAAAAATGATCGCTTAGTATTCTCTGCTTCTCTGCATATTTATTTACCATGAAGAATCTGCTTACAGAGCTTATATTGTATTTTTTTTACATTTCAACTTTAGTGAAAAAAAAATCGAGCGTGCTTCTTTACCAACACCCATTTCTACTCAAAGTCATAAAACTGTTTTGTAACTATTTTTGTGCAGGCTGTGGTTAATCTCCAGGCAAGTTTATTTAGCAACCAAAGGTGATACTGAGAGCCAGATTTTCAAAGCAGCCTTCTAAATACAGCACGGTGTTTGGAATGGCTTCTGTTTGTATGTGCGAGAGCTTGTAAATTTGCAGGTTTTCATGAATACAGATGGTTTTGTATCCAGTATTAGTAAATTTAGAAATAATAATATTAGACTGTTGAACAAAATTCACATTACAAGAGCAGTGCGTGTATCGGAACAGTCTTTTTCCAGGAAACTGCAGGAGGAGATTGTTGGGGGAGACTTCAAATTCTGGATGTTCTTAGCCCCACCCATAATTTCTCTTCCCCTACGAATACTGGTTGATTTGTGGATTTGCATATTTACAGAGAATCTGTAATGTATTTTAATGTTTTCAGTATTAATGAATTGAGCCTCCTGTAAAGTTTTACCACCCCTTTACAGAGAGGGAAATTGGGGAAGAGAAGTGATTTACCTGAGGTCACAGGTCTGGGGAGCTTTGGAAGATGAACAGCTCTTCTCCCTTGGGAGATGCCAGCTTTTTACCTGTGACCATCTTTGCTCCCTCTGGCTGTGCCATCTTTGGGAGAATGCAGTGAGCTATTGAGCCTGTTGGTCTGGGCTTAATGATGGTCTCTCAGGGAAGTTTCTGCAATTCTTCCACTCCATCTCTCCATATGTTAAAAGTTTGTCCGTCTGTTCCCTTTCAGACCTGTAGAAACCACTCAATGAATTGCTAATGTGCAGTGGGAGGAAAGCGCCTCTAGAAGCCTTGCAAGTGCAAGATCACAGAGCACTTAGAAAAGCAGAAGCATGGTCTCCCCTTTGGCAAGGGGCTTGGAAACCTGCCTGTCTGCCTAAAGCTTATTTGGCATTGGGAATCCTTTCCCATCTAACTCAGCTGAGCGGGAAGAGTGGAGGACAGGAGCTTCCTAACCGGGGGCAGGGGAGCACCTTGCAGGTACTGTGCCTTGGGAGGTGCGAACAGCCCAGCTGCTCCCTCCTGCCGTGCAGGCAGTTTATGGTCTCTCAGTGTGGGCTAGCCTCATGCATGCCTGCTGGGGCCAGCATCTGCGCTCAGTTGACTAGTTTGCATGCTGGAGTGCTCCACTTAGTCAGTGGGAGATGGCTTTGCCATGAAGTGTAATACTCTTGCTTAATCTTTGGAAAGAACCGCGGTGAGTCCTGTGTGGAAGTAGGTTTTAGACACGTGAATTGGCTCTGACAGGGTTACACATTACTGCAGGTACCAGCTACTCCTCACTGTTTTCCCGTCTGCAGGTTCTTACCCCTCTATTTCTGCAGACCGGGCTACCCTGAATCGCCTTACAGGTACCGTGGGGTAACACCATGGATTTAGCATTTGTTCTGGTGCCGGTAACCTGCTCATGGAGCTGAAGCGCAGTCATGCTGCCCATGTGTGAGATGGGGCTGTCCGTGTGCCTGGGCAGCACACGCGCTTCCCCCGGGTAACGGGAGCTTTCTGCCAATGCTGACTTCTGCAGAGGCTCATCACTGGAGCTGCTACTGTGGATTTTTCTTAAAGTAGTTTTCTTAAATGGTTGGATAACTTTCAATTCACTGTCTGTAAAACTCTAAGAACTCCTCTTTCATTTTTCTCCTGACTGCAGAAGAATATAGATTGCGTGCCTTAATAACAGAGAGTGATGGGAATATTTCTTCTCTTGCCAGCTTGGTGCTAGGCCATGGGATTTCAGAAACCATCCAAACTGCTGCTGCCAGGGCAAGGATACATGGTGAAGAACCTGATTTCCCCTCTATCCAGTCTGTAGAGATGCTGCCATTCAGAGGGATGTGAATCAGAGTGCTTTGTGCTGCTCGCTATAAGGCCTGTTGTTAGTCATTGTATTTAATTGTGATGCCCTGGGCTGCTCCAGCATTACCTTGTTGTGTTACAGTGGAGGGCACAAAGACAGTGAGGGGTGACTGGAGGCGGGGCAGACAGGGGGAGAAATACTGCATTTGCAGTAGAGCTCATATGAGCAGGTTTGCTGAAGACAGCCTGAGAGCTTGGTATCGGTGGTTGAGAAGAGCAGATTGTCAGAAACAGCATTGCTGAGACTGCTGCATCCAGAGGTGTTTAAAATGTGCACAAGAAGTGAGCAGCAATGATGTTAGAATAAAAAAAAAGATGGTAACAGTCAAAAAAATTGCAGCTGTCCTGTCATGTCCTGCTGTGGCTAGTCTGCCTCGCAGTGGGACAGACCCTCTTAACCCCTCTTCAGGTAGAAGCACTATTGGTGTCAGCCAGTGATGAGCTGGGGGGGGTGGAGGCACCGTGGCCACGAGCAGGACTTAGCATAGGCCTGACTTTGTGCAGCCACAGATGTCCCACGTTTTGTGGTAAGAATACCTGTAGTTACTACTACCAATGTGTGCCCAAGTGCGTTGTGGACACAGGTGCTCAGTGATACTGCATTTTGCCTTTCTGAGTGCTCCAGCACATTCCTACGCCTCTGAGGACACCATAACTCATGGCACAGAAAGCTTTAAGGACACTCTGACTTTGAATTACTTAGAAAGGGCTTGGCATCTTCCCAGCCGAGCAGGTTCATCTCTATTGCTGTGACTTTCTAGCATGAAGACAAAGTCTCCCTTTACAGACAGAACACATGCAGGGCATGCTGGTTACTGGCAGATAAAGACATAATTTTGGATTTTTAGCTTATCCATCTCAGTAGGTGTACAGTGTTAAGCCAGTGTCATTCCACCCAGTGTTCAATATAGAGGACACGATGATCAGCCATAAAGGTGAGGAAAAGCTCTGCGCTTGCAGTGAATAGCAGTCTAGCAGCTAAACTCTTTACCGTGTGTCATTGTCAGATGTCCCTGTCCCCACGGAAGGACGTAGTGCAGTAAAGTGCTTTTGTTATCACGGCAGTGGCTGAGTGGAGCACATCTAAATAGAAGTCACTTGTCACTTAACGTGACTGACAGTTGCTATGTCATAGCTCGCACAGATACCTGATATTGGGGTGTTTAGCAATTCTTCTGGCCCAGTTGTTTCCCAGGCTCTCTGGCGGCCACTGGTCCGTGTGTTACACGCTGCTTGGCATGAGCTGTGACTCCGTTAAGGGTGCCCTGGTCTGTTGTCACTGTAACTTGTCTTCTGACAGCTTGGGTTTGAATCCAGTGGCTCGGTGGAAATGGTCTCACATGCAACAGCCATTTCACCTCCTAAAGCAGGGATGTTCGTTGCAATTTGGATGCCATTACAGTTCCGTGACCTCAGGAGATGGCTCTGCATTCGCACTGCCAGGCTGGGAATAGTTGGCATTGGGCAAAAATTGCTATTGTGTCAAGGATTTGGCCTGGCTCCCTACATGATGGGAAGTAGGCGCAGAGCCCAGGCAGCATAATGCAGTTGGTTTCTTGGTGACTTTTACCTGCCAAATCTGGAGCAGAATAAGTAGTTATGGCTGATGTCATTCTTTTTTAGATTCTTATTTATTTTTACAGGCATCTGAGTAGCTAGATTAGTGAGATCTAAACTCATCCTACACAATTCTATGCAAATACCTAACATGACTATTTTAACATTTCAGGTTCAGGGAGTAAAGTACATCCTGACCTGCTTGCCTTATAAAATGCCTGTGGTCTAATTGAAGAGCTCATAACTTTTTTAAATAACTAGTTGAGATTTTTCTGTTTCCACTGCAAAGCAGCTTTTTCCAGCTTTTTTCACCATTCAGCTAAAATGAACAACACAAGTATGTCCAAAATTTGCTTTTAATGTGGTCCTGGCACCACCAAGTACTAGGTTCAGTAATGAAGGCAGGGCAAACTAATCCAGATCCCATTTTGCAATAAAAGAAGGATTTCCCTGTGCTGGGAATACAATAAATTGCCCACAGATCGATATACTTCTGACCTCATGTGCATCCTGTGCAACATCTTGCCATTTCTTAGGGCAAGAAATATTCTGTGCTCCAGCCACAAAAGTCAAATTCAACAGCAGTTGTTCCCACCCTCAGCCTGCAGTGCTCGGCGTGAAACACAGCTTTCTTCCCTTCGTCCTCAGGAGCAGAGCTCAGCTGTGCCCTCCTCCAGCACAGATGAAGCATGCTTAAACTCCAACAAGCAAAAAGGCTGGTTATTTTGGCCTGGAAAGCTCTGTTTCAAGGCAAGGCTGCCTGTATGGGACTGTTTCCCTGCAGGCTCCCTGCATTCCAACTAAAACAGCAGCGCTGGGCTTGCGTGCTCTGTTGGGTTGCAGTGGCACCGGGGTGGCAGGCAGAGCGGAACGAGACGGGATCAGTCCCTTTGGTGCCCTAGAGCCCAGATCCTGAAAGGAGATCCTTGAAGAGAGACCTCTGAGCTCATGCAGATCAGTTTGCAGGACTGAGCCTCGAGAACCACAGTAATTAATAACAACTTGGCAAGACCGTCCTGGGTTTCAATAGGAGTTTTGCACTAGAGCAGGATGAGAATGCAGCATTAAAATAAGGCAGACAGTTCACAGCAGGCTGAGGAGAGAGGCCAAGATCAACAGGATAAAACTCTCCTTTTACAAAAACTGCCCTAAACCTTTTTGTCCACACACAGGGCCTTAATTCAAGGCTCGTTGAAGTCAATGGGGAAAAAAACTCATTAATTTCAATGGGTTTGAAACAGTTTGAACCCCAGTTCTGGCCAGAGGACAAGTGTTTTTAAGCTGGCCATGGATGAATTTAAGCTGGAAACTAGAAGACAGTCTCCAAGTACAGAACAGGGAGGTTCTGGAGTCACCTTCAGCAAAAAGGGAGGTGGCAGAAATGTCTTAATAATTATTAAGATGGAGGTTGATTGAGCTAAAAAGGAGACTATGTAATGCGGTGGGTGTGTGATAGCAGAGTAGAGATCTCCGGTCCCTTCCCACCCAGCAGCCCTGCACTAGCCGGGCGGCGGGCACTGGCCTCTCACATTCCTTCTTTTCCTGTAACTGCTGTGCAGAAAAACCTATTTTAGGCAACTGCTATTTTATGCTTCCAGCATAGCTTCATTTCAAGGAGATGATATATGTCCAAATTATTGAGTATTGGGGGATATTTTGTGACAAATGCTGCTGGCAGGTTCCACACAAACACCACGCTATCTGGTATTTCATCTAACATGGCTTTCTTGTTACTGTGCTGGCGACATATGATTTGCAGTCATGCTACTCTTTTTGTTACAGAACATATGCTTAAAATATCTTTTCCTTAAGTGCCTTGCATTTTAGCTGAGCTCTCATTCCCTTCCCGACACATGCTCTGAGGAGTTCCTGAAAGCCACAGTGACATGAATTTCTAATGGTTGAACTTCGGTGTTTGGTGTTTCCCAGATTTTGTGACTGTGCCTTGTAAACAGCTTTGATGTGGTTGGGCCAGCATCCTCACTGCTTTCCCAGATTGTCATCTTCTTCCTCAAAGTTTCTGCATTTTTGCTGTGCTTTACTTTACTTTTTAAAGCAGGGGTATGTCTGTGTTCTACCATGAAGCTGGATGAGGTTCGCTGTGGGCTATGCAGAGCACTGCGGCACGCTGGATTGGCAAATCCTCAGCCTCCATCCCTGCAAAGAGGGATGCTCAGCTGTGGCATCTGAAGTGGGCACAGTTTACGGCCAGTGTATTATTTGTAAGCATCTAAAGTATAGAAAATCCATTTCCTAAATGTTAGTGCAGTTAGTAGGAAACATATAATTAGATATTTTAAGGAGGTGCATATTGTTGGATGTTATCGTGAGGCTGTAACTGTTTTCTGCTCAGAGTTCCCTGCTGCTGTGTAGTGCTCTCACTGACTGGCTAGTGTACAAAGTGTAGTATTAGTCCTTTAATTAGCATTATATTAAATAAAGTATATGTGATTCAAACAGCATCCCAGTCCTCACTACTGAAATTAATCAGACTCTAAATTAAATTAAACCTACTTTATTGGCTATTGAAGTTAGCCCACTTTAATGGAAGAATGATAAATTGCTCACTGCAAACATGCTGTAGCACTGAACACAGCTTTGATCCAGTTTTGATTTCTCTTAAAATCCCTTACAAAACAAAATTACTTTGTACTGTCAGATTATTTTCTTTTATCTGACATTGCAAAATAAAACTAGTGAATTTCCAGTATCTCTCTCCTTACAAAAAATAACCCAAATTTAAGCCAGTGATAGCTTTACACAGATAGTAATATTTTTTTAAAAAAAAACCCAAATCCAAACCACAAGTCAAAAAATAATACTTGTCCTCAGTGAATGTAAATTAGAAGATTATTTCAAAGTTAAAACCAAATTAAGTTCTTTCTTGCTTATGTCTTGTTAATCCCGAGTGGAGTGTTGCTAGCAGTTAATGAACTTTTTAAACAAGGTTGTTAAAATAAAAGTTCTGACAGAGAATTTAGCAAAATCAATAACCCTGCTAAAAATGCTGTTAGTTTGTGTGAATACGATTTTGATGCTAATGACATGGCAAAAAACCCTTAATCTTGCCTAATTTAATCATCTCTTATGTCAAATTGAGAGCCACATTGTGATCGAATACAGACCAGCATAAACCTGGAAGAGTCAAACCCAGTAGAGTTACTCTGGGTTCACACCAAAGTGCAAGAGAGCAGAATCTGGCCCTTATTATTTTGCAAAACGTGAGTGTTCTGAAGCACGTTCATGATACAGATTTGTTTTTCTTAACAACTGTGAAACGAACTGGCTTAGAGCTTGTGCCAAATTTGGCTGAACTCCTGCCAAGTTTAGTGTGCTGATTTGTATGGCAACATTGGCAACCGAAGCGAAGGTTTACATTGACTGCTACGTTACACATTTATACAAGACCGGGGAAGTGGTTCCAATTACCTCCTGTTCTGCTGTGTGACCACAGCCAGTCTGAGGGAACAGTCATCTTTTAATGAGCTCGTAATGAAACTCTTGGGCTGAGATTTAAAAGCCATTTACAGGGCATACGGTGTATTACGGCCTTTTATCAACGCTACTGTGAGCATGACATGTCAGGGACCGTTTTGGTGGTGGGAATTAAGCTATTTGTTTTATGGATAAGTATAGTCACAGCTATTTCCTGTGCATTCCAGGGACGGAGAAGTCGCCTTGCCAATTCGCTCTTGACATATTTACAGACGGAGAAGCCACCTTTGGACTAGTTTTTGCAAACATCGTGTTCCATTATGAAAACGTTCCCAAGGCTCAGGGTGAAGAATCTGGCTCAGAATATCTCCAGCCCCAGACAGTGCGGGCCAGTGTCTGATCTCAGTCGTGCTGGGGAATGTCTAAAGTAATTCCATTAACTTTTCGGCATGTGTTCTGGACGAGCAGTGGAGTAGCTGAGGTTAGACCCTGACCTTCAGTCTTCAATAGGTCCAAAGTGGGCTAAATTGCTGGATTTATATTTTTTCTGTTTTCTAAGCAGGAAATAGCCCCACCGAGTCCTTTTATGGGCTCTGCTTTCTCAACAGTGAGAGTCTGGAAACTGTAAGGACATCCACTAGTATCCAGATTCCACGGTTAATGATGCATTCCCAGAGTGGAGGGGGATTGCTGCGGTTGCCAACAAGGGCTGGCGATTCCACATGTCAAAAGCAGTATTGCGGAGCAGGTAATCTCGGAAGGCAGCTCCAGCAGCATTAAGGCCATGAATAATGAACAAAATGGATGCTCAGTTCTGGTATCAGTCAAGCTTTTAAGTCCATTCTTAAATCCTGGGACTAAAGCTAATGTGCTCTACTGAACAGAGCTGGCCTGCTTGATTTAGGTAAAATCATACTTAGCAAAAAAGCAAACAAATGAAAACTGGGCAGTGAGTTACGTTTTAATAGGGCCCTGGAAGGTGATGGGAGAATTGCCATTGCCCTTCAGTGAGCCTTAGAAGAGGCTATCGTTACTGCGTGGGCCTGTGTCTGATAGAACAGATGAGACGGCAAATAACCTCTCTGGGAAAATGGTTACACTGGTATCACACTCCGGCCACTTCAGGGCTTGAGTGGAGGTTCTTTCAGTTTGCTACCGAAAGGTATTTGCATTGGAGCCAAGACGGTGCCTCTGCTAAATGCCACGCCAGAGTAAAAGTTCTAATTTCATGGGAAAAGGTGGTATAAGGGAGGTGCTAAACTCCTCACACGGGTCTAAATACAGACCACATTGCTTTACTGAAAAAGGAGGTGGCTACTTTTTATTGAACATAGTCATGAGTAGGCAGTGCAGATGTTACAGGGATGTGGTGTTTAGATTGCATTTTGCAACAGGTAGATTTCCTGGCATTGGACGTTGACAGCCTAGTTTGCAAAATTACCGAGGTGTATTCTGCTTGCTCTTACACGTCCACTGCCATTGTTGAAAAATGATAGGTATCGCCACAGCAGCAGCTGGCCCATTGACTTTCTTTTCTGTATGCGTATCATCAGGTCTAACTGCCTGTTCTCTCGTGGCAAGCCTTGAGGATAAACCTTGTTAGTAGCAAATGAGATACAGTAAAATGGTGGCACTCTCTAATAATAGAAAATACGGCTGAAAGACATCCTGGCGGATCACAGAATCATAGAACGGTTTAGGTTGGAAGGGACCTTGAAGATCATCGAGTTCCAACCCCCCTGCCATAGGCAGGGACACCTCCCAATAGACCAGGTTGTCCAAGGCCATGTCCAGCCTGGCCTTGAACACCTCCAGGGATGGGGCTTCAACAACCTCTCTGGGCAGCCTGTTCCAGTGCCTTACCACCCGCACAGTGAAAAACTTCTTCCAGATATCTAATCTAAATCTACCTTCTTCCAGTTTGAAGCCATTCCCCCTTCTCCTATCGCTACATGCCCTTGGAAAAAGTCCTTCCCCAGCTCTCCTGTAGGCCCCCTTTAGGTACTGGAAGGCCGCAATAAGGTCTCCCCAGAGCCTTCTCTTCTCCAGGCTGAACAGCCCCAACTCTTTCAGCCTCTCCTCATAGGAGAGGTGCTCCATCCCTCGGATCATTCTCGTGGCTCTCCTCTGGACCCGCTCCAACAGGTCCATGTCCTTCTCATGTTGGGGACTCCAGAGCTGGACGCAGTACTCCAGGTGGGGTCTCACCAGAGTGGAGTAGAGGGGCAGAATCATCTCCTTTGACCTAGTCTGTGTGTGTGCCTGGCACGCTGGGCACGGTGCTGGCTGCAGCAGGCTGGGCCGGCGGGAAGGGCTGCTGCTGAGCTCCTGAGAGTTTGCTGCTGACCGAGCAGCAGCAGAGCGCACCAGCCAGAGGGTTATTTCGTGTGGTTGATGGGTAGGTGATGTCTGCAGTCTTCCTCAGTAGGGTTTTAACCCTGTTTGTTACAAGCTTTGCTAAAACACGTCTACTACTGAAATCATTGGGCGTTTGCCACTGGCTTTGTGACAAGCCAAAATGGACCTGGAATGAGGTTGTCCTGGAAAAGGAAGGGTTTTAAAACAGACCTCAGCCAAAGCCCATGGAAATTGTGGACTTTGTTGTGGTTTGGATGAAGCCTTCTCACAGGATAACACTGGCAAGTATGTCCTTTGTGTGCGAGGGCTAGGTGCCTTCTGCGGGTTCTGTTGTCTTCTGTCAGTTGTGGTCAGGGGTGGGATTCTGGAGCGTCTGTTATACTCATTGGAAACGCACGGACAGTACGGGTACTGCTTGGAGGCAGAGGAGCTGCTTGCTGGGGCCTCGCGGTGGGACAGAGCCTGCCTGGCTCCCCGGGAGCAGGAATGGGCAGCGGCGCCGGTGAACACAGCCCAACCTGTCCTGTCAAACAGCATCTTGCCTGCAGCCCTCAGCCGCTCCTTTGAAGTCAAAAAGAAATGGGACATGGCCAACCATGGGAATGGCTTGTGGTGTAGGTGGTCAGAACTGGCTTCCTTCTAACGCCAGGTGCCAGGCAGGAGCGTTGCGTTCCTGTAGGTCAGAGATACAGGAACTTGCATTGCACAGAAAATGAAGCACAGACATGGGTGTGAGGAATTTGAGTCTGGAACAAATTGACTTTATTTTTTAAGGGCTGAATGTGTCAGCCCACTATGAGGAGATTTTTAGTAATAGACATGTGGATCTCAATGGGTCTGTGCCGTGACCTGATGGAGCAAAATATTTGAAGTCCAGCAAAATACATAATCATTGGATAAGAAATATGGGAGCGGATTCATGGTGTCTTGTGATTTCAATAAATTGCAATCTGCGTATCATTATCATGTAAGTGTATTGCACAGGGATTCCTCAGAGGTCTTGAACCTCTTGTTGCTACAGCTTACAGATGACTTTCCCAAACACTGGAGTATCGTCTTGCTGGCTTCCTGAAGGGGAAAAGTATTGATTGTGTTTCTGTGCATGTGTGTTAAATATATAAAAATCAGCAAGGCTGGAGATGTGACTCAGGTCATGAGTCAAAGAAGCAGTGGGATTTTTAATTAAGTCTGCTCGTTTTCTTTAAGACTGACAATACATCTGAGAATTTGACATTTATTTATGAATGCATTCCAGATTTGCACACTGCATATCAAAACCTAGGACAAGCCTAGGGAAGGGTGGGGTAGTGCGCTGAGATACTGTATCTGACTTGCCCTCCTGCCCGCAAGTGAAATTCTTTCCATCTGAGTCCTCATGAGGTGGTGCTGGGTGAAGCGGAGCCCTTGGCAGAAGATTGTCTTGTCCCTACTCCTGCCCCTGAGTCAACCAAGAAGGTTCTCTTTGTTTTCATCCACTTCTGCCTCCCCTCTGGCATCCCATCTGCCTCCGAGGGTGGTTCCTCCCATCTTCTGTTCTCACCACTACGGGAAACTTGTCATCTTGCCTGCCTGCTTTTTCTTTCCACTTACGCTATTGGAACAGGGCCCTGGGCTGAAACAGGACTCCTCTCCTTCCCAGGTGGCCGTCTTCACTGCCTAGACCCACAGTGTGTCCTAACACAACTCCTTTACTTCCCAAACGTATCTGTGCGATGTTCTTGGGGAGCAGAAGGGGAGGCAGTCCCCACTCAGAGCCCTCCCAGGGCTTCCACTCCCCAGGCTCCCTGTGCTACATTGTGTAGGTACAACAGTTGCATCTCAGGGCAAAAGCGTCTAACTAAGGTGTTGCTGATGCATAAGCAGAAAGCTCTTCTCCCCAGGGCTGCACTGACTCCGTGAGCTAACAGGAGCGGCAAGCAGTAAACGCATCCACGTGGTTACTGAAGTGAGAGGCTTTGAGTCTGAATTCACTCGGTGATCAGGTCTAGTGAGTAAGTAGGCAGTGTTTAAAGATGGCAATCACTTTGATGGCCTTATCTGCTCTTTGAAGTCAAGGAGCCGCTCCCTGCCCTGTACACACGTGATAAGCTCCATCAGATTCTGCATATCTTCTCTGCAAAAATAAGGGGCTGAGTTGACTCAGCTGGGACTGGAGCCTGTGACTCTTAGTGTGGGTGTGCTGTGTTTTTCCCACATGCATGCTGAGTGGCTAGCGTTGGCACGGAACGGCAGGGCTGGCATCCGCGCGAGGGGCTGCCCAGCACACACAGGCTGGGCCTTGCTGATTTCAATGCCAGAAGCGGTGGCACCCCTGCCTCCAGGCTGCTGCTACCCCTCCCCTGCAGTGCAAAAACTGATGCTAGGTGTGCAGTCATCTCCATGCGGACCCAAAGGTGGTCAGTAACTCAGGAGGATGTTTCTTCAGGATGGCTTCAGTTATCATACGTGGCTTTCAGGTGCCCACCACTGCTGTGGTAGGACTTTGCCCTTGAGCTGTGGGGTCACCATAACTGGCTTGGGGTAACAGCATTGAGCCATCACTCATGGGGTTCCTGTGGGTGGTACCTGGGGAAGAGATACAGAGCTGGGCTGCAGTCAGGCAGCCAGAAACATCAGGAGCAATAAAGCAGAGCAAAATTATTTACAAAGCAATTGAATATTTTTCCTCCCTCCCCTCACATTTTTTAACAAGCTTCTTTTACCACTAAGAATTTCATCCTAGATAAAATTGGCAAATATCTGAGAGGCAGACACACCTCCACCACACCAGGGAAAGAGCTGGGAGAGGGCTTACTCTGAAAGGAAGGCCAGCAAGAAATTGCCTTGTCATCTGAATTTATTAAGTCTAACTTATTAGTTAATGCAGCAACAGCGCTTTTCAGTAGCTACAGCTTGGCAGGCATTTAGGTATTTCTAAGATATTTTATTTGCCAGTAAAAAGTTCACCTAGGATAGAAGAGAGCTTGTATGTAAATGGGCAGAATGGGGATTATTGGCTGGGGAACAGCCCATGGAGCGACCCATCAGCCTGTGCAGTCTGCTTCAAATCAGTAAACATGTCATGCTAAACTTGCCTTGGCGGTGCCTGATAGTATGTTAAATGATTTGATAACAATGTAGTAGAAGTCCTCATAGCAGTAGATCGCTTTTTCTGACCCAAAGAATGTACATTCCACCTTGAGGCAAAAAAAAAAGATAGAGAGAAGAGAGAGCGGGAAAAAAAAGGTTTTGTGTTCGTAAATGCTGATTTGAAGCCAAAGGATTTCATGTCAAAAGTCTCTCAGATCCCTACAGTAATTGCAAGAAACACATACAAGATCTGAGCTCAAATAGCTCCAAGTGTTGAAATTCAACCCATTTCAGGTCAAGAAGCCAGTGGGGAAATGCTGTCTTTGTCAAAAGACAGTTGAAGCTAGTTTAGAGCAGATACAAAAAATGACTCGAAGCTACAAAGCAAAGTTGTCAGAAGCGCGTTTCACTTACCAGGCTAAAATGCAATTAGGGCCTGATTCAGCTCTTATAAAAAGTGCTGGAGGCGCTTCCATCGATTTCCGTGGGTGCTGAGTCACCAGCGGCTGCTGAGTCACCAGCCCCGAGTGCCAGTCAGGACTGTCAGAGCCCTAGTTTGAAGGCAGCTCTGATTCAGCTGGGAATATAAGCTTATTTTTATGTACAATATAATACTGGTTTGTGTCATTACCTTGCCTGCAGCAGCACTGTGCATAACAGAATTGCCTGACAACTGATGAAGTGAACGTTTCTTAAAAATGCCTTCTGAAATGACAACTGGTTTTTGTCCCTAAAATACCCAGGAATTTTAAAATGTTTCCTCCTTGGTTTCCTCTCCCACTTTCTGTTGCAAAAAACGGGAAAAGAAAGTAAAGGCAAAAAAGTAGCTTCTTAAGAACTGGAAGTGAACTTATTGCCAGTTGCCTCTAACACTGTATAATCAGATCATTTCAGGAACTTTAAAATGGTCATCTTTTACATGTAATAAAATAAAAATAATTGTGTATAGGAAAGACATTCCAACCAGTCCCTAGAGAATATGAGAAAATTGTCAGGGCAGTCCAGAGAGCAGGAAAAGATGATTTCAGCTGAGCTATTCATTACGTGGAGACTCGTTTGTCACAGAACTCGAGAGGGCAGGAGCTGCTGAGGACACCTCAGTTTCAGCAGCATGAGAGCACACTAAACCGGGATGTGAAACTCTCTTCTGTGCTGGCACAATTTAAAATAACGGTGGGATGTGCTAAACACCGGTTTTGGAGTAGGTGGATGCCCTGGAAGGGCTGTTTGTGAGCCCGTCAACAGCAGTTGCTGCCGCTGGAGAGTAATAAATGCTAATGCAGGTGGCACTGAAATAACCAGGCACCTGAAATGCTCCTCTGTGGTACCTGCTGTGGCCATTCCTGGGTGGGCAAGGGGGTGTGAAACTTCAAAAAATCAGAATTGTTTTGGCCAGGGTTATGTGATAGCACAGGGTGAACAGCAGTGTAGAACGATGTCTCAAGTTTTGTTTGTTTTAATGAATTAAAGCTCCTGACTCTTCCCTAAGTCAGGGTTTTGCAGTGTTTTCTCCTTATCCCTGTTAAAGCTTTTGGGGCATCTTTCAGCTGGTTGTGGGCTGCGAGTGCACAGGCAGAGTGAAGGCAGGTTCCCCCGGGGTGGAGCGTGCCCAGAGAGCTCTCACCATCCTTCGCTCTTCCCCCGACCTGCGCTGCCTTCCCCGTGGCCACTCTCTGAAGCTTGAGGAGATAGTGAGGCTTCCCTGTCGGTCCTTGTCTCCCACTGCTGTGAGAACATCACAGGGTACAAGCTGGCAATTTGTCCCCACCGAGCTCGGATGGCAGCTAAAGCAGGTGATCTCTGCCCCAGCTGGGTGCTGGAGGCAGACGGAGCTTATTTCTCCTCTTCTCTAGCTCCCTTTGTGTAGTAAATACACAAAGTTCACAGCACTTTTTAGGCCCGCCCTTTACGTGTTGAGCTTCACCAGACAGGAGCCAGAGATCTCTCAGTGTGGTAGGTTAGGGACAGGCTCACAGTCACTTCCAGTCTCTGGTCAGAAGCTCCTAACCGCAGGGCTGCTCCAGAGGACCAGCCCCTGCGTGGTCGGTCATAGAGGAAGTGCCAAGCAAAACAAATAGTACTTGAGGTTAAAAAGCTCGAAGTGTGTTAGTATCACAAAACCCAATCTCTGCATCTGCTTCTGCCATTCCAAAATCATGACAGAGAGCAGCAAGTGTCAGGAGGTCATGGAGATAAGTAGGACCTGGCTGACGCAATGCTGTGTCTGGTGGAGGAGCTGTTACCCATGCGCCAGCACCAAGGGGACACTTTCCTTTCCCTTGTGTTTGTGCCGCTCCAGACAAAGTTGCTCAACAGCCTACTGACAATTAAAGAATTTTAATAGTAAAACCAATGGACCAGGACCTGGAGTAGCCTGTGACACCCTAATATTGGATGTTGATACTAGATGGATGGTAGCACATGCTGTTGAGTCACGCAGCCTTGGGGCCCCTACCGCAGACATGAGAAGAGAGTCTCTGCTCAGAGACCTCACTGCCCTCCGTAAGAGACGGTGAGATGGTGTGATGTTCACAGGCAGCAGGAAGTGGAAGGTAACGCTGGCAATCGCAAGATCAAGCAATTACTTGGGCTGACAATAAGCTCAGTTTGAATTGCAAAAATGTGTCTGATCTTCACTTACAAGGGCATGAACTACTCACAGCAGGGCAGGCCGGCAAGGGACTGGCTCCGGACAGCAGCTGGCAGGCTGGGGCTGAGCTGCAAATTCTGTCTCATTTGAAGAGATAAAAGGGGGCAGAAAAACACGTTTACAGCCTCTGCTCTGGTACTTATGGGTACTTGACAGTATTTTTAGTTGCTGTGGTACTTGTAGGTGTAAATGACAGGTTTTACGTGAAATGCATGGAGATTGGGGTCTTTTCCAAATGAAGACATTCAGGCCAGGTGCCAACTGCCAGTGCCTTGCACAGCTGGGAACGTGGAGCAGTTGGTAATAGCCAGTTTTGATCTATAACTCCTCAGTTTGTCCGTTTCCACCTGTAGCACTTCTGCAGCTCACCCCTGGCATGCCCCGGGTTCTGGTATTCCCAAGTACGTACACTGATCTCACCTGGAAATCACACCTTAACATCTGACGTGTTTTATCTCCATTCAGCTGATGCCTATCTTGTAATAAAATTTCCCATGGCTTATCAGCACTTGACAATTAGATGCTTAACATCCCACTTAATGCAAAACAGATTACATCCTGGGAATTAACAAAACAATAAAATGCCTTAAGGGATAATGGAAGATTTTATATAGACGTGTATATGTTTTTATATATATATGTTTATACATACACACACACGCATACATAGTTGTGAAATCTGAAGATGCTGATCACTGCTTGATTGGTTTTCATGGCTCATTCCTCTGCCTGTTCTATATTTGTGCGACCCTTTTTTTTTTGGTAGAAATCGTGTTGCCTGCTGGAAGTGCCGTGCATTGACGTGACCTTCTTGAGGTGTGACGAGAGGCTGGGGGCTGGCAGGGGGTCCCCAGCCCGGGGGTCCGCAGCCCGGTGGTCCCCAGCCCCGGGGCTGAGCTCTCCCCACCATGCCCAGCCGGCAACTTTGCTCCCTCTTGTGGCAAACCGCAGCCCCAGTTTGGTCTGTTCCCGAGCAGGGGCTGGCTTATCCCACCCGGCGAGTGTCCGTGGAAGTGGTCAGTGAGGGCTGGCCGCAGGGCTGTGCGGCGCCATGGCCAGCCCCGCTCGCTTTTGGGAATCCCGCCCCAGGTCCGGGACGCGGGTCCAGTCCCGCAAGCTGATCCCGGGCCAGCCGCAGTGGGGCCTCTGCCCGCTGAGTTTAAATATAGCCAGTTGGCTCAAGCGTGATGGTTTTAACCCCAGTTCTTGCATGTTGCTGAGGCTGGAGCTGTCGGGAATAGCTGCGTTGCTGAAGAAAGCCGGGGAATTGTCTCCTTCCCGCTGCTGGGGTCCCCACGGAGCAGAGCATTTTGCCTGCATTTTCTAGTCCTGCCATCAGCACTCTCGTCACTTCCAGAGGAGGCAGGCGGTCCAGCTTCGTGGGCTTGCAGGACCTGACCCCTGGGACTTATAAAATTAGAGGAGGGGATGAAAGGACTGAAGGGTCACAGCAGTTAGTGAAGGTTTAAAAAAAAAATAAATTACTCAGAAATAAGTTTTTTAAAATATCAAGAGCGAAGAAGTCGTTCAGTTCATTGGTACAGTGCCTGCATGTGGAGGACTGAGCTGCCCAGCGGCCGCCAGCCGGAGCGAGAGCTAGGGACCTGCTCTGAGCCTTCATCTGCTGGTGAATGCCCTGGACACCCTCATGGGGAATGGGGCCAAATCCTGGGCGCAGCGATTCAAGCGCAATCCCCCCGATTCTGTGTCTCTGGGTGACCTGCATGGGCCCATCCTGGCCTGCTCACACCCTGGGTGGTGCTGTGCCCGCCCCAGCACACACGGGCCAGAGCAGAGGCTTACGCTTCCTGGGAGGAATGCTTGGGATGCCCTGTCTGTGCGTTGTTTGGTAAATGCTGATCTTTTGGCTGCCTGCCCTCAAAGAAGAAGAAATTTCTGTTGCAGTGTGGTCGTCCTTCCAATAACTGACCAAATGCAATAGCTCAGATGCTAACACCACACAGTGCTTATTCATTTAGATGGTGATTTCTGTTAGAGCGTGCTGTGCGGAGGCAGCAGCCCCATGACACAGTGCACCACACACACAGAGAAAAACCCATTCGTGCCCTAAAGCATGTAAATAAATGCCAGGCATAGCACTGTTACCTCTCTTCTGAAATATGAGAAAATCTCTGTCTGACAGTGCCTTACGAAAGGTCAACACCATTTACCCATTTTACCAGTGGGAAACTGAGGAATCGAGCTTTTATCCATGATCATCCTGCAGGCCAGGAATAAAAGCCAGGTCCTGTGAGTCCTGGCCCTGCTCATCAGGTCCCAGTACCATATCTCAGATCAGTAACTTATCCTGTCCTCTGTCCTCCACCACAGATGAATCTCTGTCAAGTCACTGAGTCTTCACTGACGTTCCCAGGGCGCCGCAGGATGCAGGCTGGGTGATGACTCGGGAGGAGGTGAGGAGCCCAGACCCATGCCTGGCCTTACCTCTGAGCCACAAGCACTGCTGGCACACCGGCAGCCTCCCACGTGCTCCGTGCTGCTGGAGAAAGCACAAGTCCTGGTGTGCTCCAGCTTTGTGCTGTGTTTCATTTGCAGTTTTTAAAGCAGTAAGTGACTCTTAAAGCCAAACAAATGCCTGGCATTTGGCTGTGCCTGTGTTTTCCTGTGGCCAGGCTGACCTTTATGAACACTAGAGTCACAACTATGACAGGCAGCTCACTTGAGCTCTCCCTTCTGGGAGCTGGGGAGGTTTTGTAATTGCTGGAAGAGCCAAAAAATCTTTCTTCAGACCCTGATTTTCCCTTAGCAACCAACTTTCCTTCTTGATTTCTCTTCTCTTCACCCTTCCCTTCCATGTAACACCCAGCTGATACTTGTTCTTGAAACAATCCTTTTATTGATGCAGATGCAATCAGCAAAAATGCCGAGCAGTTGCAGAGTTCAGCCCAACTCTATGAAATCACTCATAAATGTGCTTAACTTCACTAAAGCTGTTCTTGTGCTCAATCTTAAGCATGTGCTTAAGTCTTTTGCAAGTCCTTGGCCCTCTCACAGTCACAACTGGGTCACACTGATTACCCAAGTAATGGCAGGATGAGGAAGAAGCTCTTGTTGGGATCTCCGTGAAAGCATTTTTCTGAGCCTATGGTCAGTGGTCTGCTCTGATGGCAAATGAGTGCAATTTGTGGTTGTCCAATGAAGGAATAGAGCATGAAATCCCCTATTAAGGTCCTCTTAGATATGTCTGCAAAATGCTGAGTAGCAAGTGAAGTGCCCGTGGCACAGCTGCTGTGTGTTGGGTTGTCCTCATCACTCACAGTTACTTGTCTGTCTCTCATCAGCTCTTTTCTCTAACTTGTTCTGGGCTTTACCAAGTTTCCATCTTGCTCAAGTGTTAAAAACAAAACAAAACACCCCCCCCCCCCCCCAACCCAAAGGTAGCATCATAAAGTCATGAGATAGTTTTTATAATTTAAGTCTTTAATTGGGGTATGCTGTCTCTGCTTCAGGGTGTGCTCGAGATACTTACACTTTGCCTTGCAACCGTGAGCATTAGACATCATGTTCTTTTGCAGTGGATACAGGATGCTCACCTAATGGCTTGGCTTGAGGAATGGAAATAGAATTATGTACTCTATTATTGCTATGTAGTAAAGTCCTGCGGAAACTGGTTAAGGTCTGATTTGCTAAAGGACTGAGAAGCACATAGGTACCATAAGGCATGTTTCAAAACTGTGAATTGACACATATTGCTCACTTCAGTTCCATATCCTTTGTTGCATGGCTGTTCCTTGACATGTCTTGTGCAGCACCTACCGCTCTGCGGTGTGTTTCTCAGCACCTGCTGAAGACAAATAATGATAATTAGTCCTAATAGCTGCTCCATTTCACGCCTCTTCTAGGTAGCCAAGACAGGTCACAAGGAGATGTCACCAAAGCAAGTAATTACCACAATGCCAAATGGCTTAGCACAATTTCAGTACATAGGACGAAGGTTTGCCTGTATGATCCATGACAGAAGTGCTGAAGTTCTGTAGCTTTGCCTGCCCAATATTATATATTTCCACTCCTAGCTTATGTTCTGCACTCGTTGTGAGCCTTGCTCGTGCTAAGGGCTCTGACATACAGGCGAGTTACCACAGCGTAACAAGCTCCTGCATGTCAGGTTCTTCACCACAATTGCCTTGTTCATGCTGTTACCCCAGTAAAGGCAATGCAACTATCCCCTTTTTTGTGGAAGGGGAAAACTACTTTGGCTTACTTTATGTTTGCCAAGGTGGGGAGAGCAAGCACAAAGATAGTTATTCCAGAATAGCTGATACCTGTTAACTCAAGTTATTATTCTTGTTCCTAAAGTTACTTTATATGTTGGGGTCATGCTCATCATTTAAGGTATGAACTTGGTACCAACCAGGCAAACACTTTTATGGATCTCCTCATTACCCTCAAAGCGTAGGGAACTGTCTCCATTGGATGAGTGTAATAGATGTGCCTGGGGCTGTTCAAGCTGGGGCAAGATATCACAGGCAGAAAAGAATCAACATAGGAATATTAACAATACGTTATTTTGCTGGTGCAGTTTTCCCATATGATTACAAGTGATGAGTGCTCCGTGGGAGTGAGGAAAAAAAAGATTGAGCCCATACTGATAGGCCGTACTCAGTTGTTCACAGTCATACGCCATCCTTTACTGTTAATTCATTCGTTTGCTCTTATGCCGTTGTATTCTATCCCAAAGGCTAACCACATATCATATATATTTAAAAGAACAGTAGCGTAAAACTGGTATAGATCTTAGGGTTTCTTTCCCCAAACATTAGGATATTCCTGCTGAGAATATGAAGATAAAGGCTTTAATCCTTGGGAACAAAAGGGTGTGAGTAATTTCATTTCATTGCATGACCTGGAATCTCCACCCATATAAATACATCAAAGAGTAGCTATGATTTCACTCTGACACCCATGGGTTGAGGTTCTCACCCTGGGAAGCAAACAGCTCCTGTGGTTGGGCTGGACAGTGCCCACGAGGCTGGGTAACATGGATGTTTTCAGTGTTCTTTGATCTTCTACTGGACCAAAATTATTCACATCTCCCCAGTGGTGCTGAAAAGCTATCCAAGCACTCAAGGCAAGTATTTTTAAATGTATGTGTGTTTTGGGCCAAGTCCATGAATCCTGACTCATGACTGACTCAGCCCTTACTTAAGCAAAACTCCACTTGATTTCATTACAGACGGAGGCAGGACTTTGTGATTTAGCCCCCTGCCAATGGGAGCTGGCTGCAAGAGCTCAGCGCCGACTCTTGGAGCCGATGCCCTTCTACAGCTCCCAGCAGACTGCCAGTGCACTGAAGCCCTCTGCACCTCTCTGAATCTTGCACGACAGTGATGCTGCCTACCAGGCAAAAAGACCCATCCTGCTTGACTGCACTGCTCAAGCCATCATGTAGGTGATGGAGAACCACGCTGGCCCAGTGCTTTGTTGACTAATAGCTCTCCGAGCTAATCCTACCAACTGGCTGTAGGAAATTCTGTGGCCCACGTTAATCAGGAGCTCAGACTAGATGGTCGTGATAGCCTGACCATCTGGCTGAAAACTATTGCGCTGCAGATTGGCTGTAACTCATGAGAGTATTTTAATTTTGTTATAAATTAATTTCAAACATGGTCAGCTCACTGTTACATGTTAGAGGCCAGGATAGTTTGGGTAAGGAAAGAAATTAGATAATACGAGTACTAGGAAGAGTGGTAGAAAACACCCAGGCAGGTCTGTATGATAAAGTCTATCTGGTGCTAATAAACTCTGCTGGATCTGAGCTGCTCTCTGTGCCATGTTTCCCAGTGCTCCTGGCTCCGGGGGAGGGTAATGCCTTGGTGCAGCACTGGACCTGACCTGGCTCCCTGCGCTCATGACTGCAGGAGTCAGCTCAGGTCTCACCAGCCTTATTAGCTCTGGCTCAGCGCCGGCAATTCCTATTCAGGCTGGCTCCTCGCAACGTGCCTGGATGTCTGCGCCGTGCACATCCCAGCATGGGAGTGGTGTCCTAGTGTCAGGAATGTGGGACAGAGACTCGCCGGCTGCCTGCTGAGAGCAGCACGGGCACATTCACACAAACCAAGAGGGTCTGCTAAAGCAAGCTGTCCTGCCTGGAGGCAACCCAAGTGTCTCTATCCTGGCATGGCTAATCCAGAAGCCACCTAAGGGAGACAGAGTGAGAAAATACTAATAAACTGTCTTGCAGTGTCCCTGCTGTCCAGCACTCCCAGGAGAGCCTGTTAAAAACCAACCATTTTCTGCTTAGCAAGTGTGACTGCCAATACATGGCTAAAGCAACCGAAAAACTTAAAGGAAATGTTATTTATTTATGTGTCATTTAAGATAATGCCATTGTATTTTGCATGGCTGCACCTTGACAAATGGCAGGATGGGTTTTATACCTAGAAACAGCTAGAAATAAGAATGCTGCTGTGCGTATTTGTATCATTTGTGTTATTTAGATTTTTGGCCTTGTCAGAAGAGGAAGTGTTTGCAGGACTGGGCTCAGCGTATTGGCCTGTCAGATGTTGCTGCACCCTTTGTTGCCCTTAACCATTTCTTTCATCAAAGTAAACAGGTTTGATCTCCAGTTTGAGTAACTTTTCTGTCTTTTGTAATGCAGCATTAATAGGCTTTGAAGAGATACATTTTCTGCCAACATAAACACTTTCTTGAATGTAACAGAATGAGTCCTTGCTTGCATTAGTTTGCTGTGAACATTATGAAGGCTATAAAATAATCATAAGTAGATGTTCTTGTCTGAATCTCCTTTAGACTACTCCAGGGCTTCCACAATGAGAACTAAATGAGGGTCAGCTCTCAGCAGGCAGTTTTTTTTCATTTTTCTCCATTTTTCTTCTTTTTTCGCTGTCTTTTTTCATGAAAAGAGAACTGGAAGCTTCCTGGCCCAGTGATGTTCCCTGTCCCTCCATTCCTGTCCCACCCCAGACTTCCTGGGAGGACATGTGAAAAGTGACTGTGCACAACTCCGTGTTCTGCACAGCACTTCACCTGTGTGACATTTGCAGAGGAGTTTTGCGTCTCTTAGATATTCTTGAGGGGACAGTGAATTACACAAATTGTCCTTTGTCCCTGGCCATCTCTGACTGAAGTTACAACTCTCACTTTTACTGCCACAGTACCTGCTTCACTGTATAGACTTGAGATCTAAAACCCACTGTCGTCAAAAATGATTCTTATTGACTCCAGAGGTATTAGGTCAGCCCTTTATTTTCTTCAAGGCCATCTAAGGCCCAGGCAGCAAATATATTCAAATATAGACAACTCTATGAAGAAATGTTGTAAATATCTTGCTTTCAGCACATTCACATCAAATATGATTTTGGCTCTGTAGTTGTGAAAAGGTACAGAAATTAGTAAAGTCACCAAGATCTAAGTCAAGACTAGGGAAAGCTGGTGAGTAAGGAAATTCTTCAACCTTAGCTCTTTTGTTTTCACATTCTTATGACTTGAATTCAAATCTGCCCCTCACTGAAGAGCCTGGAAACAAGATCTTCAGGTCTTTCCTAGTTGTAATGAGAACACACCCAGACAGAGTACATGAGGAGAATTAAAGGAAGGAGATTTGCAAAACCTCTTAAAACAGCAAGCTTAATTTTCTTTTAGAATTCAAAGGAGCCATCAGCCAAAAATATTTAAGGACTGAAGCAGCTAAGCCCCAGCAGAGTGCATGGCTGGCTTGGTTTGCTCAGGCTTATCTGAATTTTGTCCTGTAAAAGCGTGAATTATTGACTCTCCCCTTTTCTCTGCTTTACAGTCCTCAGGTACCTGGAGGGCATCCCAGAAAAACAGGAGGTTGAGCCAGCCCTCTCAAACACTGGTGTTTTCTAAGTGCTTTCTGAATCTGACTGGCTAAGCCCAAGTTTGAATATTTAAAGGTCTTCAAAATTCCCATGTAATACCCCCCACCCCAAAAGAAAAACCAGCTCCCCTGTAAACCTAGACTGTGGCTGGAGAGCGGCAGCCATCACCTCGGTGGTGCTGGGAGCCAGCAGCCGCTGCAAAGACACACTATTATTCCAGCCTAGTGGTTTCCAGAAGCTGGGCTTTTATTGCTGTGGGTGAAATTCGTACTGTGCGTGGAGAGAACCAACAAGGCTGACAGTGTAGTGGGACTGAATAATGCAGAGACCTTCGCTAGCCCTGTTGCACAGGAATGATCCCCATGTACTTCAGGCAAAGCAGTTTTGAAAAGCCTCTGCAGCAGTACTGCAGCAAGTTAGAAAAAATGCTGCAAGGTATAAAAGACTTTTGGTGAGATGTTTTTTTTTTGGGTTGGTTGTCTGGCTCTTTCCATGTCTGAAATTGTGTATTTGTTCTTGCAGCTGTTGGAGTTAACGCGCAGCACTTTCTGGGGGGAGTACCCTGGGCTTTCGCCTGCTTGGACCTGCCACCCTGGCAGCCGCCTCCCTTCCCATCAGCCGCAGCATCTCCACTTGCTCCAGCAGGATCCGGCCAGGCTGCGCTGTGCCCACCAGTCCTCCCTGCTGCCCATCCAGGGCCCTGGGGGCTGCCACAAAGCTGAGTTTTGCAGCATGCTGGACTTGCTGTGCTTTTCATGGGGTCCTTTGCTCCCCAGCCCTGCACCATTTGCTTCTTTGTGCAGGACAGGGTTTAACACTCTCCCTTCTAAGACCTTGAATTAAAAAGCAGTGTCTTAGAAGGCTTAGATGGGATTAAGAGGCACAAACCTCTTACACACAGAGCTAATACTAAGTAAGCTTCTATATTACCAATACATGATGTATTAAGATGAGAGCTCTCCTATCACTCTCCATCTCAGCTGGGTTGTTTCAAGCGATACAATGGAAGTTGGGTTTGTTGACTTCCACTAGAGCTTGAGTGTTTAATACCTTTTTTTTGTCTTCTAATGTTCCAGCCATAATTTCTAAAAACATTTGCCACCCTCCCAGAGCAAAACCAGAACTGGTGTAGACAGGTGTAGTTTCAGTTGCTTCAGCAGATCTGTGCCAAACTACAGCAGTTGCAAATCTGGAGGCAGCCTGTGTTGGCAGGTAAAAGCAGAGGACCTTGACTAATTCTAGTTCTGTCACTGACCTGCTACGGGACTTACTTGCAGCTCTGCTATCCCCTTAACCCTATGTTTACATATTTAGAGACAAGACCTCTGGATAAGGAGTCCTTTATTATTCTTTTATGCACAAGTTAGTCTAAGGGGTTACAGTCATGTGCCACTTAAATATTTGACCCATAATATCATTTGCAGTGTGTGAAAAGCTTTCCTGTCCCATGCAGAGGCAACTTGGAGATGAGGGGAAAGCACCTCTGTCTTCTGTTTCCTTGAGTGCCTTGCCCTCCCCCACATAGTCCCATTTAGAAGATACTTATTAGGTGGGGAAAAATGCAGTAAAGTGTAGATCTCGTGTATCTGGAGCTGCATTGCTCTGTGAAGCAGCACCTTCTTTTCCCACACATGCAGCGTTCTCGTTACATCTTTAAAGAATCACAACAAAGAAAAGGAGCTGACACAATGAATTTTGATCTGGAAAATGAAATCTGACATAACCAGTAGTTACATTTTTCTTATTCCCTGGTAGTTTGCCTAAAGGCAGCTTTTAAATAATTCCTGCTTTTCACCTCCTGAGAAATAATCTATTTGCTTCTGAATTAATTAGGCAGCATCATAAAAACCCTCTAGAGACTTTGAAAGCTGCTGATCTAACTTTTTAAAATATATAGTGGGCCTGATCCTTAAGCCAGCCAGTGGGAATTCTGCTCTTAACTTTGATGGGAACAGGAGCAGGCATTTTATGTGTGATGCTACTGACAACATAGTGTTCCCAGTAAATAATAACAGTTGTTGCTTTTTCTGTCTGCTTTACTGGCATCTGTTTTTATAATATCTTGTGTCTTGTGGTATTGAGAGAGTACATCCTTTCTTATTTCATCTTCCTTTGGACAGCAAGTGTTAGTATTTCCATTGTTTGCTTCCTTGACGAGCAGATGTGTGCAGGATAGTTAAATGCGCTCTCTCCCCTTGTAATGTCCAGTGCGTGACTGATACATAGGAGCTGGGTGGTTGTGCAAGGCCGGGGAAATCAGTGGGGCTCTTCTGGGCATAATAGATCATTTCAAGCTTGGCTTTGAGATGCCAGCTACTCTGGCGCTTGGTAACTTAAATGAACATCAACCTAATAAGTAATTTTTTAACAATAACTTAGTTTCCTGTTAATCTGAAAGATGAAAATACTCAAGTTAATTTTAGTCTCATTGTTATGATTTTTTTTTTTGACAGAAAAAAAACCCAAACAGACTTTCATTGTACAAATTGAAAATGTCTGTATCAGGGTGATGTAAAAACATTTATTTGACAAGGTAGAAGAAATGGATAGAAGAAACAGATAAGTTTCCAGGCTCATGAGTTTTTCATGAAGTTGGGCTTTATGGCCTGGATGGTCTCTCTCTGTTCTACGTTTCTTTGTTCTTACATTCCTGACTTTCCCTGTTGCCACTGGCAATATCACCAATACAAGTCAGGACAAGGATTAGATCAAAAGATGCATGAGGAACCAAAGATGGCTCTGAGTGAGATCTGGAGCTCAGATTAGGAGATCTAAACACCTGTATGTCTTTCAGGTGTAGGTTTGTGTACTGCTGGCATTAGGCTGAGGGGTTCGCTTACTTAGCTCAAGGAGTTTTCGTGGTCAGCATGACATCTGGTAAGCTTGTCTTATGAAATCATACTGCTCTTCTGAGTGACACAGGCTAGAAATGCATGAATTTGTGGTATGGACCAGAGAAGAGACTTGTTTCAGGGATCACCATGTCAAACTTCATTATTCTGCAGGGTTTTCTGCTAGCTTTTAGAAACGTCAAAACAATGTCCTTACTAACACTTCTTTTATTTAAAATTCGACACCAAGTTCTTTCCTAAACAGATATGCTGGACCTGTTCCTCTCCGCTTTCTGTTACCTGACTTCTGAGTACAGCTGTGACTTTCACTGTTCCTTCCCCTGGTCAACACCCAGGCTTAGCTTCACCCAGCTGCTGGGGGGCTCCAACAGTACTGCTTTGGGAAATAAAACAAGAGAAGAATTTGTCACAAGAAAGCTCAGATTGTGAGCAAGACCAGGAAGGTAGATCCAACTTCATGGTTACCAGTCTGATTATCCCCAGCTCTCCCTTGCAAAATAGGAGATTTGGTGCCTTCTCTGTAAAGGTGTTGGGTGTTTGGAAGATTCCTGGAGAGTCCAGAGATTTGGGAGGTGTGAGTTCTGGAGCCAACTCCAAAACCAGGTCAGCTCATCTCCAGCAAGATCTGTGTGGAATGGAATGAAAAGTCCTAGGCCCAGGGAGCTGTTATCTGACGTGTTCTTTTTTCAGCTGGTGTCACAGGTTTTACTTGGGTTGTTTTTGTTTTTTTTTTCAGATCTGCTCATATACATTTTATACTCTGGAGCTTTTCAGAGCACAAATAACATTTTCTGAGATGGAGAGGTCAGTTACTTGTGTTCCTGGCATCAGCCTGGTCTTCCATGTCAGTCTGCCCTGGGAGATTTTAAAAGTCAGTATGTTCTCCCTGCTCTGTATCAGGCCTGAATTTCCAGTCAGGAAAAAACATTGTGGGCAAAGTCCAAAGAGTTACAGCTTTATTTACAGTTTAGTTACCACCTACAGCAACATAGCTCATCACTAGCAGCGCCTTGGGCATGTTTCCACTTTATAACTTAGTGATGCTGTTTACAGTGTTGTCAACAGAAGAAATAAAGGACCAGGGTGGAACTATGGCCTCAGTAACATCAATGGCAAAACTCCCATGGACTTCAGTGGACCAGCATTTCACTTAGTACTGTATGTGAGGAGCATGTATTTTATTGTCACCTTGATGTCTGCTTGTTCAGCTGCTTTTCTCAAAGCATATGCAGTCCGTGGGCAGCCTCATGGTCCCTGGCAGTACCTGAGATACCTTTTCTGTGCTGATAAATTGCAGGTTGGTCTTTCTGTCAGATCTGTAACTTTCTTTTCTGTCTTCAGATCACTGCTTTTTCTCACTGGCTCTTGGAAATTATTTTGTGTCCTTCTCTATAGTAACTCTAGATCTGAATCCATGTAATGTAGGGAAGAGGAAGCAGAAAGGATGTTTATGGACCTTCACGTGGCTACAGAAGAGGATCAGGAGTGGAATTCGTGGGTTGGGTCAGTAGGCCAACACTCATGTTGGGCCAGTAGGTCGGTGAGAATTCGCTAGATTAAGAAATCATCCAGTTCGTAGAAGAAATGGGTGCATCCTTCTGTTCCCTTCCCACAGCCTTCTTTGCCCTCCACCTAGTTAACTTACCTTGTGAAATTCTGGGCAGATTGTATGTACATACACCCACCAAGCCTACTATGTAAAGATGCACACATACGCACACATAAACACCCTGTACAAGCACGCACTTCACATGGTATACAGGTTTGGTAATATTATTTCCAGCAATTAATCTCCCTGTTTCTGAATTTGTATGGATTCCTGTCTAATCTCCAGAAAGATTATTTCTTTCTTTATCCTGAGTGCCAGTGATATGCAAAGGCTAAATTGCACTGCACAGTGCCCTTTGAGAAGAGACTCCTGCTTAAAAGCCTTCCAGATCTTGGCTGTCACAGAAGACTATATTTGGAAGGATGGGAAAGCAACGTGAGAAGCACACGGAGCAAAAGCTGTGAGCATCAGCAGTTTACTACAAGTAAACAGTTTCACCTCTCTAGCTGTTGTGTTCATCAGTCTTGTAAACAGGATCTATCCATAGTAAGATAACAAAGCAGTAGGTCTAAACCTATCCTTTTCTTTTGCAGTTAGAGTTATAAACTGTCAACACTCATGTCAGCCATTCTGTTTAATCCCTCTGTGATCCGCCATTGCAATATTTAATCCCACCATTGCAATGTTTAACTTGCCCCTGCAGAGTCCTTTGCTGGAAGCAAAAAATCACCAACCTTGCTTCCTACTCTTGCAGGGATTTACAAAAGAAGGAATTAGTTGTCTGGGATCAGGCAGCACTCCAAATCACTCCAAAACTGTCCTCTGCATTTTGGAGAATAGGATATTACTGTCCCTTTTTTTTATCCTGATCATCAAGAGGCAGACAGTGCTGGCAGCTGTTTCTGCTGTCCTGTTTAGAAGAGAGCTGTGTGATCTGGAAAGTGATGATGCAGTCTTGTCTGATAGCATCTGCTTTCCCTGAATAATTGTGGACATTCCCACCTCTCCACTCATCCCTCCAAGCACCTTGGAATCATAAATTGCAATGCCAGAGCAAATGGAGTCATGCTTAGGGAATGATCTCCCCGTTCAAGGTGAATCCTGATACCTGATGTATGAGAAGACCAGGCACATGCTAAAAATTCCTTGCTAATTTGGGTTGCTAGTTCATCAAAAACATCCTCCCAAACACGCACAGGATGTATTAAGTTATGATATAGTAAGCGATCAGCTTGTCATACTGACATTTCTGCTCCTCGCCAGAAAGTCCTGGACTTCATTATCTCTCTCAAGAAATCAGATCTGTTAGTGTCACCCTGCAATAAATTTCTGTAACTGGAAACCTCTCCCCAGGCATACAAACATATGAGGACAACTGAGCATTGCTGTTCTCTGAAGACTGATATACAAATATATACCGGACTGACTAACAACATCTCTTCCCTGTTACGGGTCCAATGAAGTCTTAGCCTCCAGATCTTTATTTTGCTTTTTGAGCCTTGGTCCAGTAGCACTTTGGCGTAGGCACATAACGTGTTCTGAGGTGGGGCTTAGCTTTTGGGGCTATCAAATGAGGGGATTTAATTGCATGTAAGTTGCTTTATGATGTTACCTTCCCCTTTTTCTAATTAGAAAAGCTTAGAAATGCCGCCTGTCCTGCTGCGGCAGGGGAGGTTGGCATGAGTGGCCCAGGCAGTGTCAGGACACACAGCCCCTGTGCATGCTGTCGCCTTGGTGACTTACAGACCACAAGGAAGGAGTGCTCATAAATGAAACTTCCTCTGTGTGGTGATGCTGTCAGTAATGTAGTAGATGGCCAGAAAATCTGGAATCTCCAAGCCGCTCTCCCTGTACATGATCTCCAACCTCTTCTGTTAATTGGTCTCTGCCTCAGTTTCCTTAACTGAGAGTTGAGAGCATTCCCCCCTCTTTTGAGACCTGTAAAGAAGAGCTCTAGGTTAAGTATTGGTTTTCTTCTCAAAATTTAAAAAATAGTCATTCCCATGTCTAAGAAGACAACTCAATGCAAAGCTGTTTTTCCTTAGAAAGTCCTAAAATGAATTATTTTACCTTTTATTCTAGCTTTTAAAAACACTGTCCATTTTACCAAGTATTATGAAGGTGGTGATTGAATGGTTTTAGTTAATGAAAATCTAGTTTTCAATAAACAAAAGTTTTCCATTGCATATGAGATAAAAGTTGCGTGTTTGGAATAAGGAAATGCAGAGACAGCTGTTCAAAAAAGTTGTGGCAGAAGCGCAGAGGACTTTCGCCCTGTCAGAGTAGTATTTGAACCAAGGGAGAAAACTGAGTATAGGCTGGAGCAGGCACAGCAATTACAAAAGCACCAATTTCCCAGCGAATATTGCTATTATATTATTATATTATTGAGAATCACCGGAACCAGTAGATGCAGGTGATGCTAAAACCCTTCATGCTCTTTAGATCATCACCTCAAGTTCTTGAGGGCTGGGAGTGCCTTTTTTTCTGTGTTTGTGGAGCCCAGAGCAGCACAGTAGCTCTGAGTCCACCAATGTGGCTTCTTGGAGCGGCATCAATAGAAAGAGCAATGTTACACCACGCGGCATATAGCTGGAAGCCATTTCATTAGGGCTAGAAAGGAGCATCCAGGCTGATCTCTGACTAATATTATCATGGGCCAATGATTTCTTGCAGATGATGAAACTAGTAGTAAGGACTCTTCATGGTGTAATAATTTTCTGTATTAGCTTTCAAATGCAATGCAGCAGGTAATCATTTACCAGATACTCCTTGACTTCCTTATGAGGCTAATTTTTGGAGTGCTTTCTTAATTTCAACGTTTCTTATTCATATTCTTAAGGAAAATCAGTATAAGTAGTGTACTGTGTTTTGCAGAGATCATGCCAGTCTATATTCTGTTTTATCTGGTTTCGTACCAAGGCATTAGCCCACACAATTGTCTCCTATTTGCAATCTTGGCTCATTAAGGGGATAATTTGATAAAGCAGATTGTTGTCTTTACCTTGGGGGATCTCTTCTGGGTCGATGTATTGATACTGTGGACAGACCTGTCAATATAGTCCTCTTTGTTCTTAGCAAGTGCTGCGGCACGTCCCGCACTGTGATTTATGGTCCCCTCCTCACGCAGCCTGCCAGCCCCGGCACAGTGCATGTACTTGGCAGAGGCATCCAGGGTGTGTCTTGGGAAAAAGCTGGGGATGAGGCATGGGCAAAACACTGGGGAGGTTTCTGAGGAGACCCTCCGTGGCTGTGTTTCTCCCAGACTCCTCTCAGGCGCTGGTAGGAGCTCAGGGACGAGTTTATTGAGCTCCTCAAAGGGAGAGCCCGTTTCTTCAGTAAGTCAGATGCTGCAATGGGTTGAGGAGGTCACAGAGGTCCATGATGATGTCCTGGATGAGCTTCCCTCAGGGAGAAGTAAAGACAATACACAGAGAGTGGAGAGGGGTTATTTCAACCCAGCAGCACCAACCTGCTGCTTCAAAGCTCAGTTTGTCACTCAGGTGACTTGAAGGGACAGAAGCGGTGGAAACAGCTTCATCCCAGAAGCCCTGCACAGGGACTTCTACACTGTGTCCACTACAGGGACAAGGCAGGTGTCAGAGACATGCCGAAGTGAGCAGATGGCGATGGTAGAGCTAGGTCCTGTGCACGTGGCGGTGACGTTCTTTCAGGAGCACCTGCAGGGCAGGTATCTGCAGGGCAGCTCCTGTCCCATCATGTTCTCTTGCCTGTTTGAGAAACCTGCACATAATCCTGCTCAGCATCGAGAACAGTTGTTTCCAGACAGGGTTGGCTTGGAGATTAATTAGTGGCATACAGTGTATGTTATATATTACCGGTAAAAGTATTTTTGGAGACAAAGCGATGATAAAGAGCTATTTCTGGGGAGAGGAGCAGACATTTGGCATTATTGCAGTGTACCAGAGCAGGTACGGAGCCTGGCCACCTGTGGGAAAAGGCAGAAATACACCAAAGCAGCCCCCCGCCTTTCCTTGTACAGAAACTTGGTGCCGAAACATTGCCTGTTCCTCCCTGATGATAAAAGGACAAGTTAAATAATTAATAATAATCTGAGTCTCAATGTGACTACTAAATAATTTTCAGTTAGACATTATGTAAATTTGAAGTAATTTTTTTTACTGGTCATGCATAATAAAGTAAGTATGGTGATTAATTTTTCACCCTCGGAGTTTAATTAAGATCATTCAGGAGGTTTAGGCTGATACACCATCTTATAAATCATAGTCCAAGACACTGAGAAATAACTGCCTAGCTTTCAGATTAGATAATGATATTTTGGGGGTGGAAATCTTGCTGGCAGATAGTCACCCAAGTTGTCCTAATCAGGAGGGCCATTTGGTCTTCTGAGCACTGAAATGATATACACTAGTTATTAATATATGCAATTCAATGTGTGCTTTTCTGGGTTTAATTTTAGGGATGGACTCATTCCATCATCTATATTCCTGCATAACTCATTGTGGAATAAATAGAGCGTTGTTCTCTGTTAGCCTAATCGGCTTTTAAAGCCAATGCAACTAAACTGTCCAAAGGGATAAAGTGGATAGTATCAAGTCACATTTTATTCCAGAATAAATGTGTCCAGGTGTGGCGTTTTGTAGGAACAGCCATTGTGCTTTGAATAGACAGTCTCTTAGTTTGAATCACTTCTCAGGCTTAGACAAGCCTGTGTTTCCCAGGCTGTGCAAAAGCACTGCAAGATACATAGAGCAATGTTGATTATGGTTATTATAATTGCAGCCTCTGCAGAGACATCAGAGCTCCTCCAAAATGTCCTGCAGTTTTCATAGCGCGGAGCAAAATGAGAAGCATGCTGATATCCTGGGAAAAAATTGCTGGGAAAGTGTGTCCTATATGTAGTTCCTGGGATGCATAGTTTTCTCTCTGGTTTTTCTGGGTGTCTTCCATGTGACTGGGCTGTGCACACCTACGGCTTTGCCCCACAAGTTAGTGCAAGTCTGCAGGATGTGTCAGTACACAGGATGGACCCTGACTCATGGGGAAAGCATGTATGGAAAACATTGCCATACTCCTACAAATGCTTGTTTTTCATTTCTGTGTGATTTTTTTTCCATTTTAAATAAATCAGGAGTTTAGCAATAAAAGCTAATGCTGAAAGGAAATGGTGCAGGTGGGCCCTGTAGAATTTCACACTGTATTTATGAGCAGAAACTCTTTTCAGCAGAGTCAACTGGGTTCGAGAAAAAATAAGATGGAGGGTACTTTCTCTGATGCACAGACGATAAAGCATAAAATGGCCATCTTGCTAAATCTTCATTGCTATACTTGTTATTCCAGAGTTATGAAATAACAAGAAGATACTACTTTGGAGTACCTATTCCTAAATCCTACTGTTTTATTCCAGAACGAAGAGTATCTTTGTTCTAATTCAATTGTATTCTGAGGAGCAATTCAGTAATAACTATGTGCTTTAAATTCACACCCTGTATTACTCCTAATTAATTGTCAAGGATAGGCAAATTCTAACTTTCCTTTTAGTTTCATTGCTGTAAATCCAGAAAAAGCATGTTAAAATAAGCCAGTAGTTTTCAGTCATACTTACAAAATGTGTCATTTCAAAGGAACAACTCTGGATTTTACCATGCAAATCTGGCCCACAGTGTGTGAAAAGAGATGGTCTGAGTTAATCAGACCAAACCACTCCCTCAACTGAAGCGTCTTCAGCAGCACCGCAGTAATGCAACAGGCAGCAATTCTCACTGCGGCGTCAGGAAGAACAGAACATCAAGGGAATAATTAGCATCTAATTTAGCAGTTAGACCAGGATCTAGGTGGGTTCCTGCATTAAATAATTGCTCCCAGAGGCTGGGAAGGTTGGGGCTGCTCACTCTGCTCCACTTAGCTTGCAAGGTCAGGCACCCATATCCCTCCAGCTCCTCTACGGCCAGGAGAAAGCAGCTCTGTTAATGGTGCTTTTGAGGGTTGTGTCCATGAATGTTGTAAGGAGCCCGTCTCTTCTTTTGACATTAAAGGAAATGCAGGGCTATAAGGATACTCCTACACTCTTGCTTAAACATAGGCAGTGTAAATGGCTTTAGGCACCTCTTAATTTTCCTTGAAGCTGAGGATATCAATATAATCCTCCTTAAAGTATCTGTCAAAGGCTTCTGGTTTGTGTTGGAGAAAATGGGCAACTTGTAGACAGGTCACTTCTGGAGATACGTGGTTTGCTCTGCCATATTCTTGGTGACTAATTTCTACATTATGCAAGTTTGGTTATCAATGCATAACGGAGTGCTGGGACCTTCCCTGCCGAGCAGCTGTCTTCAGTGCTCCCGTTGCCAGCCATCGCCTTGCAGTGACACAAGATCTCCTGAGGGGTTCAGGATTTTACATCTCCATGCAGTAGCTCCACGGACTTAAAGCTGGTTAAGATGGTTGAACCACAGGAAGAATAAATTCTGCATTCTTCTGTTTGGAAGAGGTCTGTGATGAAGCTACGTAATCTTTCCTGCTCCCAAAGGCAGGAACAGACTGCGGCTTGAGCCCCCTGCCGTGCTTGCGGGTGCCTTTGTAGCCACCTCTTGTCCCCAGGTCCCCCTCGTACTTCTGCTTCATGGCTCAGACCCTGACAGCTTCGTCTTTCCCTGGCGTTTGACTCCTCCCCAAGGACAGTGCATAGCTTCAACACACTTTTTAAATCCTAGATGCAGATTCTGACTTTGATAATTTACTGCTATTGAAACATCGTCTTGGTTTCTGCAGCCTCTTGCTGCGGCTCCTCTTCCCCCAGCATGGCAGGTGAAGGGCCTCGGCCGGCCAGGAGGACCGAGGCAGTGAGTTCTTGCAGCCTCCACTGCTCGCTTGCAGGCGGCTGCTTCTGAGATTTTAACTTCTGTCACTGACTTTCTGGTCCCTTTGTTCAGCCTTTTAAAATTTCCTTTATTGTTTTAGCTTGTCTGCAAGTATTTTTTCCAAAAAGCCTTCGCTTGCTCAATTAGCAAGAGAGCTTTTTGTGGAGAGTGCCATAGCTCTATTTCTACCATGGTTGAGTGCTTCTGGAGCATTTGGCTCTTCCCCAGAGAGGTTTTACCCTTGCCATCCTCACACCGGGTATTGCTGGATGTCTCACTGCACATACTGCTGTGTGGTGCCTTGCAGAAAAGGAGCTTTTGTGGCACAGGAGTCTAAATGTGTTGCCATGGGCCAGGTCAATCCATGCTGTCCCAAGCTATGATTTTAGCTGAAATTTTTGCTCCCTGCCCTATTGGGTCAATAGAGTGTTTTCCCCATGCATGGGCTCTTTCACCATCCAGATTTTTCTATTTGCTTTTGTCTTACTTAATGGTTTTGCCACTTTGTTTAGAGCAGAGGTTATGAGGATACAAGTCGAACCTCTCACTGTTGGGAGAGAAAGGCGAGTGCTGGCTGGTGTAATGCTGGAAATACCTTTGGAGGTTTGTGTCCCACCCACCCCGATCAGATCTGAGCCCTGGCCTGAGACACCCACCCTCGGCTGGGACCTGGACACGGCCCACGCAGCACAAGAGAAGCTTGTAGAAACAAGCCTTGATCTGGAAGGCACCTCCCTGGCCGTCCCCAGGGCAGATCTGGAGGCTGTCCCCAGCCTGCCCTGCGACTGTCTCCAGCCCCAGGCACCACAGGACAGGCTCCCGCAGAGGGCTGCCCTCCTGCTGCCGGGGGACCCAGTGGGAAACCTTGCAGAAGAGGCTGCAGAAGCCTCTGCCATTACATCTGCATTCAGTCTTTCCCCAGACACAGGATGAAGAATTTCTTCTCTCAGGAGGTTTGTGGCACTTTGTGTTGCTATTTTCCCTGGTTTTGCAGTCTGTTTTAATTGTGGGTTTGCCCTTACAAGCTGGGGGCTAAAGCCTAGTAGAAAACTGTTTACAGTGCTGCTTACAAAATCTTCATAGAGTTCAGGGGCTATTTCAGCAAGACATTCCTGAACAGTTCTTCGCTTCATATTGGCCCCAAACTATTCCCTTATACGCTCTGCATGCTACAGCATGAGAGCTTGACTATGCCAGGGGAGCTGCCGCCTTCTTCAAGTCTTTAGCCACCACGTACAAATGAACGTCATGACTTCATGAGTACCTTATGAGTGCAGGTAAATATTAGGACAGCTTCTGGAGCCTTGCAGCTTGGCTGACCTGCTTTGGCCTAAAAGTTGAACAGAACTTGCCTTGTTTTTTCAGGACAGAAATCATTCTTGCATAGGACGCTCACTGTTTGGGGATGTGGCATCAGGGTCACGTTCACAAGACCCATCTCTTACAAGATCCTGTGATCTGCTTTGAAGACCCTGCCCCATATGATTGGGAAGGCTCATGGGCTCACCGCTGGCACAGGGGTGGCATTTGCCCTTGCTGGAACCGGGTAGTTGTTGGAGCTGGTTATTTGCTTTGTGTGATTGATCACATCTGTGTGGCACATAACACTGCCTTGCGAAACAGCCCTTTTATGTGTCAAACTGACTCACAGTGTGACCTGATGTAGATGTAAGGGGATATTTAAGGAACAACTGAAATTCACAGAGAACCATGCTACTTTTTTTTTTCTCCTGGAGCAAAAGGCCTTTGTCAGCTGACGGGAACAGGGCACAGTGCCCTGCGGGACCAACAGGGTCCCTTGTGATGGCTGTGGACATGGGAGCTGTGCCGTTAGCTGCTGAAATGCTCCACCCCGCTGCCTCCAACTCACCAAGGTGAACCTGTCCAGCCCACACCAGTGTAATCTGATGAAGAAGGTGAGGAATCAGGCCTGATTTTCCCTGTTTTGCTGCACCCCACTGTGTGATGTCAGGGACGTCAGCATGAGCCACTCCACAAAGGCATTGAGGCCCAGAATTCACAGGTGAATGTGCATCCTTCAAACTCCAGGTGATTTGTCAGTAGGAACTGGGCATCTAAAATGGATCTGACCCTGCATCTCTTTCCGTAACTGCTTTTTGCTGGTTAGCTTGCACATAAGATTTGCCTTTTGCCTTATGAACAGCACTCAGCACAGAGTGAGGTCTTTGCAGTCCCACTGGGGTCTTTAGGCACTTGCTTAGTGTTAACGCTGGGACTGCGGAACAGAGAAAACCAACTGCCTGGCTGGCTCATGGCCTGCTACGATTACAGAGATGGAGTTACTGGGAGGGTGGGCTTTATCCCATCAACACCTTCCTATCACTGCTGAAGCGATGCTACCCTTACTTGTCAACACTGAAAGCATATCTCTGCTGCATGCAGTCCATCTACTGGCAACAAATGCCACAGTGAAAGATGCCTTTTAATTAATGTACTTCATAACAAGTCATCTGAAAATGGGTCTGTGCTTGGAGCCAGGCGCTCTTGCGTGTGCTGTAGGGCTGCTTGTGTGAGGAGGGGCTCCTCGTGTGCATCATTTGCATGACTGGGTCTTGAGCATTTGACACTGGATGGTAAAATTTGTTTCCAGATGCCCAATCTGCAGTTGCATATTGGATGCTTTAGTGAAGACACCACTGCCTCACACCCCAAGGCTGCTTCTGAGCAGAAATGAGCTGCAGAGTGACACGGGCTGTGCTTGGGTGTGATCTGATGCACACTTGCATGAGGCACCTGGCTGAGGACATGTATGATAGGCATGTGCTGGTGTGTGGGTGCCGTGATGGACATGCCAGGCCACGTGAAGGTTGCACCCCTGGCTGCATGTCTGTGCACACAGGAAAACCAATGACAGCAGCAAACTTAAGTGAAAGGGATAGAGGGGCCTGAAAGGAGTTCAGAGTTGGCACTTTTGTTTGAATTAGAACAAATGTACCGTGCTGCCTTCCCTTCCCTCTCCAGAAAGCCTTCCCATGATCCCAGCATTGAAGGGCGCAAGGACTGCAGGTTTGAGTCTCCCTGTTCCTTTCCTTTGTGTTGGTCTTGGAAGCGATGAGAGTGTGAGATGGACCCGAGCGCATTTCCTATCCCTGGTAAATCATGGAAGAGGGAAGGGAAAAAAGATCTCGTGCTCAAATCTTGGTGTTAAAATGAATTCATGAGTGTCTCAGAAAACTGAAAACAGCCTTCTGTGGAGTGGTGAGCAATGTGCCCTGCTCTGCACGGGATTTAGTGTTTCTCTTAGCGGCTGTGAAAACTGGCTCCACGCACCTCGGGCAGAGCCAAGGCGAGGTACTTGGCAGTCGGGTTTGTTAGTGCTTTGCCTTTGAGTTCTGCCTGAGGTTAGGCTGAAGAAGACAGATGATCCATCATTTCATTCTTGTTTGTCTGGCCCTGTTGACTACAATGCAATGCTTTTGTTTTACCAGGGAAGCCCGAGCATCTCATACGCAGACCCATCCCATGAACATTAAGGATTTGGGTGCAGATGGTGGATGGGAATCCAGCCCAGCCCTTCACAAACTGCCGTCCCTGCAGGAGCCGTTGCAGTGCTGCTGCAGAAGGTATGTTGCCCCTTTCTACCCTTTAACAAACACAATAACTAAGAGGTCGCCTGTAGAGGTGTGATAGTTCCATGTGATTCTTGTATACAAAACCACAACATCACAAAACCCCCCTGTGCAGCTCCGATCCCTTGGTGACTCCCAGCCATGCAGCGTGGCTGAGTTGGGCACTCACGGATGTCAGGCCGTTGTCTTCCCTTTAAGTGAGTGCATGGATGTCTTTGTCCTCAAGAGCTGAACCACCACATGGATCCGCATGGTGAGGCTTGCTATCAGGCACTGGAAGCACCACAAGAGCAGTGAGAACAGCAACTTGCAAAGTAAGAGCTGTGCAGAAAAACTGGGAGGCAGCAGTGCCTGTTTTGGATTGATCAATAGTGCCTTTTTTTTAGCGTTTCCTGAAAAAAAAAAAAAAACAACAAATCCAAAACTCTGCAAAAGGAAATTATATTTTAGGTTGAAACAACTATTTCCTATTATAAATACTCTTTTCAGCTTGGGGATGCAATTTGGTTTGGTAGCAGAAAGCCTGTCAAATAGTAAGCTGAAAAGTTGGAATTTTCAAAGGGAAGTAGAGACAAGCAACTGCTGCACGTGTTCAGGGCAGTCTTGGCTCCTGCTTATTTCTCTGAACATCTCAGCAGTGAGGGTTAATAGGGATGAGGATGTGTCAGCCCTGTGTCAGGTAGTGGATTTCAGTCTCCAGCAGCACCAGCTTTTGCAATTTTACCACAAATTTTGTTACAGTTGTTTTTCAAAGCTCTGGTTCCTCGGGTCCTGTAATTATGTGAGAGTTGCAGCATTCTTAAAACTGAAGGTAAATTGTCAACTTTTGGGATTGTACAGAATAGCTTGAAAAGAACCCAAAAGTTTTAAAAGGAAGAAGGGAAAATAGAGGAAACCCAAAATTACGTTTCTTTGAAATCTCAAGATTTGTAAGGCAAACTCATGATTTTGTGGCCTAGGACAGGATTGCTAAGTGCGTGGTGTTGGCATTACTGTGTTTATTTTCCATGCTTGGATTTCGGCATGGCTTTATACATGTTATGAAAAATGCAGTATTTTATGTTATTTTTTAAAAGGAAGCAGATCGCTTTGCTGGATGATATCCAAACCAGACTGTAGCATACAATAAAAATTCTATAGTGCACTGTAACAGACTACAAAAGGCTAAGATGTTACCTCACCAGCACAAAACCCAGGCACATTAAGGAGGGAGAGAATTATAAGGTATATCACTTGTATTTATGACCAAAAGAGAAAGAAAAAATATACACTGTGTATATACACTGCATATTGAAATTACAGAACAAAATTTAATTAGGTCTTTATAAATAAAATCCACATATGCTGATTTATGATATATTTATTTCTCAGCCTTTGAAATGATGGCTGCCTTCACTTTGAAAACCAGTCATTTGCAGACATCAGGTCTGTAATTCACAAACTGGCACAACCAGAAGTTTGTGGATTTGAGTCTGGCAAATGCCAGTCCCAGCATATCTGTTTCAGAGGCACAGGCTGGGATTCCCAGTGAAGGAGGGAAGTACGCTGCAAAAGGCATCTGTAACAATTTTTTTTTTTCCAAATGTGTAATTATAAAGATTGAGTCGCTTGTTTTGTTCATTAAAAAATAGCAGTAATGTAATACATAATTATAACCAAAGAGAAAATGTATGATCTTTGTAGGCTCCATCTAAACGTCCGCTTCCCTGGAGGGAATACTTCATGCTATATTTGCAAAAAATATGTGATTAGCACCCAAGTCATGAGTGAGAACTAAAAGCAACTGGAACACCGGCCTTTCTCGTGTGAGTCAGAGAGAGCTCAGGACTGGATCAAGACCTAATTAAACGTGCATTTGAAAGGCTAGAGTGAGATGCCTTTGCTCACACTAATGAAGTGTCAGTTTTCCTGAATGCCATTGCTATACCATGGACTGCCACTTCTTTGCCGCAGTACTGAGAGTGAGTTAGACACCTGGATCCCTCTCCACCCCCGAGCAGGTTTGGAGGTCGGTGCCTAAATGACTTCTGAGAACAGGAATTCAAGCATGATTTCTTGATGTGGTTTGAGTCACATTATAGTTTGCTGCTGCTGGAAGAAGGAGATCCTGTTCTTCCATCTGCCTCCCAGCTTCTGGCCACATATTCCTGCCAGTTGAGCTCTGTCACTCAAAACAGTGGATGGGCCGCAGGGTTCTGATGTGAAGTCCTCAGCTTCTGCGTGGACACCTTGGCTGCTGGACACAACGCAGCACACACTTTCCTGAGTACCACTTCTTCCTTTTTGCACAGTCCCAGAGTTGCCTCCAGCTGCCACACAGAGGTCTGTAGGGAATAAATACTTAAGGACTCACCACCAGCGAACCAGGAGTGTTACCTGGAAGGTCTTGATTGAAGCCCTGGAGTAAGGTGGTGGCTCAGGATGAACCTGAGTGTCAGGCTCTCCTTTCCCCCCTCTAAAACTGCAGCAACTTCAAAAGAACATGTCTATTCCAGTTGTAGAAATAGGAGCTGAACTGGAGACAAAACAAGAGCTACTAGTTTTTAGCTACTTCTAACTGGAGGTAAAATTGGACTTTAAGCTGTAAAGTAGAATCCATAAAGGACTAAGGCATGCGGCAGGACTCTTGCTGGAGGGTGCATTCTGCTGCTGACCAAAAGGAGCCTGCAACAATTGATTTTGATTTCAAAGAAAGAAATTCATGGTTGTAACCACTTTAGCCTCTGCTATGGGGGATGTAAAAGGCTGGAATGGGTCAGTAGTTTAGTTTTACCTCCAATCCTAAAGACGGGTTTATTTCATGTCTTGTGAAGTTTGGTTTGTGTCTTACTATGGAGCCTTCACATCACAGGGCCCAGCTTTCCTCTCTGAGTAGAGGTTGAATGAGGCAGCTCTCCCAGAGTGGGACTGTCACTAGATGATGGCTCTGCCTCTGTGATATTGAAAACAGACATCACGGCACTTTTCACTAACACATTCCATCAATGCTAGAGACTTGTCATGCAGGGAGCAAACACCAAGTGAAGCAAAGGAAGCAGTTACAATTTGCTGCCGTGAAAGGAGACAAGATAAATCAATAGGAACTAAATTAGCACAGCCAGCGGCCCTCACACCTACTTTGGAAACTCTATTAAAATCCATGGCCTAGAATTTGCAGGAGGGATTATATGCATGAAGGGTGAGTCAAGATTTTAGAGTGAGCTAATGTAAGTGACACCCACTTCTCAAACTGCCTGAAAACCCTTACTGCCAGAATGCACTGCCAAAGACAAGAGTTCTAGTAAGTATTTGCTGGCTGTCATTGGCCTCAGATAAATACGTTGGGAGGGGAATAGTGGAGGAGTCAATCAAAAGATAACACTGAGTAAAGCTCAGTTGTATAACACAACAAGTAGTCAAATTTAACCAGAGCTGAACATATGTCTGAGTACCGGGGGCATAGTTAGAAGCGTGATAGCCCAATAAGAACGCAAAGAGAGTCATATTTGAGAACAACACACGGGAATAAGATCTGACAAATAGCTTGTGTGATTGAGTTGGTTGTGGTGTTGTGCTGCTCTTGGGTGACCTTTGTAATTCAACTGAAATGATATCTGTCCTAGGCTTTTGCAGAACTTCGTAGATTTATGACAGCATCCCACTGACACACTGAGGCACAAAAAGACTTGCTAAAAGTCAAGTTGAGGTAATCAGTCTCTCAGAAATCTGTTTATTGGTGCAGTGAATTAATGTCCAGGAAGCATCCGGTGTGTGTGTTCGGTGCAGTTGATCTGCACATGCACGGTAATCTCAGACACTGGGATTATTGTAGAAGCACAGAGCAGGCTCAAATCTCCAAGGCCGCATGTGAGTTGAGTTGATCCCTGCGTATGTGACAAATCAAGAATTGCCAGAAGTCCAGCAATTGCGACTCCCAACCTGGCTGCTGGATATCTAGGAGTCCTAGGCAAATGTATAAAGTCCTCTACTTCTGCCGGGCGCAACTTGTACAAGAAATAAAGGAATATCCAGGAAAACCTGACCACGTGGCAGCTCTGTGCAAAGAAAATATAGCTGTCAGCACATCAGTCCTCGCTCCCAGACTCTTACCATATCACAGCACCTTCAGAAGAATTTCCTATTTTTCTGGTACTGGCGGTAGCATGCTGGTAAAGCCCTCTGGACCTGCAGGGGAAGAAAGGCTGGATCAGGGCTGGCTGCACAGCAGCGGATTTTTCAACTCTGCCCCTTTCCAGAGCTTCCCGAGGAAATCAGTACATGCAGGCCCTGGCTCTACGCAATGAATAGGGTAGAAACCTCAGAGTCACTTGCCCAGTGCCTGCCAGAGGAACTGCAGGGATAAACTAGTCTGGTCCTGCACCAGTTTGGCAGCCTTTCACAGAAGAACATGGGCTTCATGCAAGAGCAGAAAGGCACCACTTGGTAGTTACAAGACAACTTAATATTGTCAAAGTGGTTACAGAACAGGGGGTTCTGCCAGTCTTGGTGATGTTCTTCAGGTTCATTTACATTTCTAAAGTGTATTGAGCCCTTCACCGGGGAGATGCTATAGAAACACAAGGCATTAATTGCATGGAATATACAATAAAAACTAAACAATGTAAAACACATGCAATGTAAGCGGGAAGAGAATTCTGTGCATGCTCTCTGCAATTGCTTGGGTCTTAAGCATGCATTAAATTGCAGCAACTAAAGGCTATGGAGTACGGATCATAAACTTGCATTCCACTGCAAAACTGTCAGGGCAGAGATCTGACCAACATTATAAAATATGAGAAGTGATTTTAGGAGCCTCCGTTTTGATGAGAGGGATTTCGGAATTGCATTTCAAAGGTCAGCTGCACAGCATTTTCAGAATATCAGGCGCCAGGATTGCTCTTCTCTTTTGTAAACCCCCTGATGTTTCTTGTGCATTGGCACTGCACCTCGCTGGGGGAGACTTTGTTTCACAATGGGATATTTGGGCACTGTGGTAATGGGAACTAGGAAAAACTCAGAAGGACTTTCATGCTGAATCACAGCTTATCTTCTGCGTAGCAGAAGGGAGGATTCCAGATCTTTTCTTCTTCTTTTTACCTTTAAGAGATTTATGGCAAACATCATTTAGAAAGATCACAGGGAAAGAAATATCTGTCCTCCCTATCTTTTCTGCCTTTCCTAAAACAAACAACTGGGAGATAATTCACTTGTAAATGGTCAGGTTAGCTGTGCTGGCTTTGGTGGTGTGTCCATGCTGGAAATGAGATATGGCTGGCCACGCCAACTAGATACTCGGGCACCACCCCAGTGTACCATGTGCCATACACCTTGTTTTCGCAAAGCAAGAACTAAAATCTGAAAGATGGGCTTGCAGGGTTGCTCCAGCAGATTCCAGCTGGTGGGAAAGCTTGTCATTGCCCATTATTTATCCATGGGGCAGCTGTTTTAACCAGACTGTCCCTCTGATCCATTTTGGGGGACCTTGGGGCTGTGTGGGAGGTGAAGATGAGGAGGGCTGCTCAGGCAAAGCCTTTATAGTTATGCTTAAAAATGATTGTTAGATACATTTAATGTGGAACAGATTTTCTGTTCCTCCCCTGTGCAGTTTGGTGGGGCTGGAAGAGCCTGTGGTGCTGGCATTCTGCCTTGGGTGAGCGGAAAGGACTTTGGCTTCACTCAATGGCTCAGGGTCCTGCAGGCCTGGACCTTCTTCCTTCTCAAGCACACTTCTACAGCACATCTGGTTTGGTGATAGTGCCTGCAAGTCTCTCATAGACCAGACACTGCATAAACCGAGAGCAGCTGACTTCCTGTCCCAACAGAAAAATGTCTTTGGGAAGGAGAAGTGGAGGGTAGCACATGGCTATACCAGTACTGTGGAGCACTGCAGAGGAGTTCCTTGGAAAGAGGTGGGGCAGAAGGTAGAGGAATGTCCAGGTGAGATGCTGTCGGCTGTCGTGAGAAGTGCCCAGGTGCCTGGCCCTGAGCCTGGCCTTGGGCAGTGCAGGGGCAGGCGTCTGTGGGCACGAGAGCAGGGAGCTCCACTGGCTGTGCCAACATGGGAAGCTCTGATGCCCTTGCTGAGGGAAGGGTGGCCTGAGGAACGTCAGCTTCGTGCCTTGTTTCATCAAGGACAAAAACCGTCAAAAAGGGAGGGGGCTTCATTAGGGCTAGCAAACATTTATTTAAGAAATTTTGGATTCCCAGGGATATTTGCTGGCTTTTCAAATGGAACCAGTGTAGGCTGACAGGAATTCAGACAGAAGCGAACTGAGAAGGGGCGGTGAGGCAGTTCTCCCAGAGCTCCTGTCCCTGCAGGCTGCTCTGCCCGCTCTGTCCTGCCATGTCTGGGCTGCTGCGCTCGGACATGGCACAGCTCCAGCGCTCAGAGCTTCTCCTTGGCGTTTGAGCTAGGTCATTTCTGCAGCTCCCCTGCATCCCCAGTTGTTATTAATGGCACACCTGGTGCCAAATAGGATCTTTTCCATTCTTAATCTGTGATTAACAAGGTTGTTAAAGTCATTCTCAGCTCTGCTGAAACCAAACAGAATTTTATATGACATAGTGGGCAAAGGCTCTGTTTGAAGTAGTCTTTAATCTTCGTTCTGGGATTAAATCATATGTAAACAGTCACATTTTATCAGCTCAGCTACGAAGTAATTTATTTGTTATTCTAATTTTAGTAACTTGTAGGTAACTCAGTATTATTTGAAAGAGGTTATATAGGAGTGAGCAGATCTAATTTTCCACCGGTGGAGCAAGTAAAGGAGTCCCCTCGTCCCGCAAAAGGCCCTTGCCTGTTATGGATAGCTTCACTGATTTTAGAAAAGCTATTCCAAATGTGTGCAAAAGCAGAGTGACTAGATCTGGGGCTTTGCAGGACCAAGGCCTGCCATTGTGTTTTTTTGGCAGTGTTGTTTGACATTGCAGTACATTTTTTGTAAGTGCTAGAGTTGCATCTATTTTTACTGCGTTGTGCAATTAGACTTTTAGGACAGAGCTATAACTATTGAACATTTTGCTGGAAGTTACTGTATCCCAATGGAAAAGATAAGCTGTATTTTCCATATAACCAGAGGAGGGTATAACTGCGGTATCCCAGTCTCTGTGGCAAAGAGTTTTAGTGCCAATCCTGTCTGTCAGCTCTTTCATACAGTTAGACTGTATAATCTTTTATCAGCCGTATTTATTTCATGGGCATTCAAAGGTGATGGGGATCCTTGCAAACACAAATATTAGATTAGCCTTTAGTATAGGACTTGATTTTTCCTATTGGAAAAATTGTTCTGTGCTGGAAATCTGAAAGATGTTCCCATGTGAAATCTGATGTGCAGGATGTGAAACTATTTCCCTTTGCACGAAGGCATTTCAAGATAATTTCTGAGTGAACATGGATATAGTTTTATTGCTGCTTGGCGCTAACAGCTGAAGTAGGTTACAGGAGAAAAGGGGCTGAAAGTTGATAGGCAGTGATCTTATGTAAAATTGAACTCTGTCCAGGAATATTTTACAAATTGAGACTCTCCTCTCCTTACAGCACCTGGGTTTTCCAGGTGATTTTGATGGGAGTAGGGGACTCTCAACAGCCTCCTGTGAAGCAGTATGCCTCTATTTCCTATTCCTGCTTCTAGCTAGACTTTGTAGAGTCTACTTCCAAATGGCCTGACTGTGCGTGCCTTAACTCCTATTTAATAGGCGAGCCTTATTGTGTCATGGGGGAATTTCACCCATAAGTGCCGATCTTTTGTTTTTCTATTGGGAAATTCAGGCTGAATAAATGCCAAAAAAAAGCTTAAAATTTTCCCCTGATTTTCTGCCCAACATCTTGCATGCTTGAGTACTGGTCATACCCAGTATTAACTCACACTGGTAACTGAAATTCCCCCTCAAGGGATCAAAGTTGTGTGATCTAAAGTAGGAATGCCTTAATTTGGGTAAAATTGATCTAATCCAGGATTCTGAAACATTTATAGCAGCTGGCCTGATTTCTTGACCATACACATCCCAGTCCTTTACAGAGGCAATGTTTACAGAAAACATCTTTCCCCCCCCTTTTTTTTTTTGCAGTTCATCTAGCTAAAGACATTTCATTATCTGCCTGATTTGCAGGTCTGTATTTGGGGAGGATTTGAGTTTAAAACACTTTATAGAATACTCTGAAATCATAACCTACAAGGCTTTCACTTGGTTCATGTGTTTGGCAAATCTGGATACCAGGGCAGGGAAGGCCAATATGAAAAGAATAATGTGACTCAATTGACTGTGAAATTCTTCTAGGAACAGGTGTAATTGTGATCGTAAACATTTGTGAGATATTTTACTACCAGCTTTAATCCCTGCAGAGGGGAATATTTAGGAGTAGGAGAATAAACGTGAAAATAACTTCAAACGCTGATTTAAAAGATCAGAAATACAAACCTCAGGTCCAGCCACCGAGCAGCTGAGCGGAGAGGGGTCTGCAGCTTTGATCCATCATTTTCCTCCAGGTCAGTGCATCTATGACTCCAGGAGACCCTAATGGGGATCCTTAGGGTAGTGGTCACCCCAGACAGAGCCCTCTCCAGCACGACCTTACATTTTCCCTTTAGTCCCATTTCTTTAAGGGGGTAACACAAACTGTGTAACGAATTGATCACAAACCCCAGGAAGGGAAAAAATGAAGAGCAAAATTTTGCAGCTGTGGCACTGTCTCTGCTAGAGAAAGTGGCGCAGGGTTGGAGTAGTTCTTTGTGGAGGGAGGCACTAAGAAAATAGGTGAAAAAGGTCGTATTTCCTCATGCCTTCTGGAAGGCACAAAGCTTTCCTTTAATGAATGCACAGGAAATGTAAAAGCAGGCAAGGGTCTGAGAACTGCGCAAGAAAGTTTGATATGGGCTGAAAGTCCTTCCTGTGCTTAAGGCCAGCGTCAGAAGCAAAATGCCATTTACGTTCCACTGGAGCTCAGGTTTTGCACAGTTCCTTGCAAAGGCCTCTTTGCTGGGTGATTTTTTCCCACTGCCGTTAAGGAAACACAACTCATTGGTGATTTGAAAGAGGGAAAATGAGAAGCTATAAAGACAAACATGTAGGAAGTGCTATAGAGTGATAAGGAAACCAGGATGGTAAATCAAAGCCTGAGGAAGGATATGAAGGGGCACATACACATAAATCTTTCTAAACTGAGCAAGGAGCTGGTGGGGCCTTCAGAGGGATGTGAATGGAGAGTGTTTGGAGCTGCTGAGAAGCTGAATGAATTCCTTGACTTGATAAGCAAGAGAGAGCAGCTAAAGGTCACATGCTGTAAGGAGGACAGGGAAACACAGTGGTTTTCTATGTGGAGAGAGAGAAGGCATATTATTTAAAAGTTTTATGTATGTAACCCAAGCAGACAGTTGGGAAATTAAAACTATTAAAATTGACAAGTCACCAATTTTAGATTAACTGCAACCTATAATTCCTGGCCTTGGTTTCTGGCCTTGGTGTTTGAGAGGTCCCTGGGAGAGTGGTGGTGTCTGAGGAAGGAGACACAGAAAGTATTGTCTTCTTATTTAAAAAAAAAAAAAGGAATTAAACAACAATAACAAAGAAAGAAATTAGGCAAGTTGTAGAGAAGTAGATAGTACTAAATGGCAAGCAGCAGGCAATGTTTTAGAGCCATTTGGTAGACAGTGAAGTGGTCCTCAATACCCAATGGTCTCACATTTCTGAAATCTGTACTTTAAATAGACTGAATGTGCATTAAAAGTGCTCTGTACTTGTACAGCACCAGCTACCACAAAGGTCTAGTTTTGGAGAGAGCTTTGAGGTGTTGCTGCAGTACAAACTATCACAGAGTAATGCAGTCAGTACCTGGGGCTGCACAGGTCACTGAGGGAAACTTGCACACCAATGTCTTCCCAATTCCCCAGTTCCAATGAAAATGGCAAACATGTTCCGGTCTTAATGTCATGATTTTTTTAAAGTGCGCTGTGAATTTAAGTACCAATAACCTACAGTGTTTTGCATCCACTCTGTGCTACTTGTCACCAGGCATACCAGTGGCAGATGGCAAGCTTGGTCAAATTGGTGCTTCCAGCTGCCCTGATCTCTTGGGGCTAATGCTCCCACTCTGATAAATGGGGTGTAGTCAGGATGCAGCTCTGTGTTCAAATGTCTTTGTTATGGTCAGAACCATTGCACCACGGATTTGATTGAATTACAGGGTCTGAAACTTCAGACAGACACACTTTCTCCCACATCCAGAGTAAGCAGTGAGGTCTCATCCTGTAGATGCTGTGCTGATGGCAGAGGACCTTTGTTGGGTTATTTTAGCTAAGCCAATGTTTTCCAACCTTATTTTTAATTTATGGAGCTCTAAACATTTGACACTGCAGGTTTTAACCCTTGTACAGCAAACCTAAGCCTATTTACTATCTCCTTGCTCATGTAAATTCTTAGGAGCTTTTCACAGACCTATAGAAAGAGTCTGTGTGCCTGAAGGGACCCCGGCTCAACCCCCCTGGTTTTATGAAGCTATTGCTGCTCAGAGCCTTTTCTTTTCATAAGCTGTGTGAAGATGGAGAGAAGCAAAGAAAGAAGGATGCAGTACTGTAAGCTCTTCTCACCTTCAAGAAATTAGGAATACTTTTTATTTAGAGGAGAATTTCAATAGAGTTCCCGAGACTCATGTCCCACTAAAGAGCAGAGGCACAAGGCTCCTCTTGTGAGGTGTCAAGTTACCCAGGAGACAGACTGAGCAACTGAGAAATGTTGCAAGTTTTTAGAAAAGAGATTTATATATAAATGTGTTACGGGAAAAAATACCTCTGCTCATACACATGGTAATTATTCTGTCTTACTTTGTTTGCTATCTTTCTTTCTTTATTGTTTTCAAAGATTTAAAGGAATTTAATTAAAAAGGCAGTTTAACTACCCTCTTCTTTCCAGATAACAAACACTAAAATAAAATGAAGTGAAATACTGGAGAGCTTTCTTTATACCCCTTTTAAAACTAAACACAAAAGCCAAATGAGATCATAGGGTTTATCGGGCAAGATCTTTCCAGCAAAGATGAGGAAGCGCTCCTGCCACTGTACAAGGAACAGCTGAACCTTCGTCTGGGAAGTCACGGTCAGTTCTCATCATGCATCTTTGGGAAGGATAAATCCAAAGTGGAACTCAGAAGGTGACTGAGACAACGGGTGATGCTTACGAGAAGTAACCAAAGGAGTGTGGGTCATTCAGCGTAGCAGAGCTGAAGTGAGGGCATTGCTTTCTGTAGGTGCAGTAGAAGGAAGAATATGATGTAAATGAAAGGAAATCTTTGGTTGACAGAATGATTATAAACTGTCATTGAATACACTTAAGCTGGAACAAGGAGGGCTCTGGGCCTCAGAGCAACTGGGTTCTGCAAGACCTTGCATCAGGACAGCAGGGCCAGAGTCCCATTGCACAACCCATATACAAAAGGGATTGCATGTGTAGCTGTGAAAGTGGAGTCTGGCTGCAGTGATTATCTCCAGTCCCATATGCTCCCAGAATACCATTAATTTCTTCCATTAGCCTGGTATTGCGCAGGCAACTGTCTAGCTGTGATCTTCCAGAAAGCCAAAAGTAGGCTTTATTATTTAGGTTTTAGCTCAGCTATAATACATCATTCAGAGAAGATCCTGCTGTGTTAAGATGCATTCAGTAGTGTGGCAACATCCAGTGTATATATTAGACTGCACTCTGCTTTGTCTTTGTTAGCTTCCTCATCAGCAGATAAGTGATCCGAGTGGCCCGAGACCTGCTGGTGGTGGTGTGCGGTGCAGAGGGTCTGTTTCGGTTTTACACCTTTTGCAAACCTGGTGCTGCTGCATTCCATGCCAGCACCCTGCACGCCGGGATCAATGCATGTCTGCTGGAATGGGCAGACACTGCTTTGCTCCTGACTGCATGTGTCCATGCTGTCTGCCTTTCCGCTGCTTCCCTCTGGGGAAGGTTTCAGCTGCTTGGGCTCCTCTCCCTGAACCATGGCTCCCCCCCTGCCTCTGCATGCACTTCCCTTTCCAAAATGCATTTTGAGGCTTCAGCTGTAGTAATGTGGGTGTGCGTAGCTGGGGGTGCAAACACCACAGTCCCTAAGGGGGAACCCTGGCCCTACACCGCGTGCTGGAGCTCTCAAAGCTGGCTTGATGATGGCATCTAGGAGCTACAACAGAGCATGCTTAATGGCCAGTAGTGACAGGTTTATAAAACAATAAGGCTTCCTTTGCCTCCAATAGAGATCGTAGTCTGGCTTTCCTCCTGGTGGCTGTTGTAGCAATAATCACGTGTCTGCAGCTTTCTCCAGGGTATGCTGCCATGCTTTCCTCTTGCAGCAGCTGCGTACCTGACTCTCAGAGAGCTCTCCCATCACTGTGGGGGCACTTACAGCACCTCCTGGGCTCATGGTAGCCACAGTTCATCCCACTTACTACAAATAGCTGCAGGGTGAGTCTAGAAATGGGAATGCAGGAAGGGAAGGTACCCATAGGACTGCTTTCACGCTGCCATTTGCTCTGCTCCTCGATACCCGGAGCCGTCAAGTGTGGCAGAGCAGGGCTTTGCCCAGCGCGGGTGCTGTCTGGCACGCAGGGTCTCTCTGCCGGTCCCTCCCTGAGCAGGAGGCAGAGACCAGAGCCGAGACAGAGCAGCACCCCGGTGTCAGATGTCTGTCTTAGCCTCTGACCGGCAAGAAGGTCTCCATCTAAATCAACAAGAGCTCTCTGGACTTCGAACCATGGCGGGTGGATATTTTTAGAAGCCAATCAATCAGTGGTGACTGTTCAAGTTCAGACAAGTCAAACACAGCCTGCAAAGTTACACAGAAGCACTGTGTGTCGTGGAAAGGTTGGTGAGCCTGCTTATTCGACAACCTGTGCCAAATCCACGAGCTACCAGAGCCGAGTTCTTTTTAGAGAGATAGCTATAAGAAGTAGAAGTGTAAACACACTGTGGATTGTAAAACACACTTTTTTAATTGAAGCAATAAATTACAGTTTGGGCTCCCACAGAAACCTTCTTTCAAGGTGCTAAAAGCATTTTCCAAATCTGAACACAGCCCTAGGTTGAGAGTTTTTCATCTTGGCCTTTTTGCAGGTGAGGAAATCGAGGCACAGGAGTGTTTAGGGGCTATCAAGGTACCTCAGAGTCTCTGAAGAATCCAGCTTGTCTCCGGGGAAGTGCTGCTCTGCAACAGTATTGGAAGAAGAAAATAAACACCTGTGCCCTGGCATTCCCCTTCACAGTCTGATTAGCTAAAATAGCAGCTATGGGGTTAGGTCAGCCTCGGGGCTCTGAATGGCAGTGGCAGAAGGGTGACTTTTTGGTGGCTCTGCTGCAAGGTAGCAGCATCTGAAGCCCTTGTAGATCCTTCCTCAAAGAACATGAGCTGGAGTTTGCTAACACTGAACACAGAGAAGACCTGTGCAAGAGATTCTTTCAGGAACCTCCAGATGCTATTCTATTGTGTAGGGATGAAAAAGAATAATAATGAACCATCTCACTCCATGAAAATGCAAGCACAGACTGGACTCAGACTGAACCTCTAAAACCAGACACCAAGTCAGTAGCCAGATTAGAAAATGTTGGTGTTCTGATTTCCAGAACCTCAATTTATCCGTCTTGAAAACAGGCCTGATATTTTCCATTGTCGTTGACCATTGAGGAAAGAACCTGTGGCTCCTGCACTGTCTCCTTCGATGCTACTTCTTGCCCTTCCCTCTGTCACTGCAAAACATCTGCTCCAGAGCTCCTCGATGGAGTCTTTGCACAGCTGCACAAAATGTAGTGCACAATCTGATTCTCAAATTGGGCTTAACTCATATGTGCAATGCCAGCTGGAGGGGCCTGCTGAGATTTTGCTGATGCATCAGAATTATATTTTTAGGAAGGTTTCTCTATAATTATCACATTATAGCTACTGCTGAATTGCTCAGAGTATAGTAAACAATTGCTATACTTGTTAGAGGTCATGAATACAGAAAAACATTCCTCTGTGTGAGGTCTGCTGTTAAATAATAACTTGTCGTTTCATGGTGTAGGGGGAGTGAATGCCCTCGAAGGGACGTGCTGACATTGTTCAAGCCAGTGATCCCGTTCCTGTAATTTACACCACTTTCTTAAAGCTGCTTCTCTGAACAGGAACAACGGATATGCCGAGGGACAGCTGTCGCCCCGCTGCAGGTCCTGTCATCTTGTGTCTTGATCCTCTCGCGGTTTCCTCTGTTACCCGTTTAGCAGTAGCACAGGTACCCACATGCCAGAGATTTAGGCCTCGGGGTGATGTGCAGGTGAGGGAGGAAAGCCATTAATGTAACTGCTGTGCAGGGTCCAGCTCCAGACAGGCAGGGGAAGCGAGCATCTAGAGAAGGTGATCAGGCACACTGAGATTATTAACGAGTAATTTCATGATCAGCGGGTCTAATGAACAGCGTTCACCCTTGTGGCGTCTCTGCTGTCTGATGTGGAGGGAGCACTCGCTGCTGCCTTTTCCTCGGGGGATACTAATAGTGTCTGTATCCTCCATCTGTCATCTCCAGTGCACCTCTGGGAGCTTCAGAGCTTTGAGAAATCCTCCTCTCTGTCTCACTGACATTGTCTGACATGTTCAGGAGCTACTCACACACACACACACACTCTGTGATCACACGTAGAGCTTTGTTTCCTTAGGAAATCCAGGCTTTACAATAATCACCTCGCTGTATGCCCAGATGTAGTGCGCAGTTGTGGTTTTCATGGTGCAGAAGAAATGCGAGGATACAGCTGTGGCTCAAATCAGTTAACAAAAGGGCAAATTAATGGTCCCAGGGCCCCAGGATTCCTATCTCAAGGCCAAAGAAGAAACAAAGAAATCTGACTTAGCTGCAAAAGCTAGAAGACAGCATTGAGCACTGGCCTGGGCAGGTGACAGACGTGATTTCTGACATCTCAGTCCCTCCCTGTGGTGGGGGATATCTGCCCCTTATTATGCGGTCAAAAGAAGATGATGTCTTGGCAAAAACATGGCAAGTGTAAGAATTCAGTCTGGAAGGAGCTCAGCAAGGATGTGTAGGAGACGATTGCAGCATTCAAAGGCGTTCTAGAACCACTAGGTAAAGGGAAAAAGGGGATGACATCTTCCACATTGCTGCATGCAACAACTCACCAGTGCTGGTGATCTTTGGTAGACACCACTAAAAGCATGGCCAGGCTGCCTGTAGTTGGCCAAAACCAGTCAAAACTGTGCTTTAACTGTTGTTTGACTTATGTGGGGAGTCATCCCTAGGGAACAGGCAGACCTGGCAGCAAGGCCCTTGCACGTTACTTCCCAGAGCCGTGAGATTAATCCAGATGCTTTAAGGCTGCACAGCTGACAGGTGGGCTGCTACGGCATGCCATGGTTTAGGGTGCGACTAGTTGCAATTTGAGGAAAGGCACTTGCATAGAATGGACCTCAAGGTTTGCGAAGAACTGCAGAGATGGAGGAACATCTTTTGCAGAAGCAGCCCTGAGCAAGCAGTGGAAGAGCTGAAACACATCTAACGAACCATAGCAGCTGAGGTGAATTAGGATTTCAAGATGAACAGTTAAATTCAACATCTGTGACAATCTGGTCAATATTTGCATCCTGGGAGGCTGACCCAAGTCCCAGCTGCTGCCACTGGAGTGATGGAGCCTCTGTTGCTGGTGTTTGCTCCCTGTGCATAGCTCAACGTCCCTCTCTGCAGCTGCTGCGATTCATGGGGTTGGCAGCAGACGGCACACTCCACAAACCTGGAGAGGAAGAACATTTCAGGTGCATAGTGGAGCACAGACATCTCTTTAATGGTGGTTTATGTAGATTGGAGGGACATATGGCTGAGGACGGACACCTGTTGCCTCTGGGGGGATTGCTCTGGAGCAAAACTCTGACAGAGCCTTCAATTTTGGGCACTCAGTACTGCTGAACTGGCAGCTTGCATTAGAGCTAAGTATCTGCCCCCACTTCTGACCTCAACAGCCACCCTGGCACTGGGGGAAAGAGCCAACCTCAGATTCAGATCTGACACTTCCCAGGTGTGCTGTGACCACAGGGCCCTCCACCCCTCCAAACAGCACTGTAACACTCTGCGTATTAATGCAGAAGAGGATGATTGAAGGAGGGAATGGTAGTCTCCATACTCAGCCCCCTTTCTTTTTTAGGTTTGTATTACATGCTCCATGTTGTTTTAATGTAGTTCCTAGTATTTAATGCGTTTTTATTGCTTTCTCTAATAACACCGACTGAGCACTAAGAGCCAAATTAAACAAGCCATGCCAATAAGCCAAACATTTCACTTCAACCAGCAAAGCGGATGCCTCTTACCCTACTCAAGCTTAGATATGTAAATCAAGGACCTCACTGCTCATCAGGGAAAACGAAGCAGATGGCTGCTGTGGTGCAGGTAGGGCAGAGCTGGGGCAGTGTCCCTGGTGTGGGTGCAGAGGCTGCTGTGTGCCCCCTCCCTGCACGTGTGGGTCTTAGGATCTTATCACCTTGGGTCTCGCGGTGGAAGTCAGACAAGGTGAAAGGCAGGTTGTTCTCAAGTTTGCAATGTGGCATCTTGTCTCATGGGCTTTATCAAGTTGAGTCTTGTTTTTTCTGCAGCTGTAAGCACCTCTAAACCCTTTTGATTTCGGTGGAAGCTGGAGTTCATGTTCTGCACTGCTGAAAGCCTTTCCATGAAATTAAAAAACAATCCAAAACCTCCTTCCCTGGTGCTGATCAGTGGTGTGGTGTTGATGTAAGCGTACAGGAGTTTCACTTAGAGCAGCTGGGTAGCTGGCACTTTTATAGGGCTTTTTTTATTTTCCCTGTCTTTTGCACAATATTCCTGAAGTTTTTTTTCTCTGTTTGCTTTTCCCCAGCAAGCCCCAGCCTTCATCTCTGTCCTCTTAGCACTGCTTCCTGTTGTTCTCTGTGATCTCCCTTGTTCCATCTTTCTTCTCTTCTCTGGTTTCCTCCCTTTCATTTGAGGCCTTTTTGTTCAGACCGGCTCAGCCCATCCTCCCAAAGGGGAAGCATATCTGTTTCATTCCCCTGTCTCTGTTTCCCTCCCAGCCCCACAGCTGTTCCCTCTCTTTCCCGTTCCTACAGGCCCCTCTCCTGCTCACAGCACCATCCACTGCCTTCTCTTTTTCCTCTCCATGTCCAGCCCCTTTCCTCCATCACTGGAGGTCAACAACAGAGAAAACAGAAAATGAACCAGGAGGGGGATGTTACAGCCAAGAATGATTGTGCCTGCGAGATGCCAAGTATTGTCTCACCAGCATTAGTCTGGACTGCTTTCGTCTGGCTGGACGAGTTGAACCCACCAGCTCAAGCACTGACATACAGTTTTCGATGTTTCATGCCACACAATCTGTCATTACACCCGAGAAATTTTAGCCTTTCACTCTGCCAAGCCTGAAAGCCGTAAGCTCTGCAGTGGGGATGTGGTGGGGTGGGAATGTATACTTCATTTCTAACTTCCTTTTTTCCCCCCATGTGCTGTACTTTACCAGCTAAGCACCAGGCAGCTGTAGCTGCAGATCTCTGTGCTTTGGCCTGTGTAATCATGTGTTTTCTAGTTGTGCTCAGTCAAAAGTAAGCACGGAGCTACAATCTCAGCTGGGACAGAAAATAATCAAACAAGTTGGCTCGTGTGCAATTATAGAAGGTAAGTTCTACCACTAATTTGTTCTGTCTCCATTTTGCCCTCCGTAGTGAAACGCACTGGGGGAACAAATGAACATGGGGTGCAGGTCATCTGCGTTACGGGTCTGTCTGTTCTCCTGGGGTGAATTAAACACTAGCTTAAAGGTGGAAAGAGCTTTTCACTCTAGAGGGAATTGGCCCGCACTGTGTGTATCTGCCTCAGAAACCACCTGACCCCTGCCTCAGGCATCTTTTTACAGATTTAGGGAATGATCAAATATGGAATGAGAACCCGCATGGGCTGATCTTTCAGCAAGTAAGCAAAAAAAACTAATACAGCCTAGGGCCACCCTGTGTGCAACCCCAGCAGTGGACCGAGACACCGGAGCTGCTGTTTCACTCGCTCCTGGGCTGCGATTGCATCTCCTACCTCTTCCCCTCGCCGCTGCCTATAATCCCTGACTTAGGCTTTGCCTTCTGCTGCAACAAAGAAAATGTCTTCAAAAACCTCCTTACACTGATGCAGCGGGAGGCTGCGATAGATACAGTCACGGCCAGGGAATGAGTGCGGAGCAGTGCCGAGCTGTCTGTGCCATTATTGTTCTCTGCTGCAAACTGGAAGCAACTGAGAGAAGGACACGCAGTTGGTCCTGCTGTAACGACTCCCCGGGGACCCGACCGAACCCTTGGTGTTGCAGGGAATGCACAATAGTCAAGACTGGGTATTTGTTGCGTGAAGGTAATAACAAAATCCCTTATCTGAATTTAGTCTTAATATCTAGTACTTTCATAGTGATTACTCAACCGTGGTCGACATTTAAACTGTTTTAAAAAAAGTGAAGAAATGAAAGAGGGGAATATGTGAACTTCCAGGGCAAATACAGGGTGTGCTGAAAGAGAAAACAATGTGGTGATCGCCCCCAGGCCAGTCTTGGTAAGTCTGACCCTCATGGGGATAGTTAAACAACTTCTTAAAGGGCTCTTTCGTTAGGGTTTGTTACAGTGAAGTCGACTGTGGTTTTCTCTGTGAGCTCTGATCTGCTTTCACAGGTTCCCTCTCTCCGAACTTGACTCAGAGCAGCACTCTGGTACCTCCGCATGTAGCAAAAGCCACAGCAGATGACTTTGAAATGAACATCAGCATTTTTAGGGGCAAGTACATACGGAAGTGAGACGAAGAAAAACTCAAAGAATACTATTAGCTTGCATTACCCCTTGCTAATGTAGATGATTGAATTAAAGAAAAAAGTTGAGTTACGCCATGCAAACAATCCATTTTGAATATATCATAACGACCCTCTGGCAAGCTCCATGGCCCATAAAAATGCCCACTCTGCTTATGGTATTTAATTGTTTTAGCTTTTGATAAATCATCTGTTACAGCCTGTTGAACATTTTAAAGTGTTTCTTGCTAATGGATTTTCACAATGTGGTTTAAGGGATGTTGTTATTAATAAATGTAACTGCACTGCATAGTAATTTGATAAAGATGAAAGAGGCATTTATGAATTCCACTTCCCTTTCAGCTGTTGCTAGGAATTTTCCTCCTTCAGAATATATTGAATTTAATCTTGATTTCTTTTTGTTAAAACTGAGCTATTATAGCCTACTTCTATAAAGAGAGTATTAGTGGAGTTGGGCTAGTTGTGAAGTTCCCTGTGGTGGTGAAAACCCAATTCTTCTCAGTGTATATCAGAGGGGTTTCCTTTCTGTGACAGCAGATAAGACTGGGCCAGGTATCCTATATGGACATTCTTAGCACTAGTGGAAAAGTGTAAAGGCAGTTTGGGATTGGGGTAGGTTTGGGTTTTTTTTTTTACAGATTATTAATGGATCTTAATATTGATGGAAACATAAAAAGAAAATAATTTGTCCATGCTAGATAGCCATATTTTGCTAGTGGGCTGTTCTCCATTACGTTATCATTGCACTGACTGAAGTACTTCGTTGTGTATAAATTAACAGGGGACTTGCATTTCAGTACTGAACACGGTGTGATTGGCTGCAGTGGAACAGGAAACATGGAATGTCTAAAGGCTGGTATCTACCACAAAAATGGCTCTGTAAACACTTGTGGCACACAATAATGGGAAGTACTGTGAGTTATGTTGGGACTGCATCATAAAATTATCATAGGGCTAAACAAGGGCAATTGTGAGAAGGAATGTTAGCAGAAAGAATGGAAAACATGTTCTTTTCTAAGAAGGGGGCTTTGCTTTATTAGGATTTGATCCATGCAGAGACTGACATCTTTAGCACAGGAGACAGGTGTTAATCACAGGAAAGAATTTATTTCCACAATTAGCAGGAAGCTAGTTCTCTTGACAAATAATAAAAAAAACCCTATTTTCGTTTTCCGGATTGAGCTTCTAGTTAAAGATGCATCACATCCACATGCAGAAACAGAAAGGACCAACAGGCAGTGTGAAGCCGGGGAGGGCTGAGAGATGAGGGGTCTGCTTCTGCCTCTCTCGGTTGCCTGCTATCTGACATTGTACAGCTCCTTCTCTTTTCTGTGGCTCTTCCCTTACCTCCCACCCTCTGTGTATTTTCTTTGTTAGCTCTTTTCAAGAGCAGAGAATTCCTCATACCTTCTGTTAGTACTGCATGTAACTTCTCCAGATGCTATGGTAATATCATCAAAACTAATAGCTAGTCTGCCTCCCAGCTCACTTGCTCAACTCATTCTTTTGCCAAGCTGTGCATCCTTGTGAATAGGCAGCTGAGAGATTTATATGTAAAGCAGTAATATGGATCTGCCTCTGGTCTTAAGAATAAATCAGGGGTAACTTCAATGAAATGCAGCAGGAATAAAATGTGTGTTTGTTATAGAGGAACTGAGACGTTCTGTACAAAATACACAAACAGTACTTACAATAAAGTTTGTGACTCAAGACAATAAGATGGTGTGAGATATTGACTGCCTTGCACCTTGCACTAGACTTCTCCCTTGGGATGACTGTATTACATTATAATCATTTAGTTTTTCTGGACTAATTTCCTTGCCTAGTAGGCTATAAATAATCATTATTGGTATTGCAAGGAGGCTGTGGGTTCCTGAACAACCGTGACCAAATTCTTAATTTGTCAGTTACTGATACAATGCATCTGTTTTTCTAATTATTTTAATGATGTTTTATATGCAAAGGAAAGCATACAAAATTACTTAATTCTTTTTCTTTCTAGACTCTTGGACTAATTGGAGGACAACCTGTGGCTGTCTCTGTGTTTGTAAATCCTGGGTCTGGACTGATGTGATATTCAGGGGTAAGCATTTTGTGTATACAGTTTAGCAATGTAAGACCCTAGCCCCTAGCTACTCTCTGCAGACAATACCAATATGTTACCAGCATCCCATGGGGCACATCTTATTACTTCTCAGATTCTCAGCAATGAAAATACAGTTTTATCCTTCTCAAAGTGCCCCTTGCCAAAGTCAGCCAAGCATCAAGAAGCACTTACTCTGTTACGAGCGATGCATCATTAATATTCTGCTAACTTGCTAAGCGTGCAAGGCAGACAGAGTCTTTCCTGAAGTTTCAATTTCTATCATGTCCATGCGTTGCTACCCCCATTTCTTTTGGTCCAGCCATGCCCTCATGGACATCTAGAGCCTGACAGCTCTAATTTCATAAAAGTTAATGGACCTAAGAGATAAAATATTGATGTAGGAAGGAGATGAATCAGGGCTGTGGCCAGAGTCCCATTGATTTCAGCAAACAGGGTTACGGTCGCTGTCACATAGGTTTGAGAGCAGGGCACTTTAATAACCTTGATCTCAGGTGCCCAGCTCATTCACTGTGCCACAGGAAGGGAACACAGCTACCTGATGAGGGATGCCAATGGGTGGCCTAAAACATAGTTGTTGCCAAAGTGAGCTTATTTCTTCTTGCAAATCCAGTCCAAAGAGCTCATGATGCAGTCCTGCTCTCCTCCTCTGCTTCTCCCCAAAGGAATGCAGAGCTTGAGCACACACACTGTCAATACAGGACCTCTGCCTTGAACTTTGTGCCTCAGATTTCAGCTTTGTGAGCCCTTAGATGGCCCTTCTGCAGCTGCCACACACAGTCGCAAGTCTCTGCTGGGAGGTGACAGGCACAAAGCTGGCACTGAATCTGTGAGTACTTCTCTGCAAAGTCAAACAGGTGACTCTGGTCAAACATACTCCTCTGGTGGCCTAAGTGCTTTTGTTTGGCTTAGCACTAGGCTTGAGCAGGGAAGAAGTGTGCGTGCAGCTGGCACTGGGCTCAGGAGGTAACAATCACCTGCAGCTCTTCCTGAGTTCTTTCACACAGCCTTGTCCTGATGTGCTGTCTCTCCAGTAGCCAAAAGGGCTGTGGAGGCAGTGCAGAAGAGGCATGAAAGGCTGTCCTGATGTGGTATCATTGATAGGCCATGGTGTAAAGGCTGAGATTGCCGAAGAGTTAGACACACCACAGACTGAATATGACACTGTGGAACATCAGTGTCTCGCTGCTCTGAGCAATGGTAGCTGGAAAGGCTTTCCAGGACAAATAGAAATGTGGCCCCTGGACTTGTTATTACGATTACAAACAAGCCTCAGGCAGCCACACTCTGGCCTAGTTGACCAGTTGCTATGTGCTGCTGAGGGTGCTCTGCTGCCTTTTCACTAGAAAGCAAAAGCAGTTTTGTGCCCAACAGGCAATAGATTTTTTCTCTATTTTTTTATTGGTCTCCACTGCCTTCCCCTGCAGAGGGGGAGCAAAGGGGTGGTGCAGCCTGTGGGTTTTAACTGGACACCATCCCTTTAATGTGGAGTTGTGTTTTTCTTTCAAGGCCAAAAATAAATGCTAGTGAAGGAATAAACAGATGTGAAAAGAAGTCTCGGACACTTGGAAGACAAGACTGCTTTGTTTCCCAAAGCAAAGAGCCTGTTCACAAGGAGGTTAGTCTTTGAGAAAAACACAAGACCTGTGACACTGTCAAGGTCAGTAGGTGCCCAGCAGACCAGTGGGCATTTAAGGCAGACATGCTTTGACAGAGGGGCATATTTTTCTTCCACCCCAAAGGATTTTCAAGTATATTAGCAGAGAGGTGAGGAAAGGAGGGAATTTGCTTTGCTCTGCTATTTCATCTCTTTCTACAGAGTTTGAGCATGCACCAGCTTGCCAGTGGAAGATAGCTTCCATCTGTCTAGGGTGGTAACATGGCCTTACTGCTCTGGTAGCATCACTCTCTTGCTGTCTTGGGAAGTGAGGGCAGTGCTGCTGCTGTTCTGCAGCTGAGGCAGCAGCTAAAGCAAGGACGTGTGTCTGGGCAGGGTCCCAGAGCGATTCTCAAGGGACTGGGGAAAATCAGTGAGTGGGTCGATGGCCCACTGCTGTGGTTCAAATCCCACTTTCAATACACATACCTTAACTGACAGTAAGGCCTGGATTTTTAAAGGGGCTTAGGTGATTTGTACCTTTTTCCAAAGTGTTTTGAGGGCAGGGCTCCTCTTTTCTAACTAGCCTTGCACAGCCAGTCTCAGCTAGGCCTTTGCTGCCTGTCTTGGCTGTGTGTTTGGGATAGGCTGATCTGCAGTCTGGATGTGCCTTGCTTTCTTCAGGAACTAGACAGAATTCAAAGCAAATAGCTTGGCACAGACACATAGTTTGCAAGTGAGCAAGGTTGGACTACTGCAGTGATCTCAGTGGCGTTAGGAAGCTTTGTACTTCACCTTAGGTGCTTAACTAATTCCTCATACAATGCAGTATCTTCTGAAATGTGACCTTTAGGCACTTTATGTTTCTGTTGTCCGTGAAATGAAAACGCTAGTTAATACTGAGAAGTGTTATAGTGATACAGCATCTCACACACACAGAAAGGTAAGTGCAGTTCTTTTACTGTCTCTAAAGCTCCAAGCTGTGAGTCACTCAGAGCCTCTGAAGACTCTGGTTAAGAAACAGGAGCTTTTAAATGTACCTCATTAGGGCTGAATCTCCAGCACCGTCTGTAGTCACACACCAAGCATATTCAACTCAAAAAGGGCAAATGTTGAGAAATTAAGGGAACTAATTAGTGGAATCAACTGCACTGAAGAGCTGAGGAGTTGAATGTGATGGAAACTGGATTCCAAAACTAGCTGGAACATGCAGGAGGACAAACCCTGAAGGAAAACACTCCAAACCCGGTGGGATAAATAACCAGCCCCAAACACATGGCGGGAGTTAACTGAGAGCAGGCGAGGAATGGGCAGAAGGTCTGATGAGCAAGAGGGTGTTCAGTTCACGCAGCCAGGGATTGAAATCAGATGTCTGGAGGGGAACCACTGCAGTGAACGACCACCTGCTTTGCTCTGTGATGGAGCCCATCACCCTTGCCACAGAGCTGACTAAGTAGCTTATGCAGCAGGTCCTGAACAGCCGTCGTGCCACTGACATGTTCAGTCCAGCAGTTCTGGACCTGCTTTATAAGCTATTCTGTCATCTTTGCCACAAGGGTGGCATCAGAGAGTGGTGGGGCAGAAGACTGGAGGCAGTATTTGCCTCAGTTATCCGATTTTAATTTGCTGAGGTCAGGAAATGTAGGGGTACAATGAGAAATGTCAAAAGTAAAGTTGTGAATTAGACTTTGAAAAGGAAATTAAACAGATGGCAGAAGGTTTCAGCTAGATAAATACAAGAGAAAAAGAGGAGAAATGTGGTCATTATGTAGTGAGAATGGGGTTGAGATCAGACCGGTCTTCATATGGTCTAAAAATGAATTCAGTTTGCCTACATTTTCAGTAGAGATGATCATATGAACAGCAGGGCAAAGACAGGATTTCTAGTAGGAACATACATAAGGGAATGAAAATTATCACATGTAAGATGGAAGGAAAAGCTTAAAGAATTCAGTGTGCTCAGATCAAGGTGCACTGGCAGATTGCCATCCCAGGATTTGGAAAGAACTGGCACATTAAAGGAGCTCAGCTTAACCTCATATTTCTCTTTGATGACTGATTTTTTTTTTTTCTAGACAAATGAAATACAGGTGATTTACTCAAACCAGACTTGAGTGAAGAATCTGATATTATAGCACATGGGAAATTACTAGTTGAAGTTGAGAAGATGAGGATTAGTGTGGATGGCGAATGCAGAACTGCTAAAGCAAATGACAGGGAGCTCTGTGGAAAGGAGAGATGCCGGACAGAGGCAGTTAATAAGTGGAACTCTTCAAGGGTCAGTCCCGAACCCAGTCTTTGGTGTTTCATTAATGACTCTGGCAGAGCAGTAGGAATGTAGTAAAGAACTTCGCTGAGGACACAGGCTTTGTTAATACAGAGGAGGATCAGAACATCAATCAGCAATAACTGAATGACAGAATTTGTCTGAGTATAAAGTTACGCTTTAGTAAAGTATAAAGATATGCAGTTAGAAATTAATAACGAATATCACATTGCTCACTTGAGAATGACAAAAGCAGGGTGGTGGAAAAAAACCATAGAATTACTTGCTTGGAGGGATAACTGTGAGCCACTGATCTGATATGGAAGCGCAAACACAATCCTAGAAGATACAGGTTCACTCATGTTCAAGGAAGATTAGCAGGTACAGAGAAGGGCACTGAGGAGGATCAGAGGGTTTAGAACAAGAGGAGACTAGATGAGCTTCATTTGTTTAGTTTCTCAAAACAAAGACTAGAGGAGATAGGATTGTTTTCAGTAAATACATCTGATAGGTAAAGATCAGAGAAAAAAGAGAATTGTTTAAACTAAATTACGATGCTGGCACAAGAACAAATGATATTAAGGCTGGAAATTTAAAATGAAGTGCTGGAATAGCCTGCCAAAAAATGTGGTATGATGTAATTGACTGTACTAGTGGGAGGCTGGATCAGTAATCAAGAGCCTTGTGTTCCTAGATAACTTCTTTACAGGTAGAGAGTTAGCCCCGGTGATGGTTACATGCAGGGAATTGAAAGAAATGGCCTAGATCAACACCACAAATGTTCCCAGCGATGAAGCAGTGCAGTAAATGACTGAGACTGACATTGCCCCTACCAAGTAGTGACCTCTTTCTTACTAAGAAAGCTACGGTAAAGTATGTGCCATGAAGTGCTAGTCGTATTATAGAAACAGTGCCACTAAAACATTTAACTGTGGGTTTGAGTTCTTGCTTTTTACCCAAAAAAGTCACCATCTTTCACCTCCCAAACCTGAGTCTACATGGTTGAACCATCTTCAGGAACTGCTGCCCTGATGCTGCCTTGCCTCCATGCAGCCTCTCCAGCTCTCACCTGGGAGCCAGACGTACGCGATGCACTCAGCTCCCCGGCCCTTTCCTCTTCTGATGTCCCGTCAGTCAAAATGCCAGCCAAGGGATAATGCTGTACATCTTCAAAGAGAAACATGCAGCAGACAGGGCTTTGGCAAAGTAGGCACTGGCCTCTAACAAGCACCTCGTTAATGAAATTTGTAGACAGATACATGCCACAGTAATGTCCCTGCGGTGGCAGGAGTTCCCCCAACCTTGGGGCACTGAACCGGGCGATCCCGCAGGCCCTTGGGAGGGCTGGGAGCGACAGCCGGTGCCGCAGCCAGGGCCGGGGCTCAGTGCTGCTCTGCTCTTGGCACAGGCTGGGAGCCCGGGGCGAGGAGCCTTGCACTGCTTGTGCGAGCACAAGAAAATGTAACTGGCCAGTCATCAAATTTGGAAATAGGGGTGGGGTGGGGGGAAAGGAGGCTGATACTGAAGCTTTTATTTCAACAGCTAAAGTGAGGCCCTTCCCTCCTCCTCCCCTTATGGGAACTGGCAAACTCAGCTCTTTAATGGTACAAGCTCATCTTAGCCTTGCCTATAAATAGATAAATGAGATTCCTCCTGTCCCAGTGAGTAATTCTGACATCCTCCCGTTGCCTCGCAGAGAGCTGAGTCACAGGCACTCTGCACTCCAGTCCCTGCATTACTTACATGGTCTCAAAGGAAATTTTAACACATCCAATGAATCATCAGGGATTGGATCATGTTTAAAGTTATTCCACTGGCATTTCCCTTCTATTGTAGCAAGTCTGCCAACACCTAAAACTTTAGCTAATCTGGACTCAAAATGCATTGAGGAAATAGCATGTTGACATATACAGCTACTAATACAAATAATAAAAAGGGGCCTTTTAAATCTGCATCAATAAACAAGTGATGCTTAGTGGATTCCTTTAGCGCTTTGGACCTGCTAATTTTGTCAGACTGCTTCCTTGGTTTGTAGCTGCTTATTTAAAGGAACTTAAAGTTTGAAATGTTTTAATATTCAGTTGTTAGGCCCCTAATTTAATCTCCTGCAGGTTTCCTGCCAAAATATTATTTGCACTGAGATGAAGGTTGCAGCTCCATGCTCATTCTCTCACAGAGACACACACATTCTTGCTCTTACCCATGATAAAAATAAAATGCCTGCAAAGCAGAGACAAAACCAGAGCAGTGTGAAGTACAGACCACAGGGCAGTAATATGCTGCTGTACAAGGCGTTGAGCTCCAGCCTGAAGCAGTACCTCCTGATGGAGCGTTACCACTTGTTACCTTGCCTTCTCCCACATGGTGCAGTGTGGTCTGATGGGCTTAGAGGCAATACAGCATTTGAAATTAGAGTATGTCTCTCTCTCTCTTTTCCTCAGAAAACATCTGGAAGAGTGGAAAATTCTCCAGCAGAATCTGGGAGCTGTGAAATAAATATAAAAATATCTCTCTCTGTTGGTTTTCTGGCTTGCCTTTCGTATCTTCTAACTGGTTGGGACATTTCACTCATTATTACCAGACTCTCAGTTTCAATGAGTGAGAAATGCTAACATTTGCTGGTTTGCTGCTGCGGTTTAGTATTCTTAGACCTAAAACCTTGTTCTTTTGATAACCTAGGAAATCTGTGTCTTATTTAAGTAACATTTTTCTAGTACCTTTTCATCAAGCAATTCTCTGCCTGTGCATAGATTGTTAACAAGCGTTTGTTTAACACATTCCAGCATGAGCTGCAGTTGCTCCATGAGATACTGTGTCTTCTGCTCCAAGGCTCATGGGGTCATTTATCAGCCCAGCACAGCCTTGGTTGCCAGTTTTCTGCCAGCTGTTACTATACAATAGTATTGGGGAAAAAAATCAGTTCTGGTTCTGCCAGCAGAATTGGATATAATTCAGCTACCTGTTGATAAATGATGATCTGTTTAACAGCATAAACTACAATATTTTTATAGCTGACAGTTTTCGCCCTTCTCTGCAGCTGGAAAAACCTGAGGAATTCCCAGAAGAGCCTCACTTGTGTCCTTTTCCAGTTTTCATATAGTAATGCTGTTGTCTCTGTGCAGGAAAAGACATCTTAATGGGCAAATCGATGGTGTCAGCACGATGCTGGAATAGGGCAGCAGCATTAATTGGTGCCACTCGGCTTCTTTGTTGGCCTCCATCCTGCAGCAGAAAACCCCACTGGACAGTCAGACCATAGAGATGCTCAAGGACAAGTCAGAGGCCTGAAAACAAGCCAGCGTTTCTGTAAAGCATTAATCACCGTGTGCAGGACTGGGGGTGGGAATGGGGAGAGGGTGCACTCTCTCTCAGCACGCACATGTTTTCTATCTAAGCTTTGTTTCAGCTGGATCTTTCCCACTAGCGCATCCTTTTTTAACACCTTGTACTCATTTATTGCGAGGCTGTTTAGCAGCACAAATCAATTAAGTACTGCAGAAACCCATTGAGACAGAGGTTCCTATCTCTGGTTCAGCAGGGTGGGAGGCACACAGAGGTTAAGCCTGTACTTTTTGGCCACACAGCGAGCAAGGGTGGAGCACGACACAGCTCCCAGCTCACCTCCTGTGTGGCTTTCAGCCTTCCCCAGCACCCTCAGTGCAGCTCGGCCACACTGAGCCCTCTGCGTTCACAGCTGTCGCTCGAGCTTTGAGGACCCTGTGGAGCTTCTTCTCTGGCATCATCAAATAATCAGGCGGCCAGACAGTGCAGCAGTGCTCCAGTGGCCAGTCCCACCCTGCTGCGACTGGCCAGAGGGGTCTTGCTAATGGGCTTATTCCTCCAGGGCCCAGCTCTGTGCTGTAATGGGGACAGGGTAGAGTCAGAGCCTCCAAGCTCACCTGTATGCATCCTGCAGGACACTCCATCAGGAGATTACCAGCTCCTGGCAAGCAAAGTAACTACTCACTGGTACAGCTAGCTACTAGCCAGAGGGACAAGCAGATGTTTAGGAAGCAGCAGAGTCACAAAATGTGAACAAGAACAGTCAGAAAAACTGAGCGGCTTTAAAATAATTGTTTGGCTGGTCTTGTTCCAACTGCAGCACCAGGCTTAGCGTGCAAGTGTGAGAGCGGACTGTAACGTCTCAGGGTGGCTGTGGGGATACACCACTGCTCTCTGGTTCAGGTTGGGTTAGAGCTACTTACATACATCACACACTGCAGAAACAGGAGCTAATAATTCAAGCCACATGACATAGTTGATCCACAACATAAAGCAAAATAAAGCCTAACCAACCAGTTCCTACTCGTGCCTTTAAAATGTGCTCAGCCAAACTGTACTTCACGAGTGTCTCTCAGGAGGGCCAGATTCTGTAGGACATGTCCTCAGCTCACAGAAAGAGACCATTAATCACTAGTGTGCCTTGGTCTCCGGCTATTTTAATCACTGTTGAAATACACATGCAGTTCCCACTCCTAAAAATGGTATTTGACTCCAATGCACATGATTTCCTTTGGCTTCCTTTCCCCAATTAAGAGCAAGCCGTAACTACTTGGAAGTACACACACTGGAATCCATAGGTTTGCTTCTCACCTGTCATGGAGCAAAAAACTTGGTACTATGTGTAGCACAAGATCTGTGCTGCCAGCCACAAATATCAGAATATATTCTAACCAGTAGTGTGGTATGAATGTGTGGCGGCTGTTGTGCCTACAGGCTGGTGGCCAAAACCTGTCCTATGTAATGGAGCACTGGAAATGTCATTGGACCCTAATGTATCATTAGTCCTTTTCTGTTCCACTTTATTATGTAATGATTAAAAATGCCTCTTGTATATGCTGGCACTAATTAGAGAATGTCAGTCTGTTGTGGAAGAAGTGAGTGAATCATCAGAAGTGGATGAACTAGCAGTATATTTGTAAACTGTAGACTGTAGAAACCAGTAAGTTTTTCTTTAATTTTTCCTTCAAAAATGCTGAACAGAAGTCACAGGAAGTTTAAGGAGAAAAGAAATTGCGCATCCACAGATTCAGGAGTGCAGTGAATCCTTGTACTTGTCAGGTTCTCTCATGAGGCAACGAGCAGCCTGAGGAGTCTGGGGGTGTGCAGAGGAAAATTCATTACCTTCTGTTCATTTCAGACTAATAAATCAATGCATTGTGCCCATCTCCATAGGCTTACCAGTACCCTAACTTATAAAGTGGATTGCAACAACTCGGAGTATCTCTGTTTGCATTCCTTGTACCTGAACACGCTGCTGTTGAGCTTAAAGAACCAGTCTGAGTTTGCAGAGAGAATAAGTGAAGTTTACAGGAAGATGAGCTTAAAAAAAATAGGGAAAGTTTTGCAGGTACACTAGTCATCAAGGATCCCTTCAGCGTTTGTCACACTGTGTCAGGTCATGGGCACCGTGAAAAATAGTCAAGAGGACTACCAACAATTATAATGTTTGATTAAACTTACTACACCTGACAGCATTATTTACCTGGAATACCATGGATCTTTTTTCTTATATCCTTAACAGTCAGGAAAGAGCATGTACTTTTTTTTCTTTTTTTTTTTAAGCTGCATATAAAGCAGCATCAGCCTCAGTAACGAGGGGCCTTTCTGTCTGCCTAGCTTTCACGTTAGGAAGACAAATCCTGCTACAGTGACAAAACAAAGTCTTCAAACTTCATGTTGCAGAGAAAGGCACTCACACAAGTCAGATACCCTAAATCAGCTGATGAGTTTGTGTGCTTTACTTGAGACTCAGGGAAGTCTGTTCACTTTGCTGGGGAATTGTTTTGTTTTTCCTCTTTAAGAAGTACCAAATATCAACCTTTGAACCCCAGGCAATACAAAGTGTGCACCAGAACAGGGTCAGGCTCTTGTGAAGGCTGGCCCAGCTGTCCCACTGGAGAAGTTGCTGTTTCTTTCCCACCAACTCCTGCAAAAGTTCTTTTAGTTAAACATGGCCGGTTCTGGTCCAGTTAAAAAGACAAACACCAACAATGACCGGCTAGAGCTAAAGGTTCCTTGAGAGCTTGGATTTCTTTAGTCTTGCTGAAAATTAAGTGTTTAAATTGTGACAAAAGTTTGCCAAAATAACCATATTTCCTCCGTGAAGCAGCTATTCAACAGAAACTACAGCAAAGTAACAACAGGCTTCAGTAAAAGTAAGCAACAAATTTGCCTGCAAAATATATTTCCTGCACTGGTTTAATTCTGTTCATGTGGCTGACATACAATTTCTGTTTGATTGAATATACCACATTAAACTATTCTGAACATGAGTTGTACACTGAAAGCAGCTGATAATACTACAGGGTAGTACAGAAAGTGTCCCCTGTAGCGAGACACTCCTTGCAGCCTGGAACGCTGGTGCCTGAAAGACATTAATAGAATTGCTTGTACTTGAAGAGCAATTTGATTTTTTTCTTGTCCCTGTTGGGATCTCACCCCGTAACCTTTGCTCTTTGCTGTTTCGGGTCTATTCTTTGTGGGCTGTTGTAACACTATTACCAATCTAGATGCTGTGTGTGTGAATCGTGGCTCAAGTTTAATTCATCTGTTGTTATCCATTTTTCAGGGAAAGAATTGTGTACATGCAAGTACCAGGGTGTTTTATTTCAGTAGGGTCTATTTTAGTGTTCATACTACTTGGTGTAGACTAGGGATGGCAACTTCATGGAAGCCTAGGGCAGTGCTTAACTGCAGTAGAAGCTGATGGCCACCTGAGACTGAGTCTGAAAAAAACCCATGATTGTCTGTGTGTACTTTTCAAAGTACCTTTATTTTAGGTATTTCTGCATTTTTCCAAGCCCAATTGGAGGTGCTAAATGACACTGAATTTTCAAAAAGAAAACTCAGCCAAATTTATCTTGAAATCTTAGTGGCTTACCCTGGGCACAGAGAAACAGACTCATGGGGCTGCTGAGAATGTCCTGAAGTGACAGAGGGGCTGGCAGGGTTGGATCCCACCTGCAGGATATGCATGAGGGATCTGGCATATAAGCCCCTGGCCATGCACCAAGTGTCCCTACAGACCACTGCTGCACCTACCCTCCACTCTGACAGGCAGCATGGCAACTGGAGGGGATGCCTGTGACCTGCATGACTGGGAGAGCTGTTTTGGGAACAGATAGGATAAAAATAGCACCAAACCTCCACGCTCTCCTATTCACCACATGCAGTCACATATATAAAGGATTTTGTCCACAGAGGCCGTACAAGATGCGTAAGTGGGAAATTGCAGCTTGCCATAAGACACAAGATACAAGCTTATAAAGCACTGGAACAGCTTGTCAGACATTTATATAGGCAGAGTTTCCATAGCACATAAAAAGATCCGTTCATTGGGACCCTGGCTTCAGGATGAATTGCAGGAATTGCTCTGTGCGCATCCTCTGTTAGAGGTTCAGACTCATCCCTCTGACTTTAAAATCCGTGAGTGGATTCTCTTCATAGTAGCAGAGCTGAGGTAGGAAGAAGCTGGGGAGGCGTATTCCAGTATTTCAGAGCAAAAATGTGTTTATTTTAACATATAAATATTCTTATTTTGAGTAAGGTGGTGGTACTAAAGATAAAAATTGCAACATAGAAACACATCCAAAAAAGTTACAAACCCTCATTCCCGATCTTCGTGCTTTCAGCACAAAGAATATTCCACTGTAGTAGGTCGTTGCTCTGCAGCCTGTTAGCAGTTGAGGTGATTGGGTCCAGTTGGCTTGGCAGATACCAGAATCAAAGCAAATTAATTCCATCCACACATCTTGCCAAGGAAACATTCAAGCCCTCCCATCTCATTTCAGTATCAGATGAAGACATCGGAGTTGCTAGATGAAGAAAGCATCGTGGAGAGGAGCAAAGGGTCTGGGGCTTCCTATGATGGGGCAGTCTCAGAAATCAAAGGTGTCAAAGCGGGAAGTCCAGAAACAAACAGTTCCAAAAGTGGCACATTCCTGGAATCAGACCACAGGGAAGGACACTCCCGGACAGTCCTGTGGGGCCTCGAGCAGCCCAGGTTTCTTTGTTCCCAGCTGGTTGAACAGGACGCCTCCTTAACTGATAGCAAGGTGCCTTTCTTGTGCCCATTGTCTGGTCTTATCTAGTCACACAGTCAGAGGGACAAGCATTGTCTTTCAGGGCTTGCTTACACAGCGAAGGTGACTGTTCTGCAATAGCTACGGCAGGATGACTTCATGTGAACACACTCATTCCACAGCAGCTGGTACAGCTCCTGATTCATACCATACCTTAACTGGAGTAGCGTCAGTGTGTGAGGGTGCCTTACAATGTTAAGCAAGACCTGGGACTCAGTTCAGGGTTTCTAGTCACTTCTCGTTTACAAAGAATTCAGCTTTAAGAAAAGCAGTTGAAATGCTCCTGAGAATAACAAATAACAAATGAGTAAATCTTGCTCCAGAACCATACAACCCAATTAAAAATAGGTAAGTGATGTGTAAAGCAAGTCTATGTAGTCACTGTAAAAAAAAAAAAAAAAAAAAGCATGCATTTCTAATCTATTGACATAGGTATATAAAGCCAAATTAATTGATAAACATATCAATTAATTGATACATTATAAAAACCTTAAACAAAGCCTTTTCAAAAAGGTAATGAGTAATCCAACCAGATAGTGCAAAAGGGACTGTTGCTGTTGTGGGGCCAGATTAATTTGACTATCCATACCCCTAGGTAGAGTTATTAAAGTATGAAAGCTTTAAACATTGTTGCAGAGTTCAATGAAAATAAAAACTTTTACTCAACATATAGAAGCTCTCAGCAATGCAAATGAAGTGTTAGAATGCATAAAGATGGCAAATAATTGAATATTATGGTTCTGTTTAACAAATTGTTTCTTTGCATGCAATTACTGCATCCTGGTCTGATCGGGAAAATGAGAGTAGAAATAAAGCTCAGAGAAAGGTGCTATGGATGAGCAGAGACCTGCAATGACTTAGAGCAGGTAGCTGAAAGTGGAGTAAAACGGGGCTGGGGGAGGAGGAATGGTTTGGGTAAGGACTCTTCTCTGGGGTTGAGTTGTACATCTCTCTGGTTGTGTTTCACTCTGGTGGGGGGAAATGAACAGCCAGGAGGGAAAGTGCTTGGTTTTTTTCATTTCCCCGGATTTGCGTTCCAGTTCTCATGCCCTGAGCTTCACACAAAGTACACGCTCCGTACCATGATTCACAACACCACATCTTTTCAGCTCCACATCAATGGAAACGCTTTCCCCAGCCTGAAACACTGTGCTGACTTGCAAGCAAGCCTTCCCGACAGCAGGCCTGCCCTGCCCCAAGCGCTACTGCTTTCCTTCCGGGCCTCCCCGTGCCGGAGGTCACAGTTGACCATTGCAAGAACAATAAGGATTTTTAGGGGCATTATGACTGGGTTAGTAAAACACAGCTGCCCCTGAAAGTCCCTCATTTTTCTTGCTGCCGCTCAGTCCGTCCCTAGGAGGGCAGAGGTCTGACAGAGTCCTTTCTCTCCAGCACGGCTGTGCCGTCTCATGCTGGCACGCACGGCTTTGCCGATATGCCCAGTAACAACCCCAGCCCCAGCGCACAGCCGTGACACGGGCAGCGGAAGGTGTGGAGCTGCTTCGTCATCCCTGCAGGCTCCCTCCTAAGCGAACGCAGCACTGTGTTTCAGCGTAACACCAGACGGCTCGTCTGTCACTCGGCAGAAATGCCACCAAACAAAGCCTGGCATGGCTAGCTGCAAGCAGCCCTCAACTACCCCAAACCATGGGGGCAAAAGGAAATAACACCTTGTCCTGCAAATACACGTGGTATTGGCAATCAGATGAGCACTGGCGCTTTGTCCAGGAGAAGTGGCGACCCCAGGGCCGACCAGCCGATTGCGCAGGCAGCACTGCACATCTTGCACCGTGCATCGTAACCTGCGATCCCCAGGGCGCTTAGGGCTGCCCAGCCGCAGCACCCAGCTCCCACACCCACTTGCCCAACTGCTTTTAATATATTAATAAAGCTGGGATTTTAATTAGGGAATTACTACTGATTTCTCAAGAACTTTCAGCTTAAGTAATATCTGAAAGAGATCTATAGGTTTCCTACTAAAAAGGTGCCAAGTAGTTGGCTGGGAATTTTCAACCCTCACTCACAAGTCCTCCTAGAAATTCCAGCCCAGCCCAGCATGTCCTTAGGGCAAGGAGCAACACTTTCCTTTTAATTCATCAGTAATTTGAATTTTGATGGAGGTGGACTCAACAGAAACCATAGGCAGCTTCCCACAATTCTGCTCCGTTGCTTCCCCATGAACTCTCTGCCTGTAGGGTGCTGGGACAGGCCCCGTCCCTGTGGTAGGCTTGCAAGTGTCCCCCTAAGAGGGACTTTGTGACTGCCTGAGGGCTTCCACGGCATAGGTGGCAGAGCAGGGAACCCCTGAGGACTTTCAGGGCTTTTTTCTTTTTTGGTTGCAGTAAAGACATCATGTCCATCAGCAAAGGACCCTTTTCCCCATTCTCAGTTACAGGCTGGGAGGAACAGGAGTGGTTGAGGGGAGATGTGAGTGGCAGCACAGCGATCTCGCCAAGCGCAGCTGCCCCTCTCCCTGCCTCGGCCCAAGTGTTTCCTGGCCCCAACCGGTGTGTTAACATTCAGCTCCAAAACAAAGAAGCCAAGTTGCCACATTCAGCCGCACAGAGCAGCATCTTGTTTGGAGTTGCTGCCGTTCAAACATGCCATCTCCAGGGACACGCAGGGCAGGCTGGCGTGGCTGCTCTGCATGCAATGGAAATGCCGAGGCTTTGGGCAGTTGCAAAGATCCCAGCCATGTGCAACACATGACAAATATCCTCACCCATCCTAACAAGGGATGACACTCTGCAGCAGCAGGCAACCTGGCATCCAAAAAAAATCCTGAGACCCTCTCATTACTGTACAAAGCCACACCTTATTTTCATTTACAATTTCTTCTAAGGCTTGCAAGTCAAATGAAAGCAAACCCTATGCCCTGATTTGGTAATAAAACATGAGCCATGATTCTGATCCAAGTATTATTTGCATCTTTGAAAGAATTACAACAGCAGTATAATAATAATAAAAAAAAGCAGCAGCCCTCTGAATGCTAATGACGTTGGTGTCCTAAATGAAGCATAAAAGCCAGAGCCTGCAAGAAGCAAAGCATGACTCAGAGCGTCAGCAGTCCCACACTGAAAGCAGCACTCATGGCTGCTTCATTCATTTAAGGAATCAATTCCTTTGTAATGAGCATCAAGTAGTTTTTAGGACTAAAATTAAAATGAGATGCATGCTGTTATTATTTTCAAAAGTTCTTTTTCTTTTTTCTTGGATTGACAATAAACAACTCTCTGTACTTGGAAGGAGCCCCAGGCAAGGACCAGGTCCCTGCAGCACTTGCTGCTGTACTGACACGGAAGAAAATCTGATGAGCCCCTGCCCCAGGGAGACCACAGCCTCCTCGGCAGCCAAGAGCCCACCACAAGCTGACGGAGCACACCCCAGGTACAGAAAAGCAGGTAATCGGAGTCATTGCACATTTCAGCCTGGGTAGGCTGTCTCACCCCTGATTTTATTTTACTCGCATTAGGTCATTGGCAGATTCCAGTGAGGATGGATGTGTGTTGCTCCAGGGAAGCCCCTTCGCCAAGGCTTTACGTGTTCCTTCTTGGACGTGCACAGCATGAGGCTGCGTGTGCTAGGAGAAGAGGGGAATACTGCCCAAGCTGCTCTCAGCTCCCTGCTGCCCCACTTCCATTTCTAGATAAGGCACAATCAGTTTTTAATCATCAGAGCACAGATCTCTAGGTTACACTGATGTTATCAGGGTGTTTTCGGACTGAAGTCTTTTTGGTGCATTGGATTTGAAACTCAGAAAATGCAAGAACAGCACAAATCCAAACCAAAGGTAAAAAATTATTTCAGTTTCTAGAATTCTTCCAGCTTTAGTCATCGAAGGGGATTGTTAGAAACAGACAAAGGGGCTGTTTCCCTTAATTTTTTTAAGTGTGAATTTTGTCTTGACAGTTTCCTTTCAGAAACAAAAATTGAAAACAAATTGTCCTACACACAAAACAAAGGGACAGATCCTCAGCTGGAATGGACTGGTATTACCAAATGAGTAACACCCACTCACAGGAGAGACTCTGGCCCTTTTAACAACAGCTGCCAATCCTGCTCTGCCGTAACAAGAGCTTGAGCCTCTGATTTAAGATGGTAGCAGTGCTGGCACTAGGTAGCTTGAAAAAGATGAAGGGCTGCCTTCAGAGCATCTGAAAACTCACCAGGGCTCCAAGGACTCTATGCAATGCATGCTTCCCAAACCTGGAGCCGACGCCAGGTGCATGAGCCAGTGGACACAACAGCAAGAAAATAACTGATACCAATGTGGCCCTGAAATTAATGAGCTGCTTTGAAGAAATGCTGGCAAAGCAGCCTTCCAGAAACCACTTACATGTGGGATTTACTTTCTGAAAAGAGGCTTGTTTCAGATTTTTTCTCTCAAAACCAGATCGGGCTGATCACCATCTTGAAAATGACATGAGAGGTCCCCAAGAAAATATTAACTGTGCAGTGCAGGAGAATGACTGCATGACTAACTGCGATCCATCCCAGCCAGTCCTGCCCCGAGAGACTGCAGCACAGCACAGTTGCCCCCAGCATTTGGGAAATGCCATCAGCCATGAACAAGTTACTAAGAGGCAGCAGTTACTGGCTTTGGGTCCTGCCAGCACAAACCACAACTCTCATCAGGCTGGCCTTTGTTCAGGCCCAAGCATGCTCGAGAAGTGCCTATGTTAGCTGCGTTCATTAGTCTCCTTCACCCACAAGAAAACAAGAAAATAGAAATATACACGTTAGGAAAATTCAGGAAGCCTGTCACTTTGCTAAGGAACAGACGACCTCCCCACTGCCGCTGTCTCCAGCAGCGAGAGCTGCCCGACCGCTGCGCGGAGCGCTGAGCTCCCCATCCTGAGGGCTCCAGCAGAGTCTCCTGGAAGACGCAATGCACAGGACGGTGCGCTGCACCAGGACCCAAAAGTGAACAAACACCTGAGCACTAATAGAGGAGCACCCATCCTCTGGGGCAGGCAAGGGGTGAGTTTGGCGACATGCATTTCACATTTCACTTCCTTTGCAGTCCTCAGTGTGGAGCGTCACTTCTCCTCCCTCCCACCCCCAACATCAGCAGAGGAGCTGGAAAGCCAGAGTTATTTTTAGGGGATGGTACATTTAGGCCCTGTTAATCTTGACTGGGTCCCTTTGAAAATGACAAGGTTGGATAATCAAACACATTACACAGACTTTCCACGGAGGCCGCTTTGAAAATGAGCCTCCCACCATTCAGTAACATAGAGGCCAATAGTTTGAATAGTAACGCTTGATGCTGCGCTGACTTGCCTCGTTGTGGTGACCTCACTAGCATTTATATGCAGAGCCCTCAGAGAACAAGGAAATTAAAGCAGCTAACTGACTTTAAGAATATAAAATAAAACAATTAGTCATCAAAAACTCTTCTAGAGGCTGCCGTGTTACACCCACCTTGAGTGGCAAGAGACCATGATCTGGCTCAGGCTGGCAAAGAAGAGGACAGCAGTGCTGCCTGGTCGAATCGCATGGCCAAACCAGCATGTTGGCAAAACACACCCAGAGCAAGTCAGAAGGGAGCTGCTGGTGTGACGACTCATGTACTAAACTGGTTGGCACAAGGAAGGGGACAGGAAGGGAGAACACTAGGAGAAAATCCCCAGGGGAAAAGCTCTGGCTAGAAGAGACTACATGACTGCTAGTAAATTAACCAGGGCATGGCCTACCAGCCCAGTCTGGCCACAGCTGTCCTATTAAAGTCTCTTAGCCACCAAAAGAAGGGGGGCCACATCCAAACTGCCTGTTGATAACAGTCCCTAGCCCATGCTGACTTTCAAACCATATCCAGGATTGACTGGAAGAGTCCTAGGCCAAAGCTCTGCCCAGGACCAGCTCAGCACCCAGCCATCAGCTGCTGGGTTACTCGTGCAGCTGTAACCCATCGGTGTGGCCCCCAGCACAGGGCACAGCAGAGCTAGAGAAACCCAAGCAGGTTGGTAGGTGTACGGATAGCAAGCAGCAGTGCAGAGACGCATGCCGGGTCCCAGAGGAGTGCGTTGCCACAGAGCTGTGCCTGGACTGATCACTGACAGGAAACGCAGCCGTGCTGCTGGCATCACCCCGCCAGTGCTGCCTCCAATTCTGAATCTACCTAAATTTTGACCGGCGAGCTAAGAGAGAAGCTGCCAGCCAGAGGCTGCCCAGCTTGCACTTTGCTGGAACAGAATCTGGTCTGGCCAGCATTGAGGGAAGCAGAGAGTTATAGGAGAGCAGTAGGAAATTGCCGAGCAGAAGGGATTTTTAGATCACTTCACTTTAAACAAAACTAAGGCATTACCATAAAGTAAACGGCCACACCTTGCTACTTACGCAGTTCTGCTAACAAGACCAGCTTTTCCATAGCTATTCAAATATAATGAGACCTGGATGCCTAACTAACTCTTTTAAGCTCATTTCCAAACTCCAGCCAAAAATCACTTTCTGATTCACCACTTTCTCAGGCATACCAGTATTTAGGGAACGCCTGCAGGCTGGTACTGTGCTGTACAAAGTACATAAGCACATGTTTAATTACTCCGTGGACCAGGGATGTGATTAATCATATGCTTAAAGTTAAGCACGTGCTTAAGCATGCCACTGACCTGGAGCTTTAAGTGCATCTATCAGGTATTCTGGTGTTCCCCATTTTCCAGTTTTGAGGCTCAACAAGCGGAAAGAATATAAGAATATTCCTGTGGTCATACACTCCAAAGAATTCACCCAAAGTCCATTTTCTGACTTCTTTTTTTTTAAAGTACAACTTTTGTACCTATTCTCTTCATGTTCCCACCAATACTGATTATGGGTATTACAACAGTATGTATGTTTTCAGAATTTATTAGCATTAAAACATGAGCTAATTATTGCAATTCACAAGCTTTTAAAAAGCTTTGGGCTTAGTTTTTACTTTGCCTGACTAGGGCCTCAGGTAAGAACTTACATTCATTTCATTTGCACATTTTGGGGATTAGTTCCCTTATGTCTGAGCAATGTACAAAGTCCTAAAAAAATATGAAGCATATCATTAAAACTATTGCCCTGCTAGCACTGGACTCATCACATGGAAGAACTCAAGCATAAAATATGCATCAGCTATGGGTGGTCACGTAAATTCACATTTCATTAGCCACAGCATACATGATCCTCGGGATTTTTTTCCCTGCGCTTTTCCACCTTTCCTGCAAAGGCTGATTCCTCGTTCATCATAATTTCAGGAAGGTCAACTTGTGTCCGTTCCCCAGGGAGGAGCAAGCAGAGGAGACTGGGACCTGAAAGCTCCATTTTATTTTTTTTTAATACACAACTGCCTCTTTTATGGCTAAGGAAATCCCCGCTCAGGGAGGTTGGATGGACCAGACAAGAGCTGCTCCTCGAGGCAGGCGTGTGACCTGTGTGCACTGCCAGCTGGAGCATCGCAAACGTAGCGAACACCCGTGCTCCACGTTCACCCAGTAAAATCATTTAATATTGACAAAACAAGAGACTTCAATTAGAGCAAAGCATGTGCAAATCAATTTTCAACAACCAACTGAGAGTACACAGGATTTGATTACAAGAGAGGAGGCAGGGGTCTCTGAAGGAAGCCTTCTTTGAGGAAGAAAACAGATAAAATAATTATAAACATTTTGGCCGCTCCTCCTAACTAATCCCATCACATGTCGTTTATTGCCAGCACATTCATGAAAAGGACCTACTTTGGCTACCGGGGCACTCCAGAGAAGAGGAGAAAACGCAGTCCCCAGAGAGACGGCTGGCTGAGCTGGGGTGCCCTCACTCTTCTCACAGCATTAATACAGTGACCTAGAGCTTTTAAACGATGTTGTTCTCTGCTTAAGATGGTGGTCTTTTGCTGCATGTTTACAGCTTCTTTTTGTACAAAATGCAGTAAAATCTTCCACAGAAAAATGACGTCTGTATTACTAGGGAACCTAGCCTTAATGCTGTGGGTTTGGGAGAATTTACATGACTTTTTCTCTCATTTCAGCATTACTTCACAGTGGTAACTTTGAAATGTTTTTCTGAAGGGACCAGACTGCCAGATACAGGTTCAGTAACCACTGGGAAACCCCACTGGTTTGGGGTCCAACCCTGTATATCTAGAAACTCCTTACAGCAGTACAAGTCACAGGACCACCCCCCTCATTTGCTGAATGTCATTAATTAAACTAGACAGGACTTGGCAACGTGAAGTTGAGCTAGTGTTCTTAAAATTGCTGATATTTTAGAGCCATAGGAATGGCACAGAGAAGCCCAATTCACTTGCCATATAGATTGAAAGAAAGTCACAGCAACGTTCAGAGATGCTGAATTGTGTCGCCATGCACTGGTGCCTGCTGGTGTTCAGTGCCTGACCACCAGTGACTTGTGACAGGAGCAGCTTCATACCTACAAGTTTCAGACATCTGATTCCAAAGCCATCAGCGCAACTAAGAGTTAAGTGAAATGTGTGTTTAAAAGCCTCGCCATTTGCATAAGTTACATGGAGAGCCAGAAGTCTTAGCATCTGTGACTAAGAGTTGATTGTACAAACTTGCTCTGATTAGTGGGATAAGAGCGGCACTTCGGAGGGTGCTACCTCCCACCCTCAAGTGTCGAACTAGCCCAGCGAGACACACCGACCCTGCAGCCATCCTCCCCTCCCCTCCGCCTCGAGACAGCCTAGACCGAGCACCCACTTTCTAGACAGATAAAGTTAACTGAACTCCACCTTAGGTGAATTAGGAACCATTTGCCAGATACTTTTAATGAGATACTTTAATGACAATGAGATGTTGTCACTTAAAGCTCTACCAGTGTGCGTGTTTATGATTGCTATTCAATACTGCACAGGGTGCACAAGAAATGCTTGGGAAAGGGGGAAATTCTGTTCCTTTAAAAATACAAATACAAAAAAAAAATTAACAAGAGGCCTTGCTCCTACCCTGCTGTGGTCAGTAAGACTTCAGTTCATTAGAGGTGGACTCAGAGTACTTTCTGTGGGCACATGCAGGTATTTTTCCTTTGGCCCAAACAGACTTACGGACATTACAGATTGTAAGTGGCAGACACCAGGACCGGCTGGCAAGAATATGCTGAGTGTGGGAACCCGTGTCTTTTCTGCCCTCTCCCTGCTGCCCGGTGCTCTTTTTCATTTGACTTCAGGTCAGCCACTATAACCAATGTACTCAGTTTCACTTTTATTTTCGGCTCTTTTCCTTCCTGGCTGTCAGGTAATAGCTCAGCAGTGCTGCTTACACTCAAAGCCATGCTTGGAATAGCGAAGTTGTAGCAAATTTCATTTAAAAAAAAAAAAAAAAAAAGAAAAAAAAAGAAAAGTATTTGGCCATATCCTTAATTGATGTGGAAATTGTTCTGGTGGGAGATTATTTCTGGAAGCTGTATTGGGATGTACTGCATTTCTTTCACTTGGACTAAAGCAATTCCTTCCGCATGTGGATTTACTCAACGGGGAGAGGAGAGAAGAGAGGAAGAGCTCAGTTACCGCATCCCTCCCGTACATCTCCTGCGCTCTGCCCAGGCCACATGCAAGAGAGGCACAGGTAGCGCTCAGACAAATCCTCCCTCCCTAGTGAGATCCTGGCTAACGAGCTGGGTCTCTGAAATACATTGCTTATATTTGTGGTCCAAAAGGTGAGGACTTCAGGGGGAGGTGTGTGGGGGAGGGTGTGTAAATCGGTGCAACTCCACTGCAGTCACCACTCATGCCCATTTTCACAAACTTACAGCACAGCCCACTGTGCTTTGCAACAGCCTCATTATACGTACTTTTAAGCAATTAAACCTGTGCTTGCTGCCTCCAAGCAACTGACCATAATTCAGCATCAATGCAACACTGGTAGCTCACTAGTTATAAAAATATTTCCATTTGGTAAATGCACTTCAAAGTTAGAAAAGGTTTGAAAGTCACAGAATTTCCAGACATTTATGAACATTCTGCTCTAAAATGATAGAAGTGCTCATGGCTGTTCATCCAAAAACATTACCAGTCACCAAAATTAGAGTATGGGACAAATCCTGAGTTGGTGCAGATCAGGGTATCTCCACTGGCTTACAGGAGATGTTTTATTTAGCAATGGGCTGTTTCTTTGGAGAGCTGTAAATTCATTCTGTGATGCAGACAATCTACATGACCAATTTATATTTTAAGATTAAACTCCTATCAGATGTTTTGAAATGAAACTATAGTTTGTTTTCTTTTTGAAGGCAATAATATCTTAAAAGTATAAAGACATCCAAAACTTTATGTAACTAGTATTACATAACACCTTAAACTGGCTCATAAGCATTTTCCTTACTCTGGATTTATTACATTTTTATTTGGGGCATGTGAAACAACTCGCTATACAAGTGCAGTTACTCATGTGAGGCTGGGTTGGGGGGAAAAGAGTTCACTCCAGTGGAAATTCTACAGTGAGAAGCTTATTACCATGTTTGCAAACATGTCTGCAAAGATACGCTGTCAGAAAAAATGCTGTTTCATTGTGTCTCCCTGCCCTTAATGGCCATTGATAGAGAAATTAAATAAAGTCCTGGAAGGAGGCTAGGGATAGCATTAGTTTTAAAGGCTGAATGCATGCAGAACCTCTGACTGCATATAGCATTAATTTCATAAATGTGTGTGAATATTCTCATTCAGGCTACAATTTATTCCCCAAGGAGATGCAAAACTAGCTCAAATATGCTACATGCGAACCAAATTCTTCCAATGAAGTGAGTGCAGTATGTGAATCCTGGAGCTAAATTTAGGCTGGGTCTCGGAGCAACATAATTCTAATCTCAGTGTAGCACTTCAAGCTGCAGCTAACAAACATTGTGAAATGATTCAGAAAAGTTCTGCTTCTTTGTTACAATCTATTTTGGATGAAGTTTTGGAAGCTCTTTACTAACTCAGATTTAAGAAATTCAACTTAAGTTACTCAGTTGAATTTTGTTGTTCAGTTAATTGTTATTTTAAAAAAATAATGTAAGTTTTTAAAATGTAGGTTCAAGCTGGTTTTGGGTTCATATGATACCTCGTGAAACAGACACTCGTAATATATTGAAAGCAATATGTAAACCAACATTAACTGTATTGCTGAATAATCCACAATATGGAAAAAAATAATGTAAATATCTGCTTAAGTTTTTTTCACAAATTACATTATTTGTTTGGTTTTATGGTCCAAGGTAAATTAAAATGGGCAAGCTCCTTTGTAATTAAGCACCTTTCTGTTTCTTGTTCAGTACAACTGTTATATTTGCATGCAAATGTTTTCCTCCTCCAGAAATATTTCCTTCAAAATTAACAGATGAAGTCACAATTATACAAAGTATCTTTGTAGTCAAAGCAGATTTTGTAATAAAAAACATTTTAAATGCAACTGAGACTTCAAGTCTACTTTTATAGTATCCTTCAGGTGTAAAATACACCCATAATGCTAGAATTGAGGAAACTTTTATCTTTCATAAAATATCAAAATAGCATTTACAGTTTTAAATCTAGCATATTTTAACTGAACTACATTCAAATTCTTCTTTATGAAACACTCTCTCTCCTCATACAAGATTTTTCATGCATATTCTGGCCCCAAAGCTCCAAATCAGTTCGCCACAACTTGTTTCACTGGAATTCATCAAAAGACTAAAAAGCCAAGTGCCAAGGAGCTGAGCTCCTGGCCCCAGCATAAACTGTCCTACCAATCACCGCAGCCTGGAAAGTCCCAGTTCTCAGAATTAGGTGATGTTTTAAACAAGAGATCATAATCAAAATCACGATTCCTGACAAAGTCTCACTATTTCACTCTATAAATTCTTAATTCATTTTCCAGCATTTGTAGATTGCTGCTAGCTCCACCCTCTCAAATATCAGCAATTGGTGCTGCTCTTAAAAGAAAATTCCGTTTTGAGGAAATGTGATATTATTCCAGATGTTTCAGCATACGGCAATTCTGCCTAACTCAACCTGATCGTCGCTCTGTAATGAAGCTGAGCATTAAACAGCTCCTGGAATTTATTCCTTAAACTACTGCACTTGCATATTTTAATTTAACCCTATTGACAATATTGTGCTCAAAAGCCCTGTTCTTTGTAAAGCAACAGAGCCACTCCTAAAAAACTTTTTTCCAAAAAACATAAAACCATGACTAATTTCAGCAGGCCTTTGGTCACTTGTAGATTAGTTCCTACAGGCTGCTGATTGAATTAAATTTAAGTGTTTTAAATTGTGTTCCTCACCATGTTTTAAAAGTTATCATGCAAAGAGATCTTGCTGAATGAAATCTGCTTTCAGATTTTATAGTTTGAGGAAATTCCATACTTAGAACTGCAAAAAAAAAAAAGTGCATTTATAGAGATTCAAAACAGCTGTAAGAACTGGTATGTCACTACTTCATTTAATCAAGATTTCACCAGGAAAAGGACAGGAAGAGTCCCTGCCCTACTTCCAGTTGTACAGGACCGACCCTTTCACCAGATCGGACAGTTCATGGTAACATTTGCTCCTCAAAATGACACCTGAAGTAGGGTGCATTCCTCCATGGTCTGTCATCTGCACTGCAACCGTCCAAGTACTGTACTGTAACTGTCTGAGCAACACTCCAAAGCCTTAGTCAGATGGGACACTTTGTAATTAAAATTATAATAATGAATGACAACACTACCAGGCACAATCTAGGAGTCAAGACTCCAGTCCTGGACCTATAAATGGTGCACTAGCAAATCTGTATTGGGAAAATACTCAAATCCTGCATGATGCCATGGAATGCGGGCACATCATCCACCCACATGGACATTCAGGACACCATGAAGGACTTTCTGCCAAAGGAGAAGAAGAACAAAGGCCTGCTGCCACAGAAGGGAAAAAACCAACAGCCTAACCCTCCTAAACCACCAGGACACTAAGATCCAAATAAAATCCAAAAAGTCTATACGAAGCCAAATTTACCAGTGTCTTGGAAATATTTTGATTATTCAGTGCTAAATGAATATGCCATGAACCCATAGTCCACCAGTTCAGCAGGGAAGACAAAGCCGTCTCCGGACCAGGATCACCCCTTGCTCATTTCCTTCGTCTGCAGCCACATGATTTCTTTTCCACGCTGTTGCTGGCTCACACTAAGGTCCACATGAATGTGCTGACTGGTGAGGGGATTTGAAAGACCCTTCCTCAGCAAGGAAGGGTTTCCCTACCCCAGCATCAGACACTCCCCCCTCTTTGGGATCCCAGAAGTTGTAATGCTCCTGTTAGTACCACTGCACGCACACACACCCCCTTCTTACTTGCTCCCCCAAAGCAATCGACCCAAGCAGAACGCAGAAACCCTTCTACCAAGCAAAGATCATACCTGGCAAAGGGAGACAGTACTGTGTCTTGTGAAAGCCAAGCAGATGCCACCAATCTTTCTCATTTTACAGGGATGTCACTTGGACTGCAGGAAGGGGCTGAAGCCTCAGAGGGGTGTTCCCACCTACAGATGAGCACAAGCCACCCTGCAGCCTCTTCTAGGCTCTCCTGCCCTCCTCTCCCCTCTGGGATCTGTCACTTTTGGGTCCCCAGGAAGGGAAGTGATGAAATCAGCAGGAGCTGGAAGGATTTTCTCAGGCAGGCCAGCAGTGAGGAGGGAAAAGCACATTCTCTTCCACGTCTGGTTTGCCTCTGTGTGCTTAAGAGCTGGCCTGCAGCAGGAGCTGACACGGAGCACGCCCCAAGCTCGGGCTTTGCCATCTGAGAATGGGGCCAGGAGCAGAGGGGAAAGCGTCTGCAAGCTGGGTGCGTGCTGGATGCTTCACTCTTAGGAAATTTAGTCCTCACTAAGGGTCTGAGGCTCAAACACTTGCGCGTCCAGGCTTCTGTGAAAGGTCTGTACTGAACAACAGAGCTGACACCATGCAGGGTCTGAATCTAACCTGCGCCTGAGTACATATATTTGTAACCCAGACACCGCAGACTTGCTACGCTCTGCGCCCTCCTGCAACTTAAAATACAACCCCGACTTGAAGGTCTCTATTTGCAAACATAGAGGAACAGCGGTTCCTAAATTGCAGGCAAACATTTGAGTTCACTCAGTGCAATTCAAAGAATATCCTGCACGAACCCCACCCTTCTGCCCAACAACTCAAGCCCCTAATGTCTAGATAGTTTTCTTTCAGGCCTTATCAGAGATAAAATATGGGCCTTTTTTTGTTGAAGGAGTAGAACCTGCCAAATATTTACCAACTCTTTCAGAAGGCTGAAAATGTCACTCCTACAGTGTAATAAACTTCCCCGGAAAGGCCCTGATAAATAGAGAGCCTTGCTGTACTGCCCAGAACTAGTTTAGTGTGGCCTAAGTATTGCCAAGTCTGACTGACGAAGAAAGCATATTTGTACACACAGAAAGATTAGCAAGAGAGGCATAAAGTTTAGAAGTGAAAATAAAACAAAGCCCCATTATTAACCGGGCAGGGGGGGAATAATTGAGTCTGCATCCCAGAGAGCAAAGGACATTATGAAAGTTTCAGAGCTAAAACAGTAATTTAAGAGCTTGTCCACAACTTGCAGCAGAAGCCTGAACCATCTTCTTTAGCATTTAGAAAGTGCTAAACCGTGGCCTACCCCCAACCCAGCCTTCAGAGCAATATTATTTAAAAATAAAATAAAATATTTTTACTTTGTAATTTGACCCACAAAAAGTCATTTGGGGCATGAGGGAATGTTCCCTTCCAGCCTGAACTTTAATTCAGAGAGAATGTTTAAACTCAACAGTGTAAAACAGATGCTGAGAAATACATCTGCATTGCACTGTATATTCTTTGGGGCACAAACCGAAGTTGGAAAGTGCCTGTCAATGCAGTGTGTGCAGCTACGATCTAAATAATCGCTAATAATGTAGATGAATGGAGAAAAAAATACATTCCTAGTATCAGCAAGTCTGTCAGAGTTCTAGCAGCTATAAACAACTACATCCACGCTAGTTCAAACACAAATGTTGCTTGAAAAAAACCCGTATCCTTTAACTTTGGCAAATGCCATTAAGGGGAAGAAAAAAAAAAAGATTTCTAAAAGTGACTAGGGAGTTAGAAGCTCAAATGAACACATTTAACAAGTTCTGATGACCATAAAATGCTGAGCACTCACTCCTTACTGAAGCCAGGCTTCGATTGAATCTTGAATGATGCACTTAAATAAAAGACAGTAACTCAAATTATGCTATATAGTGCTCCAAAATAGGTTTTGGGGGGGGGGGGACAAAACTTGCCAGAGTTACTTAAAGGCAGGAAGAAACCAATTATTGCTGGAAGAAAATTTTCCAGATTATATTAAACCTGGCAAAAGCTAAACCCAGCAGTTTACCCAGCTTTACAAAGCAAACCACAATTAAGAAAATCTCCTATGAAAGGGAAAACTTCAGTTTAGCCTACCAGCTACTTAGTCCAAGAGCCTGAACAGCAACACAAACAACCTCAACAAAAATCACTGCTTGCCAGTGATACCTAAGAAGTTGTACCAGAAGTTGGAAGGAGCATGCTAAAGAGGCACAGAAATCTACTCCCCGTTCCCCCCTTTCACACCACCGGGTTTTAATGTTAATGATATGGCTCCGCGTGCCTAAAGTATTTTTACACTATGCTCGTCATCTTGTAGCTCCGTCTTGTTCCAGGGTGGATGATTAGAATCAGATTTCTGTGATTTTACTGCAGATTAATTTCGTTAAGAGCTACAGATCTGCAGGGAGAAGAGTGCTGCAAATAGGCCAGCAGAAACGTCTCTAATGACGTTCTCTCCAAAAAGGGTAACAGTATTTTCGCTTTTACTCCTTACTTTCACAAACTTTTCCTTTTTGTGGCCCCTAGACAGAGTTCTTTGGAAAAATGTGCATGCGGGGAAAAGAAACGTGCAAAAAATTTCCCTTTAAGTTTTGCGTTCAAAGAGAGCTCCTAACCAGTACTTATGAATAGGTTTGTGAAGAGAACAGGCCCAACGTAGACCCGACTGCGCCTGTTGTCCCCAAATTCGAACAGGCAACTGAGGGGCTACACACAGGAAATAATTTGGACATATCAAGGTCTGTATGCCCCAACGCGTGTCAGAGAAATAGCTATTAATATACGTTTTAGTATGCTGTGCACAAGCGTTTGGTTATAGAGGGCTGAAGAAGAAAAAAGTATGCAGAGGTCTGCGATACCATTTGCAAATTTTTCCCAACTGTGAAACACTAAGTAAATATTGTTATTTTTATGGGCAAATGCTACAGAACACAGCACTGAAAACAGGGTTTGTTTGCAAACATCTCATGGGATCAGAGCATAAAAGTTGTGTGGAGTGTGTAAATGTCTGTGTACACACATGCAGAATGTAGACTCCTGCAATGCTACATCAGAGAGAGAATTAAATTCTAAGTGGCTCAAAAAACTCACAGGAAGATTTTAATTTTCCATTTGCTTTTATAGACCTTAGCGATAAGAATATTATTGCCACTTGGCCTTTCTCCTTATTCTAGGTCAATATCATTGACTTTACAAAAGAGAAGTAAAAACATCTCTACATAAATAAAAAAATTTATGAAGATCCCCAAAATAATTCTAATCTAAGAACTTAAAAGGTAATGTAACATAACAGAGAATGGCACAGAAGTTATAAATACAATGCTATACAAGTAAATAGTAACATACAACACAGTTGTATATATAATGTGCCCAAAGAAGGAGCACAAACCAGTGTCTCCAGAAGTGGTGTGCCGAATCGAAATCAAAGACAAGCAACAAGGAACACTGGAAGGGTGGCGGGGGTAAAAGCACTGAGGTGAATAAAAAAAGAAGGGAATTACCGGGAGCCAGGCCGCTTGGTATGTATGTGACTAGATTTATTAAAAAAGAAAAAAAAAAAAAAGGAAAGAAAAAAGAAAACAGATGTGTTTGTTGAAAGTGAAAGCGGTGGGAAGGATGCACATGGCCTTGCAGGAGCGAAACCGGCCGCTCTCCCCGCTAAGGCAGGGCCCGGGCACAGCCTCCCGCGCACCGGGCACGTCGGGGCCCGCCGGGCAGCCGCGGGGATGGCCGCCAGCGCCGGGAAGCCGCGCACGTTAAAGGCCCTTTCAGAGGTTGGAAAAAAACAAAATGCACTTACGGTTCGCGGAGAACCAGCTCCGTCCTCTCCCTACGGCACCCGCCGGCCCCAGCGCCGGTCCCGGTGGCAAGGGCCGCCCCGGCAGCGCTCGCCAGTGCCCCGCAGGGCCGGGCCGGGCCGGGCCCCCGCGTCCCGGCGGGAGCGGCCCCGGGCAGCGGCGCCGCCGCGCTCCGTCTTCGCCCGCTGCGAGCCCGGCAGGTCCTGGGAGCCGAGGACTGGGACTTTGTAGGCCAGTTGAAGACACAAACCTCTCATCTCGCCCGCAAAGACCCAGCCCTCAACTCGCCCATCAGGCGCAGGCTGAGATTTCTCATTACTATTTTTTAATTGAACTCCTCTCCCTGACCGGTGCCCACCACCAGAGCAGAGCCCCCCGCCCCGGGGACACCGACCACCCCGCCGGAGCGCGGCCACCCCCTCGGCAGCGGCCACCGCCCCCGACCGGGGGAGGCAGCCATCCGCGCCGCCCCCTCCCCGAACTTGCGAGCTGGCCCGGCCCGCAGCGGGGCGAGGCGGCCGGCCCCGGGTCCCGGACCTAGCCCCGCACCTCGGACCGGGCCCGCAGTCCCCGGGCCGGGCCCCGCCGCGCATCGTGACTCGGCACCGCGGGGCCCGATCCCGCTCCTGCGGGAACTTCGTACGCGGGGGGTGGGACAACACCCCGTACAGATCAAACGCCCAAAAAAGCCGAAGCCCCTCCGTTACCTGCTCCGAGTGAGGAGGGAGCACAGGAAAGGGGCTCCGGGGGGACCCTGCGGCCCCCTCCCCTCCCCAGACCCGCAGGTCCTCAGGATTCCGCCCGGGAAGGGCTCGGGCCGACCTACAACCGAGTGGGGCAAAGCAGCGGGCGACCGCGGTGCCCCTCTTCTGCCTCCCGCAGCCCAGTTGCTCGCAGGCGGTATTTAAGCTGGTATTGATCACGTTGGGATTTTTTCCACCCTTCCTCTTTGCCCTTGCAAAAGGCAAAATTAAAAAAAAATAAATAAAATTCGTTGCCACGAGAGACATTGCAACATTTCTCTCGGCTTTTCAAACGCTGCGTTTGCCTCAGCAAGCTTAAAAAGTCCCGACCCAACAAGCAACAGAGAAGAAGTAGGAGAAAGAGGGAAAAAAAAAAAAACCCAAAACACCCAAAAGCACCAATTATTAAAAAAAAAAAAAAAAAAAATGCCAAAAACCAACACCCAAAAACCATCAAACCGGGCAGAGGCGAGCTGCTCCGTGCAGCGTTACGGCGCGATCCCGATGCGGCGGAGTTTCTGTCCGGCGGCAGACGCACACATCCCTCGAAAGTTTGCTCCACGTGTTGCGGGCGCGTCCCGGGAGGGTCGGGGCGTCCCGGCGCACCGGGGCGGTGCGAGCCCCCCCTCCGCCGCTCCCCGCCGTTTAAGGAAGCGGCCAGTCCCCACCCCTGCGCCGGGCAGCTCCCGCCGCAACCCAGCTCGGCGGACCTGGAGGCTCTCCCGGGCCGCCCTCCCCACCCCCTGCCCTCCCCGGCGCTCCGCCGGCCCCGCACAAGGCAGGAGACGGGCGCCGCGGCTCCCAACGCCCGGTGCCCGCCGCCGACCGCCGCGCCGGCCGCCTCCCGGCCCTTCCCCGCGCTCCTCCCGCCGCCCCGACCTGCGCGCCCCCGCCGCTCACCGGCGGCGGAGTGCGCCCCCCTGGCGGCCGCGGGCCGCGCCGGGACCGGGGGATGCGCGGCGGAGCGGGCCCGGCGCCTGCCTTCCTCTGCGGCGGTACACACGCTGGGAGACCCTCGGCCGCGCTGCAAGCCCCGGGGGTCACTGCGGCACCCCCCCGCAGGCCTCGCTACCCGCTCGCAGCCAGCGTCTCCCTGTGCATCTCCCCCTGCACGTCCCTGTACGTCCAGCCTAGTCCCGCATGCCTCGAAGCAGCCACATAGATACCCTCTGTCGCAGGGATGTCGGAGGACATGCTCTACCCTCCTGTGTGTCTGGCATCAAGACAAGGCTCCGGGGAGACCTTAGAGCCCCTTCCAGTACCCAAGGGTGGCCTATAGGAAAGCTGGGGAGGGACTTTTGATCAGGGAGTGTATCAATAGGACGAGGAGTAACGTTTTTTAACTGGAAGAGGGTAGATTTAGATTAGATATCAGGAAGAATTTCTTTCCTGTGAGGGTGGTGAGCCCCTGGCCCAGGTTGCCCAGGGAAGCTGTGGCTGCCCCATCCCTGGAGGTGTTCAAGGCCAGGTTGGATGGGGCTTGGAGCAACCTGGGCTGGTGGGAGGTGTCCCTGCCCAGGGCAGGGGGTTGGAACAACATGATCTTTAAGGCCCCTTCCAACCCAAACCATTCTATGATTTACATATCCAGTAAGGCTGGGTGAATGTATCTATATGACTGGGAAAACCTATGCACAAAGTACAGCTATACAATGTATACAATTTATAAAGGTTTTGTAAAGACCTAGTCATTTACATACACAGTTAAAAAAGTGTTTTAAGAAAATACCACAAAGCCATCACTAACGTGAGGTCAAGTCAGAAGGGACAGCTGAAATGCTATGAAAAAGAAAATTTACTTTCTTCCTGCTTTTTGCTCTTGCATTACTTCTCTGCACATCCTCACCTAGCTCATGTTTTTCAGCTTTCTGGACTTTTTGGAATTACAAATCCATATGCTTTGGATACCAACCCAGCATGTGCAGGTCCTGCCCACAGGTCATAGGGGGTTGGACAGTTACTGCACCTCCCTTTAATCTTTGCTACAGATCCTCTGAACACCAAACTGTGGAAAAGTGGGAAAAAATACACACAAACCACAGAGAACTTCAGTTCTTTGCATGACGATACCCCTCGACAGCTTACTCTGGCATGATAGCAAAGTAGTGACCAGTCCAGCAGCATGCTGAAGCCACCAGAAACATAGGGGATGGCTTGCAAGGCTTTGTTCTACAAAGAGAGAGATCGCTCACTGTTCCTGCAAGATGTCAGCAATCAAGGTGAAGCTCCCTGAAGATCACAGCAGGAACACGGCTCCATTGAGTTGAGCAGCAGGCCCACAAGAGACACATGAGCTCGCATTGATGGGAGAGGATTACCAACACATGGGAATGTCTCCATCATCCCTTCTGTACCTGGTCGGAAAACCTCAGCTGAGCAAACAAAGCTAACAAAAATCAAAGCCAGCATCCAGAGGACTCCCCTTTTAAATATTCGGGTTCAGCAGGACACAAATGCACATCCCTGCTGTATACACTGGATTTATTTTTTTTTCCAGTGTCTACACAGAAGCCACATAAGACAGCCACATGTATGCAGGTTGCACAAGAAGCCTTTGCATGCTCAGAGCTTTACGGTACCAGCATCATTATGGATGTGACAAGTGACTCTACCTGGCTTGTGTGGCAAGAATGAGACAGAGACAACTTGAACTGATCTGTCATGTAACTGCTCCTCTTGATCAACACTGCAAAGCCATCCTCTACACAGAAGAGTGTGTTCCTTGGCTGGAAGCCTGATGAATATTTAGAGCCAAGGAACATGTTGTTTAAAACCAATAGTAGAACGCAAAGTGAATCATGGACCACGGACAAAAAGGTTTGAAAGAGGGAAGAAGTTATATGAGCATTTTGTAAATAAGACGTACTGGTGGAAGGTACAGAAATGAAGAATTTTTTTGACCATCTGGAATGGTGACATCCAGGAATTTGTTCTGCAGTGATGATGCCCAGTGAGTACTAGTAGAAAAGACGACTTGCAAAAACTGTGTGAAACACACTAACCTTTTCTCTGGCGAAGGACATGGATGCTGTAGAAATCACTTGGGTTGAATGAGAAAAGGCCTCAACAGCTTTTAGAAGTTGAGAGACTGTTACTCTTACAGAAACTGCAAGATACATCCACGAACCTCTCATTATCTGTTTTTTTTTTTTCTAAATACTGTTCTTGTTCTTTGGCTGTATCAGAGCTGCTGCTCATAACACAGACCAATGCTGAGTACAACAAATTCATAGCAAATAATGTACCTACGTGTATGGAACGAACAGTGCGAGCCAGGGTATGGAGAAGTTTCTTCCTAATTAAGCTGATGGCATACTGCTTAGCTGATGTCCCGACCAACTGTTTAATTTGCTATTTTCAGCAGCCTCATACATGTTGCCTCTTGTCTTCATCTTGCCCCCACTGGTACTGATGTGAAGTGCCTCTTAATTTCCATGAGAGCAGGGCAAGACTTTCACACAACATTTTTGCCCAGTGGGAGCTCTTACACAGGGAGCCCAGTCCCACAAGATGTGCTTGGCTGCTGGCAGCCCGCTCCCGCTTCCACTGCCGGCACTGGCAGTCCTTTGGTGGTAACTGGATAAGGCACATTTCAGGCAAGTCTTCCCTTGGCAGGAGCTGCTTCCGTACCTGAGAAGGTCAGGTCTTTGGACTTCATCTCCTCTCACAAATACCTGCTGGCTGCTCTCCGTGGTGTGCAGAACCCGTGTGCTGGGAACGCATGATTACAGCCCCTGTCTGGATGGGAGCTGGGAAGAGGATTAGCTCTGCATTCAGTTCAGATGTAATCACAAGCATATCAAGTTGTAAAGCATCACAACTTTCACAATTCTAAAAATAAACACAAGCAGTTTGTTTCAAGACGTTTGGCAGCCAAAGGACTAATATATTAATAACATTAGACCAACAATAGCCCAGAACAATAACTCTGGAACAATAGAGTCTATCACTTCTGAAAATAGCCCTGTTTGGAAAAAAGAAAACTTTTTTACAAGAGCCATGAACCAGATGTAGTAGCTTCTTTATAGGTCTCCAGAAGGGCTTCACAAAGTGGAAGACTGGTGTCATACCTCTGAAGTCAGGAGGGAACTTCCATGGGTGGGAGACTGGACTGCATGTTGCTGACCACTTAGACCCTGTGGATGCAATTTGGTCTAGGTGAATGCATGCATTAATCTGATTTTTTCTTTCTCAATCCTGCCTATATGCTTATGCAATAACTTTCTTTGCAAGTAGGTCCATTGATTTGTTAACTTTCCAGCGTGTGATACTAAACAGCATGTAAGCAAGCGTGGCTTGTAGCCAACAGCTTGGTATTTCGGCATCAGTCCTTGTTGACAAAGAGACTGGATTGTCAAAGAAGTTAAACTTGAAGACAATGTTGTGACGGAAATAATTGAAACCCCACTGCTGGTACAGGATGAAATTCGCTGGTATTCACCTGAAAATATGAATCCGTGCTAGACACCCGGGTCTTTTTTTTTTTTTTTAAATCAGAACAATAGGCATAGCAAGTTTACGATTAAAAATTCTGAAATGTGCAAATACGATGTACTGCAAGGAGCTAGCCTGACCCCATGTACCTCTGCAGGAACACCAAGCAGCCAAGTCCATTAAGGATTTATAGAAACTGCAGTCCTTCCAAGACCTTTACTGCAACCTGGTTGTTCAGCTGTGAGCAGCCACGTAACACCAGTGAGTTCCAGCCTCTGGTCACCTCTCAGACACGGTCTAGTTCTATGCTCACTGGCCAAGGCTCTGCCTGTCCAAAGAACCTCTGGCAAATTGTCAATACAAGATGAATGCCCCACCATAAATGGGGCCTTCATATTTAAAGCATGTGTGCTTGTGCGTATACGGGGGAGAGAAGAAAATCACAGGACTAACAAGCTATGATTAAGATCAGAAATAATAGTTTCCTGTTCAAACACAGAGCTATGTCTCTTCTTAGTACAACTACCTCATCCTCAATTGTGTCTATTAAAGACAATTACTGGGGGAGACAGATATGTGTAACCAGATGTGGAAACAACGGTCATGTTATGCCCAGTGCCATATGCAGTTTAAATTCTTTGGGGCTGAACAAGTTACATATAAAAAAAATTGTGTGTGTGTGTGTTTGTGCACAGAGGAGCAGCTGTCAATGGGGAAATCCCCTTAGCCCACTTTAATCCCTGGGGATTGTGGAATTTAGGATTAAACAAATGCACTAACATTATTTACTGTAATGCTCCCTCCCTGGGGGGCTTCAGTCCATGAAATCCACTCCAGCATTTGCAAGTTCCAGTGTGAAATAGGCTGTGCACATTCTATATTTGGTAGCTCACAAGTACTCTTCCAGTTGGGCCCAGAGTGGTGAAAGGACAGGAGTCAGGAATTCAGCTCGAGCAGAGGCTAACAGGCAGCAGGCTCAGTGTGGGAGCTCATTTCTCACGGCACAGGCCTTACACAGGCACCAAGGCATCACAGCGACTGCTGAGAGGGGACAGTGTTTGCAGGGCTATACAAGATGCTTTCTTAAAATTAAAGGTGCTGTTACAGTATTATTCCTCCCACCTACACACTGGGAGTATGAAATGAGGCTTTAAATCCAGCTTTGTCAGTAAAGCCTTGTATGCCTTCTGCTTTCCTTTTCCTATGACGAAACACATGTTTGAACTTGGGTACAATCCCTGTGAAATTAGTGACAAGGATTCCATCAATTCAGATGCACAATCCTCACAGTCCCAATAAGGCTCTGACAGTGCAAACTGCACAATGCCATCATGCTCTCATGACCATTTGGGTTCAGTTGATGGCCACAGTGCCCAGCAATAACACACAAAAGTTTCAGACTGGGGTTCCCAAGAACCCTCTGACATATTTGCAGTGCTAGCTGATTGCTCCATCTCTTTCTTGAGCTTCCAATCTAAGTTTATTATAGCTTCTTCAGAGACAGTAAACATTACATTCTATATTAGGCTGTCCTTGCCTTGAATTCATATACAGTTTAAATTCTTTAACCGAGATGATTGTACCAACTCAGCACTACAGTTTGAATTAGTGCTGCCACAAATGAGATAGCAAGCCACAGTCTCAGACAGCCTCACCCTAAAGAAGCCACTGCTGTTAGTACAGGGGCAGGTTTGGCCCCATGACTTTCAGGCAGCAGCAAACAGTACAAACTTCAAAAGCAAAGGAGTTTCACAGAATGGTTGTGGTTGGAAGGACCTCTGGAGGTCATCTGGTCCACCCCCTGCTCAAGCAGGGTCACCTAAAGAAAGGTGCCCAGGACTCCATCCAGACGGCTTTTGAGTATCTCCAAGGATGGAGACACCACAACCTCCGTGAGCAACATGTCCCAGCACTCTGTCACCCTTACTTGAAAAAGTGTTTCCTGATGTTCAGACAGAACCTCCTGTGTTTCAGTTTGTGCCTTTTGCCTCTTGTCCTGCTTGTTGGTGATGCTTTTTGCACTGCTGACATGATGTCTCAGGCTGGACTCTGAAGCCTGGCTTTGTCACCATAATCACCAGGCCAGTGGAGCTGCACTGTGTTAAATGCAAAGGAAATTATTCTCCATAATACGAGATTCATATGAGGACTATATGAAGCTATATTAATCCAACATCTGACTCTGCTCCCGTGGCACTGCATTTACAAACACATAATTTTATCAGCTCCACTATATTTTTTTTCCAATTTACACCAAGGTCATAATAAAAGCTATGCTTGTGTTACTGCCCTTCATCCTGCAACAGCTTGCTTAGTGCAGTAAGCATCACTCAGTGGTAACTGCCAGGGGGTACTCACATGGATAAGGAGAACCGCTGTGCACAAACCTTCCAGGCCTGGGCTCTGAGCCTCTGTTTTTCATTCAGTTTGCAGTCAGAAACATGAATAACCACCTGAGAGAGAAAGAGGGCGAGGAGCTTCTGTGACCAGCAGGCCCCATGCTGCTGAGGTTAAACAGACTGCGGGGGAGATGAGATTAGAAATCTCCCATCCATCCATCCATCCCCCTTGCTCCTCCTTCCCTGCATAATTGAAGTTTCTTTCAGACACACTGCCTGGAGTGTCAGCTGGCATCTTCTGGGCTTCACAGAAGCTGTCACTGCCGTTCGGCACCACTTTTTCCATTTAAATCCCATTTTCACAGGTTCCCTTGGGAAACCAAGGCACGAAGCACTGCTCTGCACTACACCAGCATGGCAGTAAGGACCGCCACTCCCTCTGCGGGAGCCCACAGAGCTCATTCGCAAAACCCCGCTACTGCTACTTGTGACGTTACACCTTCCTCTCTGGGGAGCAGCAGCAGCATTCTGTGCTGATCCCTTCATTCATCCTCATTAGGGAGGCACACCTGGACCTTTTCATTAGTATCTAATTATAAATGACAGTACCATCCCCAGGGCTGGATATCTATAAGACTTGCTACTCCTGTACCAAAGCAAAAATACAACTGGGATCCTCACGGAGGAACTTCACAACTGCTCCCCTCCTCACATGTCTAGAGAACTCTGCCCCTTGAACACAGAACGAGGAGACTCACTTTGCCTTTCCTATGATTGCCATAAACAGAGTTTTCGGGGGGTGGGGGTGGGGGTGGGGTGGAATTTTATTTCCTATCTCACTGTCATTTTTTTAAATTATTGAATACTGCAGCATTCAGTGGATTACTATTCACAAACACGTACCTGCTCCTCCGGCAGAACAAATCAAGTAATTTCTGTTTCTGCTTGAGCTTTCGGCATGCAGACAAAAACATTTTTTATTCATCAGTGGTAAAAGGCTACAGCCATTTGACTTTAAACACAGACATGCTTCTGGGCTCTCTTCCAGGAAGTCTGTGTCACCCAGGCTTTAGATCGATATGTTTGTCTGCAAAGTCACCCTTTTGATCTGTAATTTTTCATTTTGACACAAGAAATGCCTTTTGGTCAAACTTCAGCAGTCCATTAAATTCCAGGCATAATGAAAATGGGAATCACATTGCTGTAGCCATGTGAAGATTTCCACAGTTTGGGGTTTATTTACTCATGGGTTAATTTACTCAGCCATATATTTGGGATTCAGACAACACTGCAAACACTGTTCTCCTGCCTCATCTAAGACCACTGCCTTCTCCCCAATTGTTTGTTGGTGGTCTCACCAGCAGTTGCAGCTTTATAAAATATTTTGTACATTTAGTTGCCTAATCTGCAGGAAAAGTTATCACAGTTTCACATTGCAGATGCTGAGCACCCTCCCAGCTTGGCCCTGTCGTTGACCACATACAAAGGCAGGGCCGGGCTGCCGGGACACCAGCCCCATCCCAGAGAGCGAGGGCTCTCGCCAGCCCATGGCCCAGCTGGCTCAGGCAGCCCAGTCACCCCTGGCACACCACGCTCTATTTGCACAACTCAGCACATGTATTTTCTTTCGAAGTTCAAGGTTTCAGGGCTTGGGTTTGTGGGGGTTCCCCCCCCCCCCCTTTTTTTTTAAAGAAAAAAAAAAAAAGGTGTCAACCATCCCATGGAGGGATACCCAAAAAGCAAGATTTTGTGAAGACAATCCAACACTTCATTAATGGGACAAGTGGGTCTGAACAGTCTTTGGGACAATCCCCCTTCCTGGCTCCACACAGCAAGGTCTGAGCAAGGCTTTCGAATGATCTCACCACTATTTCTGAACCAGACACACAGCTCCTCCTCTGTTGCTAACACAGTGGTGTTCAGCTGCTGAAGTTTCACCCTAGGGAGGACGCGACAGACACTCAGGAGAGCCGCAAAGCACTGAAAAATGTTATTATAATTTGAACAAAGAACGTTATGCTTTTAGTCACCATTCACATCTTACCTTTCAAAAGCAAGCGTTTTCTGTCAGCCTCTCAAAAATACATATAATACACAATTCAGAAACACCGCTGCTATAATTGATTCGGTTTTACGCTTACTTTAAAAAAGGTCATGAGGATGTCTGGATTCTGAATAACTGGTTTGTCAAACCAGAAAGGTCAGGAAATTTTGTATCTAAATATGACCAAGATTTTCAGCAGTAACGCATCTTTTAAGTACATTAATTGTAATCTGTTTTTATTAGGTAATTAAAAGGGCCCTCATTTTAATTCTCATTTAATAACTTTTCATTTAATGGAGGCGTTATATTCAGAGGGAGGCTGTTCAGTATTTTCTGGAATAAAATCAAAGATCTTAAAGCAACTCAAATGGGGCACCTAAAAATTTTTATGGTTTTGGTCAGGACTTGTGTCCAAAATAAACAACCTTCCCTCACTCACCAAAAAAAATCCAAAACCATCTCCAGCACACCTATGATTAATCATAGAATGGTTTAGGTTGGAAGGGGCCTTAAAGATCATTCAGTTCCAACTCCCCTGCCATGGACAGGGACACCTCCCACCAGCCCAGGTTGCTCCAAGCCCCGTCCAACCCGGCCTTGGACACCTCCAGGGATGGGGCAGCCACAGCTTCTCTGGGCAACCTGGCAACCTCATCCTCATCCCCATCTCCATGACCATGCCCCTGCCGCTTCCTCACAGCATCATAAGCATTTGATTCAAGTTCATTGGGACTTCAGGACTTTAGCTATCAAATTAAAGCAAAAATCAAATGTACTGCCTGAGGAAGAAGGTGCCGTGAAGGTGGGAGGTGAGAGACCATGTGCTCTGCCCCCACACAACCCTGCCATGCTGGGAGCTCCCACAAAAAGTGAAGAGGCAGAGACATCAAAGGGAGGCCAGTGAGGAGAACCAAGAGCCACAGCGGTGCCTGCACCGGTGAGCCAGGAGGGGTGGGAGCTGCAGGATCAGCTCTGCTTATATGTGAGGAGCAGGAAATTTTATATGGATTTTATCTTTAGGCTGGACTTTGCTCACACACAGGGTCAGCTTACAGGCTCGTTAGCTTTAGCAGCTCTCTGTTAATTTACATCAGTTGGGGTTTAGCTGTTGAATTGCAGCTTCATTAACAAACCGTGCAGTGCTCCTGCCCCAAATAAAGCAGGCGAAGCCCAGCAGATATACCAGGTGAGAGAGACACGCGTGGGGCTGGACTTTCACTTCCTGAGCTCCTGCTGCAAGGACTCCCTCAGTTATCTTAAGTAACCCGCAGCCTCCGCTCTTGCCTGAGCCAGGGCTGTTGGTCGTTTGTCTCCGGGCGGCTCAGCACAGCATCTTGCCCTGCTGTAAACTTTACATGGGAGCCCAGAGGCACAGCTCCGTTCCTTCTAATAAGCCAAGCAGAACTTTTCAGAGGTGACAAACTGCTCCGAAAGCTTCACCTGTTCAAATGTGGTATTTATAGCAAGGCCTCCACCCATACTTTTCTATACAGAGAGACCTCCTTGCCTTCCTCTGGACTGTCTTGACTACTATAACCAACACGTTATTTTCCAGTCATACTCTTGGGGTGAGCAGGGGCCTGTATCATACACCAGGGTTCTGCTGTGCTGGGCAAAACCAATAGTCCTAAAAAGATGGTCCTGAAGACTGGAAAAAAAAAAAAACACCTGTGCCCTGGGATCGGTGTTTCTGTAAAGAGCTGGGGGGCCTTGAAGACAACAACGTGAGCAGGATGGCACACAGAGAACTGCACGATACTGAACAGAAAGGATCCGGGCAGGCGAGCTTGTTCCAAGAGTGAAGATGCGCAACAGTAGTCCTGGCACAGAGCTGTGCTGCGGGCCCCTGCCCAAGGAGCTGGGCAAAGAGCCTGCGAATGACCTTCCTCACAAGACTCTCGGGAGTCAGAAGTGAATATTCCAGTTCTGCAGAGACTGGAGTTAAGCAACTGGTAAGCTGCCTGGATGTGTTATAGCCACAGAGAACAGCAATGCCAGAGCTTTATTGAAATACCTGGCTCTTAGTCCTGGGTTCATGGCACACGTTTGGGCAAGACTCAACTGCTCGGGTTTACAGGATGGCAAGCCTGTTTCAGGGAGGACCTTGGTTTCACAATCGGTTTCAACCAGAAACAAACCCACAGAATTCTGAAATTCTCTGCAAAAGCTGCAAGACAGCTTTTGAATCATTAGAAACATTTTGGTTTGACATTCTGATGTGAGATGCTGTAGAATTAAAAAAAAAAAATAAAAATAATCAAAATAGGGTGTTTCAAAGCTGGAACTTTCATCCTCAAAATCTTCCAACAAAGCTGACAGGATTTTGACAACACTGCATTTTCCAAGTAAAATGGTGTCTATTATTTTTCTAAACAAGTTCTAAACTGCATTTCCTGTTTTTATAGCAAAACGTACTATGGCTTTTTTTTGTGGCTTGCTAATAACATACTGTACAACCATTTTGTACAAACCTCCCCAAACACCTAACGCACACACACTTCCAACACCTACTGAGAAAGACAAACAGCCACCTACCCCATCAGTCCCAGGCTAGGTGTCGCACATTAAACAGCAAAACCCAGCTTTTTCTTAGCATCAAAGGAAACAGCTAGTTTTTTGGAAGACGGTCCTCAGCTCTTACCAGATACCTGGCTATTGTGATTTTGCAATAAATGACTATTATTTACATATTTTAAGCTGTCTGAAAGCAGCAATAATCAAAGTGCTGTTATACAGAGCCAGCAGAGATGCCCTTGCACGCGTGTAAAGCTTCGCACAGCTTTACGTAGCAAGAACCAAGCAATGAAGGACAGTTAAGCTGTAAATGGTACCACTGCACTAAGCTTTTCATAGCTGTATTTGTTCATTCCAGGATTCATCCTCCCTCTACCCTTTCAGGACTCCGTACGTGGAAATTACATCAAACGCAGCACCTGTAGCGAAAGTAGCAGCAAGAGGCATTCATCACTTCCACGGTCACCCAACACCTGCTCCACAGCAACACAACGCAAACATCGGTGTAACCGCCCTCCCCGGCGCCCGAGACAACCGCCGCCCCCCGTGCCCTGCCCGGGCCCACCGCCGGCTCTGCGCTGAGACCCGCGGACCGCCCCCCGCCCCCGCCCGGCTCTGTTGCTGCTCTCCCCGGGATGCGCGGCCGCCGGTTCCCTGGGAGCGCTGCGGGCAGCCGGGCCGGCTCCCGGCAGCAAAAAAAAGTGGCCGCAAACGAGGCGGCGTCCGCGGCCTCCCCGCGGCTGGGCTGCCAGCGCACCGCGCTGCCTCGGCAGGCACGGACGGGGTTCGAACCCGCGATCTTCGGTTTACGAGACCGACGCCTTACCACTTGGCCACCGCGCCTGACGGGCTAGCAGCTCCCCCGCGCCGCCAGTGGAAGGCGGCGGCCCGCCCGCTCGCCGCCGGGCCCGTCCGCCCCGGGGAGCTGCCGGCGGCGGGGCGGGGCGGGACGGGGCGGCCCCCGGAGAGCCCGCAGCCCCGCGGGGTGGCGCGGAGCCGCCCGCCGGTGCGGTTCGCGGTGGCGGATCTGGGGCAGCCGCCGGGCGGGGCACCGGGAACGGGCGGCGACGGCCCCGCGGGACCGCCCAGGACGGCAGCGCGGGCGGGTCGTGCCCCAGCGCCGCCGCCGGCGGCTGCCGGGTCCTTCCCGCCCCGCAGGGCTCGGCTGTCCCCCTGCCCCTTCTCCCCGCAGCCAGATTCCGCCCCCAGAAACCCGTTTCTGTGAGCCCCCCGCGGCGGAGCCCTCCCGCTGGGTCTCGCCGGCGTCACCCGCGGCGGCAGTGCTGTTGCTCAAAAACCGAAATTATTGGTGAACATTTGGGTTTTGGGGTGGGTTTTTTTGGTTTCTTTTTTTTTTTTTTTTTCTCCTGGATAACAACTCCTGATGTTTCTCATGACAGAGTAAAGCTGTGCATCGCGACAGAAACACTGGGAGTTACAAACAGCTATTTTGTATGAAAAAAAAAAAAAAGTCTACTGCTAAGCTTTCTCATTCAGCCCTGTTGATTTCCAGTGTCCGGCACCTGCTAACGAGGACTGTGCTGGCCCCATCTCCCAGTTTGGGAGGGAGGGAGGCTCCCCCCTCGGAGCAGGAGCAGCGGGACCGAGCCCTGCCCGCCCACCGTCCTGCGGTGGGACGCAGCCCCCCCCCGGCGAGGTCCGGCACACGGCGCCCCGCCGGGCGCTCCCCGGCCCCGCATCGCCTCCCCTCACCCGCGGCGAGCCAAGCAACAGCGTTTCCACCCCTTCCCCTGGGACGGTATCAGGCAATCTAACATGGGTTTGTGTCAGGAAGTGTTTCCTGATATTCAAACTGAATTTTCACGTTTTACTTCAATCGCATTATCTTCTGTTTACATAGTAAAACCATAATAGCATAAATCATAAATACAATACTACATTATTAATATTTCCTCTTTTGGGTTTCCAGCTACCAAATATTTAGTCTTATGGCTAATGCTTGGTTAAAACCCAAGAAATGAATCAGCTCCCGTTTTTATCACCACTAGCTGTAGGGCAGGAGGGAAGAATTCAAAGGATGTGGTTTTGAACCATTATTTAGCTTTGCATTGAAATTTCTCATTCTGGTTTCAAGTTTTCAATCATTGCTGGGTGGCAGAAAGTAATCCGGTACTTTTTGGCTTACATAGTCCTCCTGAAAAACCAAACCAACCAATCAAAAATAAAATAATAATAAAAAAAAAAATCCAGGCATAGTTAGAACCTACTAACCTACTACCAATCTGACACAGTATAATCCCTCTTTTTACTTTATACCTATGAATTCGTAACCAGGCACCACTGTCTGTTTAATCAGATCTGAGTTACACAACCTTTATTGCAAGAATGCATATTGCATTTGCAATGTGCTCCTTGCACAAATAAATAAAACATGTGAGGTCTGAACAGCTCATTCCAAAGAGGAACAGTTGCTTTCCTAACAGTCAATCCCAGTTTTAGGTGTTAATACAAACATTGTGCCAAATATTTCCAAGCAGGTCTCTCATGCCAAGGCTTATGTTTTTGATGCCACAATTGCTGGGAAGCCACCACCCCAGTGACACCAGGGGTAACTTAGCGGAAAGCAGCAGCATGGCAGGAGCTGCTGGGACTGCAGAACTCACGGCTGGTTTTCAGCCATGTCCTGCACCATCTGTGGCCCTGGACTTTGTGTTTCAGGTGGCCGTTGTTTAACCACATCCCTCTGCACATGGCAGCCCTGGCAGCACTCCCCTTCCCTGCCTTGGCGGTGGACACGTGAGGAACCCAGCCGCTCTCTGCCTGGACAGAGCTCCATTGCACCCACTGCTGGCCCCGGACCTGGAGATGCTCAGAGGGGCTTTGGGGCTGCACATTTCATCCAGTATTTCCATGCAGTATTTCCCCGAATGAAAGCAAACTCCTCTGCTGCTGCTTTTCTTCAGGGCAGCCCCCCCCCCCCCCCCCCAAATCATTGCTTTGCACAGCCAAAGCTCGGTTCCTCAGTCCACGCTTTGACCAAAGCAGCCAAAGGACAGGCTTGATCAGGGGTCCTTTCTCTGCCACACAGGACAAGTGCCCAGGCAGACCAGCAACCCTGCCCAGTGACTGTTCAGGTTTTAAATAAAAGCCTGAGCACATTAAGAAAAGCCACACAGTGGCCAAAAGAGACGGTGTTTCATGAAACACATCCTGCAATTCCCTTGTGTTACAGAGCAGGGAAAGAATGAGCGCAGCCTTTCAGCAGCTGAGTTCCACCTACCTCATTTGGTGCCAGAGCCCAGCTCTTCTGTCTTTCTTTTCAGAAACAGTCTGTACTGCGAGTTGTAAGCCGTATGTTACACGCTATTGCATCAAAATATTAACTACCTTGTCTGTCAGCAAGCTAAGGCACAAAGATCTCGGTGTGAGGGAATAAGGGTTTAAGCACTATGCCAGAAGACATGCTTACATACTATCACTGCAAAGTTGTTTTAAAATCACCATTAGCCCAAATAGTTATGGTTATACACCTGGGACAATTTTCAGTTTACTAATCATATACTCTAACCCCTTTTTTTGTGTCCAAAAAGCAGCTGGCTCCAAGGACAAAATTTACCCCGAGTTATGCAATGTAGGATAGTCCCTGCTGCATTACGTGGGTCAAAAGACATTTAGAGTGGAGTGACACATCCCAGACTTCTGTCTGCCATCAGCGATCTGAGAAAACGCTGTAACATGGGTCACCAAGAACAGCAAACAGAGCAAGGGAAAGCATCAAAGTCATAGCTTTGAGACTGCTATGCTGAACAAAACGTGTCAGCCAAGACAACATGAGGAGATCAGAGTCTGCTGCCAGACTACAGGAATTGGCCGGTGTATTCACTCAGTGCTCACATGAGATGCATTTCCTCTTTGTAATGGCTCTCCTTGCCACCGTCCAAGTTTTCAGGAGTCAGAAGTCCTGCAATCTATTTCCTACTCTGCTACTGCCTCATTTAACCTCTGTCCGGCTTCAAACCCTTCTTTCCTCCTCCTTTCTCCCCCAAAAAAGATAAGAGCAAGATAACAATCACCTCCTGGGGAGTTCTGAGCTTTAATTCCTCCTTGCAAAATGACCCAAGGGTCTCTGCTCTCCCCAACAAAGTACAAACAACATCATTTGTTAGAAACTATTACAGCCTTTGTGATACCTAGTGTTGATGTATTCCTATCCCAAGAGTAACAGCTGATTTACTTTCCCAGTGTGTCTTTCTTGCGTACCAGTGAGTAATTGATCTGGAAGTAGGTCAGTAGTACAGCATGTTAGCCTGAGCTGCTGAGATTTGGGAACAAAACTGCTCCGTGTCTCTCTGGTGAAGTGGTTTAGCATACACAGCAGGGAGTTTTCTTTGAGCCTGCTGTTAAAAATCTGAATATCCAACATCTCATTGCCATAAGGAATCTGGGAACGGGGAAGCCTGAGAAGATAACACACAGGGAAGTTGTTCCATGGATTATTCATACACTGTCTTTGCTCTGATTCCCCAAATGTCTCTACCTGCTGGGAGAAAAGTTGCCCAGCAACCACATGGGAGGATTTTGTAAAAGACGTATACCAGGTTTAGAAAATACTGTCAGCCAAATCAAAGCAGTTTGCACACTATGATCACTTGAAGATCACCAAAATGCTTTTTAAAGGAAAATGTTTGCCCTGTAAGGCTTGAACAGATCAGTGAAGTCTTTTCAAAATTCCTTTCTCCCCCCACTCCCTTCCTTGGAGCCCATCTGGAGGCAAAGAGCTTACTGTGTTAGACTCCACTTCAGATTTTAAATAATACACCACAAGCCCGGTTCTCTGACTTTACACCCTTCACCATCATTCACACGGGTGCAAAACTGTTACATTATTTTATATCAAAGGCACAAGTGACACCTGATGAAGAAGCAGGCTGGGAGTGGGAGCAGTAGCTTTTCAGGAGGCAAACTTTAAATCCACTAAACTCTCTGCGGAAGCACAGCCATGAGCCATCCGCACCCTGTGGCCATGTCAGTGTGGGCTTTGATGGCATTTCCAGGCTAACTCTGATGGTTTCCCTCAGACACACTGCTGGGCAGGTGGGATGGAGCAGCAAGCTGTACAGAGCTGCTCGAGGAGATGCTTTACCTCAGGAGCCTCCCCAACACACCACAGAAAGGCCCCATTTTTCCCTGTAAGAAGCTCCTGGCACCTTTGTGGGGTGACTGTGGCTGCACGTCTATCAGCAGCGTTTTCCCAAACTAATTAGCCCCTCTTTTCAGTAATGGTGCTCCCAGACACCAGCCCCAGGGCCGGCTGCCCCTGAGGTGACTGTGCCCACTGCGCCCTCCCCTCACTCCACAGACTCTTGTTAAGTAATGGCCTTGAACCTAAACACCTCATCACTTACTAGGTTATTTTTTTTACTCCTGCAGTTAAAATAAAGACCAGAGAAGAGGTCAGCAAGCCTGGCAGCTCAAACAGGACATTAGAAAAAAAAAAATTACCTCAGAGATTTGGTGGAGGGGGCCCCACAAGCACCGGTGTGTCCTCCACCTTCCCGCCTCACACAGAGCCAGTTTTGCTGGGGATGGCAACATGGCGAGTCCCAGCCAGAGCCTGCACCATAGCAAGGGTCTCCTTTCATCCCCACTGCCTCCTCACACTGCACCAGCAATGGGCCCCAGCTCCCAGCCACTGCCCGAGGTTTCCCTCCACCACTCTGGTCCCTCAGGGGCAGACTCTGCCATCCGGCTCTTAGGAGGGCTCATCCAAACACAGCTGGGAGCCACAGCTGCTCCTGGGGCTTGGCAAGGGGCAGGCTGTGGCTGGGCCACACACAGCAGGGCTCTCCCCAGCACAGGTGAGTGAGGGGAAAGCCCGTAAGTGTAACTGTGAACCTCCCTCCCCGGTGCCCCATGGGCTCACCATGGGACCATGAGGGCTGCCCATGCAGGGACAGATGACTGTGCAGCAGTGCCAAACCCCCCCAGGGACATGGCTTCAGGCTGTGCCCTCCCCATGGCAGCTCACTGCTCCCCAGGAAAGGAGGCAGAGCACACACTCGTTAGCCACATGGGTCAGTAAATAATTATATTTAAGTCAGATTAAAAAGTTGGCTCCAAATCCTGCAAATGGCTCACAGCTGGAGTTCCCATCAATTGAGAACTGTGGGTGGAGAGATTAATGGGTCTGTCCCGTGAAGCTTTGGCATTATGTATCCCACAAAGCTCCTGGAATTTGAACATAGTTGTGGCTGTCAGATAAAGCACGTACCGAGACACTCATTCCCTGGTGACATCTGTGTAACTCGGCCAAAGCTAATGAGGTTGGCATTTGGGCAGGTGAGAGAAGAACTGTGCAATCCTTCTTTAAATGAAGTACAGAAACAGAGGCGGCTATACACTGCGTGTGCCAGGGATCCAGGGCAAAGGGGGACATTGCATCAGTCACCCACAACAGACGACTTTTTAGTCATGCAAGGAAAGCAAATAATTTATTTACATATCTGATTGTACATTACAGCTACCTGAAAGGATCCACATGAGCAAGGACAGCTTTATTGTCCCCAGAAAGTATTTCAAGAAAATACAGAGAAAATAGTGTAATTGCACATTGCAACAGTACTGACATCACTTCACTTGTGTTGTAAATTACAGAACAAGATTAAAAATAGTCATATGCCACTTTTGCTGACTGCATTTTCAGTTTTTTTTCAGTAACAATGGAGCAAGTGGACTTGGCTCATTTTCCTACCAAGCAGCCTTTGAAGTAAAAAAAAATACCTCCTTGCTTCTAAAGCAGCTTTATCAAGTGGGTGCCAAATTCTGTTAAAAAAAAATCTGCTTCATGAGGATGGGACCTATTATTTTATAGATCAAAACTTCGTGTTTTGAGAGATTTAGGGGATATTGATGATTTCTTTCTTGTGACTTACCACAACTGATGTGGTGAGTGGGATATTGATAAACCACAAGGTGCGAGAGAGGGAACAGTTCAAGCCTCTCACCAGATGAGGGGGTCAACGCTCAAGAAATGAAAGCACCAGCTCACGAAGAGGTTGGTGGGAGGGAAGGACACTTCTAGGACCAGGTCCCTGGTTGCCAGTTACAGATGGCCCAGTCTCACAATGCATCTATTTAGCTTCCGAAATGCTGCAGCAGAGTGCTGCGCTACAAACCCCAAGGGAAGGACTTTAATTCTGCAGTTGCAAAAATGTGAAAAGCGAGACACCCAATTTCTCACATCTGCAAGAGAAAGATCTCCAGTCATGCAGATCCAGGGTCTGTCCTTAGGAAAAGCTGCCACCGAAGCTAAGGAGGAAACAGAAGCAGTAATCTAAAACATTTTACCCTCTCTAAGAAGGAGAGTCTATGAATCAGTAATGCTATTTCTCTTTCCATTTCAATGGGCAGAGCAAATCACTTGCCCACTCCCACAAAAACAATCCCAGAACTAAAGTTAACCTGAAATGAGCAACATGTTCAAACGAGATTTTGATCTGATGTCCGTTTCAATTATAAAAAGCAGCAAATTGGCTTTAGTGTGAATAAAAACTATAATTGCCAAGTCAGGACTGTAACATTTAGTTAGGTGTTTTATTATTTTGAATTAATAATGATACTAGAACAATAAGTCTGGGGAGTGTGTGTGACATTGCCTTACAAAAGAGACCAGCCATCTGACACAACATTTCTAAAAGAAGACAAAGAACTGCTAATTATGTTAAATTCCATTTGCTACGTAATTGAGACCATGACCTAGTGCTTCTAAAAAAACCTGTACAAAATGAGTATTTTTTACATCTCAGAGGCACATGAATACAAATCTAATCTATTTTATATATACACATGTACATTACATGAAAACCAGAGATGAAGATCAAATGAAAAAAGTGTATAAAAAGTGCCCAAAACAGGAGGTAAATGTGAAAATGTATCCTCATAACAGAGAAGGCACAAGTACTAAAATATGTAACCATGCAAAAAAATATAAGTACAGTCTGTGCAACAAAGCAAAACAAATGGCTCCCACAATTGATTTTACAGTAATTCTCAAAATATCTCAGTATTTAAACATACCGTCAGTGCAACATTTACTGCCCTGTCACATGCCAAAGTGTTCACATGATATGAAATTCTTCGTTCCCTTTGTGACTTCCTTTCTCCATAGCCAAAATAATTTAGCTATGGATAAGGTATTAAATAAAATGGGGCTGATGTTGGGTAGTGTAAGAAGATCACTGCTCCAGCTGTCTGGGTGGAAGAGTACCTGCAGCCCTCCTGCACCCCTTACCGTTTGCGTATTGAAAGTGTGTCTGCCAGAACAATCACTTCCGCGCCCTTCACCAGAGCACAACGGGGCGTTACGGGGTTTGCCAGGGTCAATGTCGCTCTGCTGAGAATGGCGATGTGAAAGCTGGCAGCTGTCACAGTTGCACCACTAACAACATCTACGTAAAAAATAGAGATTCTAGGGGTCCAAACTATAGCAAAGAAGTCCATGTTTGTTAATATATGTTTTCATTAGGCTTAAAGTTTAAGTAAAAAGTAATCTCTAATTATACGGTTGAATAGGTACTACTCTTTCAGTTGAACAAAACTTGGGATACTTAAGCCAGTAAGCTAAAAAAAAAAACAACAAAAAAACAATTAAGGAACACAATGTAGCACTGTCAGCTGGCTCCACACTGTGGCAAACTAAGGTACAGTGACCCTATTTGCAGATGTTTCTATCTTAATGGGCTGCTGTCATGATCTATAAGGTGTACTTGCTAGGCTAAAAGTTTCTAGGGCTGTGCCTTGCAAACAGAGTGTGGAAGTACAGCGTGCAACTGGACAGCTATCCAGAATCAAGGCAAAACTTATGGGGGTGTCCCAGTGCCACCTTACCTGGATGGACTTCAGGTTTATTCCCCTATGTGCTTGCATATCATGAGAATCAGCTACAACGTTTTGTCATGTAGGTGGGACACAACTTGTCTTCAGGACCACACAAAAGGCATGGACAGGACTTGCCTGGTATAAAGCCAGGGCTAAAATTCTTCATCTCGGTATCTAAAGCCATACTGAAGCCAAGAATATTGCATTTGTCCCTCCCATCTGCTTAAAGTGGCTGCCCCAAGGCACACAGGCACTCTGACAGCAGGTACAGTGGCTGGGGACAACACCAAGATTGTAAATGTCAACAGAAGATATATTGGGGAAGAATCCCACAAAGAAATGACTCTCTTGCACATCAGAGCAACTCCCAGTGCATTATGCAGGATTACGGGACTCAGACCAAACACCTGCTACACTCCTTATCAAACTCTAATGGCACATGCAGAGTTTCATTAAATACGAAACCATCACACCACATGCTTCAACAGCAAACTGCTCCTAGAATCAGTATTTTGGATTGAAATTACTGAGAAAACAACCCTGAGGATGCTGCAAAGGAACAAAATGCCAGCAACTGTTGAACGATATCCTTTAAAATCAGCTGTTACATCACCTGTCATGCCTTTTTGACAATGTTCCTTGAGTAACACATGACATAACAAGAATACGAGCATTGCTACTTACACCAGAACCAGTCCAGGAACTGCTCAGTTAAAGTTTGAGTCAGTTTTCACTCAAATCAATATAAGCCAAGCCACTGATTTGGCAAATGTTTGATCAGCTGCTACTTCCTTCCTTCCTTGGAAAATATCCCTCAGACCACACCATACAGTATTTGTTTTAAGAGAAAAACACTATTCACTGCCATTAAAGAAGGAAAAAATGTATTCATTTATTTGTAAATTCTAGTTCTTAGATTCATCACGTGTCATTAGCAGTATCATGCAGAGACCACTGAACAGTGACTGATGTAGCAGGCCACAATGTACGTTTATGTATCAGCTTCCAAGCCTTCAATTACTAACCAAATTAGGGAACCTAAATACTGCAGGCCAAGGTCCTCTCTGGAGAGTAATGCAGTTCTACTGAAGTAAATGAAGCATTGCTGCATTCAGACAGCAAAATATTTGTTGATACGTGTGTCTCTGAGAATTTGTGATGCTGTGCTCAACTCCCTACAGAGCTGGCTGAGAAACACCAGAATTTCTCTCAAGACCATAGAAAGTTGGCAGCAAAAGTGCATTGGATTTTTTTTTTGAGACTTGCTACAAATTTGCATATTAAAAACTCCTTAAAAATAGATGGGATGGTTACCTTGTCACTGTTGCACTTCAAAACACGACAAATTCTCAAACAGCTTCAGTCTTTAATAGAAGTTATTAAAAAAGCTAAAAAAATACTCTTTTGATGTCAAGATAGCTTTGAATCAGCATCACACTCTGAAACCAGAACTAAGCAGCAGCTGAAAACTGATGTCTGGAGGGAAGCAGCCAATATCAGGAAAATCTTGAAATACTGCATTTCAGGTACTCTTAAGTGCAAGTTTTGAAAGAGGTATTTTTTCTGCAGTAGCTCATGTGGGGCATTAGCCTGATGAAGAACAGCTTCTAGCCAGAAGCAAGTAATTTTTTTTCACTGTAGAAAAATACCTGTAGTGGTTTGCAACTGGTTTGACCAGAATATCACTTAGCTTTTCAGAATCTACAGGAGAATGAACTAAGGAGCAGATCAAGATACAGCACCCTGGATTGTGTTTGCATCCCCGAGGGTTAAATGAGAAGCATGGTTTTGACACAAGAACCTTTACGGCATTTGAGTATTGCTAGAAACGAGATGATACCACATTTCTGTGTTTGAGGTTATTTACCCAGGGAAGCGAAGCCATTGTTCCACTCACAGTAACAGTGACACAGAGGCAGACTGGACTTGCCCAGCTGGCCTGTGGGCACAAAGGAAGCCCACAGTAAAGAAATAAGAAATTTATCACAGACACTGAAACCAGTGCCTCCCTGTCTCCCACATCTCCTGTCTGTTCTGCCAATACGTGTATCTGACACTTGATCAAAACACGCACTCTCTGCCAACATTGATACCAGATTACTCTTCTCCCTGCTCCAGTGACCTATCAAGTGATCCCTTATTACCAAGTTACCTGCACGTCATAAAACACGATGACTTCTTTTCTGGGATAGAAGAATTCTCCAAGGCTTGGATTGCAAGACAAGTTGGTCTATTATCTGTAGTTACTGTAATTACCCAGTCTAAAAATACAGTTGCTAATTAGTATTTTTAGAGGTGGATACCTTAGAGGAAAATGTATCTGCCAGTGAAATGCCTCTCCCACCTCCAGCTCACGTTATTTGTCAAACGTAGCAAATGTCTGGGTATGTACTTGAACAATACCAGAAAGCAGTACCATGCCAAGGGCCCCACAGAAGCAGAAATGTAACTCCTTTATGCAATTTATGCAATAAAACAAAGCTACAAACACCACCAACATGGTGGTAAAACAACTCTTCAGTAAGGAACAGCTTCTAAATGCTAAAGCAGCTGGGTAAAGAGCTAAACAAGAGGACTTGCAAGTCTTTACAAAATCCACTGCTGGGTACTGCTAGCTAGAGTGCCACATTCAGGATTTCAGCCAGATTTAGTGACTATTCACCTCTTACGTATAGTTAACTGCACAAAAACTTGGCTATCTCTATGATCATGTCGTCTTCTATTCATGTCCACAGGCTCTGTGGTCTCAGTGAAGTAAGCCACACTCTCTGCTTCCCAAGTGCTTGGCATAATTTTCAGTGAAATAGTGCTCAACATTTGCTGATGTTCGACCCTAACAGAAATGGGTTTTAGATTATTAAAATTCTGAAGCCGAGCCCAGTTTACCTCAAAATATTTAAGGGAATACATTCAGTCACCAGTCAGCCCTGCAACAGCTTCACTCTTATTTAAATCTACTGCATGAGAGCAGGACAGAAGCATAAATTACCAAACGAGTTAGCTCCAGCAGCAGGGCTGCTGGCTCACCCACCCCTGCTTCTCGCAGTAGGCTAGCAACAGCCACTTGACAATTTGACACAGTTCTCTATTGCCTATAAAAAGAGCAAAGTCCTTGGCACAAGCCACAAACGGCACCACGCAGAGGGAAATGCCATTATTGAAGTGCAGGTGAAGAGTCCTGTGGGCAGGGAGCTGCAGATAGCACCAAGCTGGCTTAACTGTTCCTCTCCTACCTTCTGGGTGGCACATCCAGAAGCAGCAGCGGGTGGGAAAGGCGCATGTGTGGGGTGTCCATGGTGTTCCACCTGCTTCTCCACAAACAGAAGCTGCTGCAATTTAGCACAGAACATTTTACACCATCCCCAGGTGGCAAAGGAATAGACTTTTAATCCCTTCTTCCAGATTACCCTAGAGCCTCAGGAAACCATCCCTGAGACATCACTGTTTGAACAAGACTACCATTTCTCCCAAAGCACTGAAGTCCTTCAGACACCTTTGTGTGCTGGGATGTTGTGTCCCATAGTTATTCCTCTGGTCCCTTTCGCTTTCCAGTTACTTTTTACCTGCCTAATACAGATACATAGAAACAAACTGGTTTTATTTTCTTGCCTTCAAGAAAGCCTGATTTCAGTACTTCCCTCCCACTTCCCATCATTCCAGTAACACACCACTGAATGCAAGAGCACAGAAATAGCAGAAAAATATATATATATTTACATCCATAACTGAATACGTTTTATGTATTCAAATTCAGGAAAAAATGCATCACTTATACACACCAAGATACATCAAGAGAATACTAGGGGCAAGACACTGCCAACAGCAAGAAATACACAGAAAAGCACAGTCATTGCTACTGTAACATTCTTCTGGGGAGTGTATTCAATAGAGGAAACATCTCTATGCATTGGGGAAAGCCAGATATTTGGGCCTATTTTTCTGTGCCAGTTGGTGTGAATCAAAAGTGTGAAATTTTTACTTTAAAAAAAGTGCACAGAATAAAATTTTTCTTTTAGCATTCAACTATCCAAACAATTCCATATGCCCCTTATATAAGCTACATTATTAACTAAAAATGTCCTAGCCCTACAGCACACAAATCCAGCTCAGGAGGACACAGGCACATGTTGAAGTCCATCCCTATTTAAGGCAGCATTTAAGCATACACTCAACTTTAAAACTTATGTTCTGTCCCACTGACTTCTATGAGCAGTCACAGTACACATTTAAAGTTAAGCACCTGCACAACTGCTCATCTAAATCAGGATGTGCTCCCTATTCAGAGCTTTAGATATGCATGTGTGTACTCAGTCTGGATTGGCAACTTCTGCAAGACCAAACTCTATTTCTTTTTACTGCCCTATAGGTAAAAGTCACTTCACATCAGATTTCTCTCCACCACTGTGTTAGGACCCAGCCGGTCCTCTCCACAGCTTACCCACAAAATGTCAATCTCAAAGGAGTGCAGTGTGTCTGGGGTAGGAAAGCAACCCAACACATAATTTCAACAGCTGCTCCTCCTCCCCGTCAAGTGGGCTACTTTTATGCAAATTTTTCTTTTTTTTGTAAGAATTGGAATGTGTTCCTTCAGTGAAATCTTTAAAATTAAGGGTGAGGGGAAGGGGCAGGATCCCAGAATTCATCTTAATGGCCCATGATAAACCCCTGAAAATAGGGGAATAGATCTGAAGAGCTTCTTAGCCTCAATGCTACAGGGACCTTGGCATAAAAAAATACACATGCGCACACACGCTAAAAAGCAGGCTGGCTCAGAGCATCCCAAAGCAGACTCCAAAGTGATCTTACATAAAAAGCATTTTGTGCTGACAGTGGCAAACAAGTGGATGGTGATTTTTCACAAATAGCAACAATTCTGCAATATCCTCCTCTTCTTCCCTTTTACTTTGTGTCTTTCCTTTTCCCCAAAGTTTTTTTTTTTTTTTTATCCTATGCGTGGTTTAAGTAGTAAAACTAAATCAAATAGGAAATTACACAGTCAGCACCAGTCAGGAACTGAACCTGGGTATGTTAATTGGTTTGTGGTACCCAAATTCCTGGAAGAACAAAAGAACAATTCTTGCTCCTAAAGTTAGAGCCACATCCATATGTTTCCATTGTCTTTTTTTACCTTTACAACTAGAGGTAGAGTCATTTTGTCCAGTATCTAAAACAGCATGATCCAGTTATATTGTTATTACATTAATATACAGTATCCATCTTATCACAGGTATTGAAAGTGCATGGAAAAAGTCTAACCAAGCCAATTCAATGACAAACAACAGTGTACCAAACATCATATAAACACACCCGCGCACCCACACTCACACGTAGTGTATATATATATTTATAGTTTAATTTACAGTATCAGAGTGTTGTTTAGATCCAGTGGCATGTGCAGAAATATCAGGCAGTTGCTGCTTTTCCTTCTCATATTCTCTTCAATTCTTTATTTCCAAGATAGACGGGTTGTGGTCTAGGATTGCCAAAATGATCTTGTCCATATACTGTCGCAATCTGTAATTTATCTCTTCCTGTTCTTTAAGGGCTTCCATGAGCTGAAACACAACATTTCAAAGTCAATCTTGAAATATTCTCACTAGTTTACATAATAGCATGAAATTCAGATAGGTGAGACCAGCGCCTGCTCAGGATCACCAATTCCCTTTTGTGATAGGTATTCTGCCTCCAGCTCCTTCCTGTATCTCTATTAGAAACAATCTGTTAAAGATCTTTACTATTAAGCAAGGTGGTGGTCATCACCAGGAATCTTTTGGCAGGTCATTTGAAACAAATTCCCCATGTAACACACCAATCTATCCTGCATCCACACCAAGGATGAGCTTCCTCATCTCAGTGCAAGAGCTTCACGATACTAATTTCTTTTTCATATCTACTTCGCATGAAAGGCTGCTGAACAGAACAAAGATTTCAGTGTTTTGCACTGGGAACAATATGGGCTACCTCTGTACCATGTGCATACCCTCTCTGAAAAGAACCTGCCAACCCCCCCCCAAAACAACACAGCTACACACTCCTCAGGAACAACCCACTGAATATTCTATGTTCTATATTAAATACATGTGTTTCACTAGACCTTTGAGCTGTGAAAGGCCCCTCAACTTCTCCAAGGATGAAGACTGCTTACTTTTTATACTCCGCATGTTTAATGCCAAACTGACAAAGCTGCCCACGAGTCTCCTTGAGCCCCAGATCCTCCTAAAGCTAATGTGATTTGGGTGTACATTTCCACTAGCCTTCATAAAAGTCCCACCCTGAATCTGCAGTTTCTTACCTTCATTTTGATTACACAGGAAAAATGGCACAACACAGGCCTGTGAGATTTACTAAGCCTGGGCCGAAGTTGTATGGCACTTTCCTCCTTTAGAGGGGCAACGCTGGGAATCGCATGTGCCAGAATCATGAGATTCAGAAGGAGAAATAAAGGTTTGTCTTGACAATAGCAAAAGCCCAATTTGCTTTTACCTAATTAGAGTTCAACAATTAAACAGCCTTTCTTCACAGTGCTCTGGTTCAGCAAGAAACTCAAGTATGTACTTCACTTCAAGGAAATGCCTAGGAGCTAAGGCAACCAGGGTCATTCAAGTACAGACTACGTGAAGAGATTTGTCTCAGGACTCCTCTTGAAAAGAAATGAGAAGTTCTGTCCAGAAGAAATAAAGCATAGATGGCAAACAATTCCTTTTAATCTCATTCATCACTAACCTGTCCTTTTCTCAGGGAGCTCTTACCCTGGCCTGATCTCGTGATCTGTCCTGGAGCTTAAAGGAAGCTGTACCACCTTGACTCAGCCCACATACACGTGGGTCTGCTGTAGTATCTTCCAAAGCATTACCAGATTATTACTTGCACACTACCTACTTTCTCCAAGAATTCAGCTCTGCTACAAGTAATATATAGCTCAAATTTAGCTTGAAGTGAGAGCTTGTTACTGAAATAACTTAGAACTAAATCTAGAACACAAAGTAAAAATTTAGGTAAGTACCTATCGTAATTTCTGTATTAAATTAATGTCATAATACCACAATACCCTGTAAGATAGAAGATGTTAAAATAAATGCGTTGGAAAATAGTTCACTGAGCTTCTAATAATTCCAAATTTTGAGACACACAAATGGAAGAGTTATATTAAAAGGAGCATCCAAAAATCCCTGTTAGATTTAAAACACTTTTGAACTCCTAGCAAAGCAGATTTTTCTGTTCTTTGTTTTTCAGCTTCAGATAGTTCACCCTTGACAGTTAATTACATTGAAACCTGCATATTTTTGGATGTAGTACTTGATTAAAAAAAGCGTATTACCTCATCTCTTGATGCAGAATCAATTTCAGCAGCCAGTGACTGGGCTTTTGTTTGCGTTGCAAAAAGATTTTTAGCTTCATAAAGACTAAGACTTAGGATCTGTCCATTAAGATCATCATTTTGGTCACGAAGTTTCTGATTCTCCTGTTTAAGGATGAAAAGATACTGCTTTTAAGTTCTTCCTGTAAGGTTTCATTGAAAAATAAATAAATTTTAAAAATCACAGATAGCTTGGATGACACAAGGTAAGGCTGCAAGCTAACAGCAAGTTTCTTACCACAATTTACATCACCTGTGCAAAGAAGTCCTAGACAGATGCAATGTGGGTCTTGTCCTTGTGTGGGAAGGGAGGGACAAAATCTAAAGGCAGTGTGCTGGGGGTTGCAGCTACAGGCATTTTTCAAAGCAGTCCCACACATTTCATATGGTTCAAGAGGCCCTTCCCTGCTCACCTGCTTCAGCCGTTTTATTTCATGCTCCATTTCCACCTCTCTGGTTTTCGCATTGAATTCACTCACACTGGAGGAAGAACTTCTCCCACGTCCAGGACGCTCACATTCCAGCTTGTACAGCTGCAGGTGCTCCAGTTCCTTCCGCAAGTCTTCAATGAGCTGTGGGCATGCAAGCAGGCCATGTCTCTCCAGCCCCATCACAACCAGCCCTCCCTGGCAGCAGCCATCTCTGTGCTGCACCTCTGCACTCTGACACAAGCACTGTGTGAGCCTGGTTGAGGCCGGACAGTCCTACAATACAGCCACTTGCCCTTCTATGGAAGCACAGGGGACTTGCTTCAGAACTGAAAGCAGCTCTGATGTCTAAGCTTCATGTCTGAGAGACATACTTCCCCTTGCAAACTTAGTATAGGAAGTGTTAGAGCATGCATTCAAGGCTGCAGGTTCTCAGAGTTGTAAACCCTTTGGGTCAGGGGTTGCCATTAATTAGGTATTCTTGCAGCATTCATCTCCCTATGGGTATCCCTCCCATAGAAACACAATCCAGTAGTACATTTACTGGATGTTGTATTTTCAGAGTTCATCCTGTCTGTCCATTCTTTTTCAGATGGGCTTCCATGGAGAAAATATGTGATTGCCTGGTCTTACAACCCTCTTCACACCTACCTCCTGCGTGGCTTCCCTCTCCTTGTTAAATTCCAGTCTGTTCTGTCGCAGCTTGTCCATCATTCTCTTGTACAAGTCCATCTCGTCCTTCAGTCGCAGACTAGTGTCTTCCAATCTATCTGACATGCGCTGCCTTTCCTAGAATACATGGAGAACTTCATAGCTAGCTTGCAAGTACATAAGCCACCTTTCATTTTACAACACAAATCCATAGACACAGCTGGTCACAAGCTGGCATGTGTCTCAGGGCATTCCTGCCACTAAAGGTGACCAATGTTCCAATTCCATCAATATTCTTGTTTAGTGAAGGCAAGTAAAGAAGCTGGGTCAATCACTATACGAGTTTGCTCTTACACAAATCAAGCTGCTGTTAAATTGCTCAAGCACTCAGAAGTTTTGTTACCTCATCTAATCTCTCCGTTTGTGATTTCAGCCGTGTGACAGTGCTTTTCAGCTCACCATTTTCTTCTTCCAGCTGCTGAACCCTGTGTCAAAAACAAAAATCTTACAGCAAATGCCTCTTCAAGAATGCAGACGTGCAAAATGGCATGCTCTAAAAAGCCATTTCACTTGCACTTGATAGAAAGACCAAACAAGAAAATCTTTCTAATCTTAGCAATTTTTATCATGAACTACTGGGTGCTTTTTGGTTGGCTGGTTGGTTTTTAGGGCCAAAACCGCTACACTGACCCTCAGATTCTTATGCTCCTAACAAGAAGTATCTAAGAAGAATTAAGTAGGAAGAAACAAATGCAGACACAAGTGTTTGCTACAGCTGGTCACAATTCCCTTCTTGAATCCATGCCAAATATCCAGCTAAGCTGTTTACATAGGCCGTGTGGATTAAAGCATTAATGTAAAGCATCCTCCAAGCTTTTGGGCATTAGACATGCAACTGCACAGCTACTCGATAGAACTACTAACCTATAGCCATCTGTGCACTGTCTGGTTGTGAACAGCCTATGTTTACTGCAAAGTAAAAATGAAGAAAAGAAGAACTTGTGCTCTGTTCTGGGTGGCACCAAGATGTTTGTTACCTTGTATTTAGCAGTTCAATTTCGGTGCCTTTCTCTTTTTCATACTTGCTATATGCTTCTCGATGTCTCTTTATCTCTTCTTCCAGAGTCTGTTCTGCTGATGTCTCTTGGTCTTTCAATAGTTCTTCTAGTTCATGAACTCTAAGGAAAACAGATCTTGTTTCAGTAACAGCTTCAAAAGTACTTAAAAAAAACCCGTGTGTAACTTCATTGCTTCTCTCTTTCCTCCCCAGTCCTTTATTTAATTCTACTTCACTATCTCTCTTGGCATTTAACCTCTCCCAATACGTCTCTTGGTATTTAATCTTTCAAATAGCATAGAATTAAGTAGTATCAGTTCATCTATTATTCTTTCATTCTCAGTCTCAAGAAGTTAGGACTATGATCCAGCCTTTTGCTCTTGCTACGTGCAAGAAAAAAATCCAGTGGCGAGCACGCTTATAACAGAAGAGCTTACTCTGTACAAGTCAGTAACGTCTCTGTACTAAGAAACTTCCTTGTAAGGCCTCTGCTTGCTGAAAATTCAGCAAGGCAGCCCTATTCCACTTGGACTTCTCAGATCAAGCCTTATCTTATTTTGTCTGTCAGCATTAAGGCAGAAGGCTTGGTCATATTTTACAGGTAGAGATGTTCCTTCCCTACAACTTTGGCCTAGCTCCGCTCTGACATGATAAAGAGAACTAGTTCCAGGCTTTATTACCTGTGAACTAGCTGTGTGTTTTCTTGTTTCAGTTTGCTCTTCAGGTCACCATTTGTCAGGCTATCATTCTCCAGTTCTGTCACCTTTTTTTCTAGGTACGTTACCTGGAAAGGGAAGTGGAAAAGAACTGAGAGTTTGAATTTCTCTTCATACACCCTCTTACTGTTCCTGTTCATACACCCCCTTACTGTAATGCCTGTACAGGGCATTTAACTATGCCACTTTTTTTAAAGGGGGCATGCTTCCCTGCAAAGCCAGCAGCGAAACTAAGCAATCAATGCAAACACATAGTAAAGAAGTACTAATACAATGCCTAGATCTGTACTTGCACAGTTCTTGCATTTTTGTGAAGCAAAGTCATCATATTAATGGAATATCAAGGACATCTTGAATAAGCTACTTCAGATCACTGGTAACTGTGAGCAAGAGAGCTTTGTCAACTGATGCAAGTCTCCAGCAGGATTTTGTTGGGTACATTAATCGCAATCCACACAGCTTCTCACCTTTTCAGTTATATCATTATCACAGGAATCTATACTGTCTCTGAACAGGTCTTCTGTGCTGCCATTACTGCTGCTGAAGTTACTGTTGTGGAAGAGTTGCCTGAAAGATCAGAAGGATGATTATTTTGCCTGATGAGGATGGAGGAGAAAGAGTCTGTCTTACAGCCTGGCTTTGCACTTTGAACATCTGATGCTAAAATCTATGCAATCATTTCAGTGACAATTACAACTGTTTAAGCACAAGTCTCACAAGAGACTGGTAGCTAAATGACGTCATACTGAGCGCAATCAATGACATTTGTTCTAGGGTATGAGTTCTTTGTTGCTTTTCATAGGATCTGCTACCAGCGTTAACACAGTTTAAAAACTACTTTGCCTTATTCACACAATGTACTGAGTTGTATTTGCCTCCTAAGAAATTTAAAATAAGGTCACCACTGCACACTGGGTGGTACAGTTAATCTAGAAAATTTCATACAGTAAGAACTTTTTACAATAAAGAAAAAAATCTCAAGCAGTTCCCCCTACAGAATAGTATCAGAATACATAACACTGGAGATTATCTAAAATATTCTTGAAAATTACAGCCCTCCCCAGCCAAGGGCTGGTTCATTCAGTCAATGGAAGATCACAATTCTGTAAGTCCTTTTTACAGGGATGCTCTTGCTTACCTTTGCATTTCGGCAACAACAACATAAAGGCCCCCATTATGAGGGTGAAAGAAGCAACTGGTAAAAGAGCAGTATAAAGTAAGACAGTTGGCAAATAAGGAAGCAACTATCTATGTTCTTAACAGAGCTCTTTCCAGTTCAGGGGCCTGCTCCAAGACTAGCAGTGGCTTCTACATTCTGTAACATCCCTATCCAAGTACAGGGCCCTTCCTTTGAAAACTTGTATTGGCACATTTTTGTGTTCCTAAATCTATTCTTCCACTCTCCTCCCACCCCCACTTATGGAACTGTTACAGGTGATTCCACATGTATTCATAAAAAAGTTGAAGACTCTTACCTTCCAAAAGCTGTGCTTGATATTTTCCTGTTAGGGCTACATGGATACAGAAGGAATAATATAGGAATTAAACACTTATATGATTGGTGTTCGATTCAGTCTGAGTTTAAACTCCAGCTGAATTGCACAATGAAACATAATATTGCCTTTTTTAGTGAAGTAAAAAAATGGTTCTGTGAACAATATTCTTGTACAACCTAATCAAAAGCTGCAGTTATCAACAATGTGAAGATGAGTGGAGCCACAAATTACTGTGATCATTAATGAGTCAATTTGCAAATACTGTTATATTTAGTCAGTGTAAATCAGAGCAAAACTATCATTAGACACACCACAAAGGGACACTGAGTTAGTGATGGACATTTATTCTGGATTGCCAGTTTTTAGATGATTTTATAAACAGTTAGTTTATCCTTCCCCATAATGCTTCCCAGTTCAGCACAGGAACCGCAATGATTTTCATCTTTACAGTTCCCTTTTGCAGCCAGAGACCAGTATTATCTAAATTAAGAACCAGACTCCAGACAACAGTATGAGAACCAAACCAAAATATCCAGCTGCATCTCTCTATAAGAGGGTGTCGCATCTCTGTGTGCACACAGACACACCTCTTTGTGAGAGCACTGCTCTCTTTTAGCCACCTCACTCATAAAATTACCAAAGACTTAGCTAGTCATGGTCTGGATGTTAGCAGACTCCTTACTACGGCAGGAACACTGCTGATATCAAGTACTATGCTGCTGTGTCATCAAGAGAAGAAGCAGTGCAGCGAGCTCTGTGCCAAGGATTATGCAGACAGGCGGGATTTACATTCGGTTTCTAGGGGGAGCTAGAAGCCCACCAAATACTTTCCTTCAAAAACCCTAGCTGATTGTTGGAAACACTGGATTCTTTTCAAGTGCTCAGCACAGTTTAGAAGTGGATAGAGGGGCAGATATAGAAGTGTAAGGAAAAAGCTGAAATTCATCACTTTTCCAAAGTCCCTTTAGGACAAAAAAAAAATCCCACAGGAATGAAGTACCTCTGCCGACCAACAGCTTTAGGAGAGGTTGGACTCGATGATCTTAAAGGTCTTTTCCAACCTAAATAATTCTGTGATTCTGTATGTAAGGTGATATGCATTAGCTAAGGATCTACCAGATCACTCCTTCCCACCTGAAGAAAACAGTAGCTAACTGTAGATCTGCACTAAGCAGCACAGCGCTTCCTGGGAAAAACTCCTGGAAATATCACTCTCACTATGCAATCAAATAGGTCATTGGTTAAAATATTTGAGTTTATTAATGCTGTCTGCACCTTAAGTCAGAAAAATATTTACTAGCTAATGAAGAACAGCATTTTGGTTCAGGCTAGATGTCAAGGTCTGAATTTCTTACTGTTTTGTAAGAACAACACGTGTAAGATGGAATGGGATACAGGGGAGGAGCTGGCTCTTTCTTCCTCTCCTGCTACTAGCCAGTCCCATTTCAAGGGAGCACTGCTAAAAGCAGTGTAATAGGCTGCTTACCTGTTTGCTTTCAAGTTTTTCAGCCTGGCTTCCAAATCGTTGAGTAGATTTATCTTTTTGCAGCACTGTGAGCAGTAAACATCCAGCAACTCGCTGTTATAAACATGCCTCATTTTTCGGGGTGTTTGGCCAGCACTGTTTGCAGGAAAGGAGAGAAGTTACTGGCTATAGTAACCAACTCACAACAGATTTTCCTCTTGACTGCCTGTCTGTGTGTCACAATCACAGACAAGGGACTTGGGGAACCACTCTAACCGCAGTTCATCTAACTTAGAGGTGATGATGCAGAATGCTAGTCTTTGGGCAAGTCTACCTGTCGGAGTTGAGGCTTTACAGAGAATGTGTTCTGCGTGTCAGTGGAAAGAATCAGTTAGGTGACTGGAAGAATAGCACAAGGTATACAGAGTCCATGCGATGCATGTAGCAAAAGCAGCTACATTAGCATGTTCTACCTCAGCAATGTCCCCCTCTCATCCTGCCCATCTTCCCACTAGAGCCTGGCATGCAACCTGAAGAGTCTTTTCTCCAAGAAAAAGACAGGAAGATGAAAAACAGAGCAGTCTGGTAAGAAGTCACACGACCTCCCTCAGATGGTAGGATGAAGGAACCCTAGAATGAGGAGAAAGGAAGTGGACATAGGTCTAAAGAGGTGATAACAGTAGCTTTTGGCATGATAAAGAGAAAATAAACTCAAATAAAAGAGAGCAATCATGGCATGAAGTGCACAGAGCCCCAGGAATGGGAATGGAAAGGGCTGCATAAACCTGAAGAAACAGGGGATGAAGGACACAAGCCATCATCATGAAAGGGCAGCAGAGAGGGGTGCTGGCTCTGCATGCATGAGAAAGGTGGCAAGGCTGGATTGCAGAAGTGCTTGAAACAGAGGGTAGCACATGGGGGTTGCATGCGAGGGATGTAGTGAGCTTGTCCTGTGTTAGCAATGAAGCACAAGACCTTCACGTGCTATTGATCGAAGCAGACAAACCCTAGAGCATCTTCACGCTCAGCTCTTCCCCACCCCTACTCACCCATTCCCTTGCTTGGGGAAGGATTTTAGAATCAGCAACTGACTTGTCAGAGGACATAAGAGCTACAGAGACTGAGGTCACATCCAGGAAACTGGTAGACTGTAGCGAGATTTCCAGCTCCACACAGACAGCAGCTACTTGCTTATGTTCTCCAAGACATTCAAAGTCAATATGGATGCTTGTTTCAAACAAACTCCTGTCTGTATATAGCATTTCACCTTACAGGTTAGTGCTAAGGATCTGTAGTATCAGAACACTAAAGAGAAACAGCTCTCTTGCAGGGCTTCTCTTGATTGCATCAGGGCTGGTGCATAGTGCTAAGCTGGTTTCCAGCTTGCAGCACCTAACTTCCAATATTAGGCCCTAACTGTGAAATCTACTGTGTGCAATAGAAAGAAATCTCTACAAGCAAAACAGCCCAGTTATTTCAACAGAACCCAACAGAGGTTATCAGAAACAACATATTTGCTATAGCTCTTATTATTAAATGCAGTCTGTCAATTGCAGGGCAGAAAATGAACGATAACATTCTGCTTTTAAGGTGAGTCTAACCAGTGTAAACTCTGGTATGGTCACCCGTGCTCAGAGAAGAACAAAACTGAAAAATTGGTTGTTAACGAATAAGGAGCAACCTGGAAGATACAGATGAGCCAAGGTCAGAGTAGGCGTTGGTTCTGGTCTCATCATCAGGGCATGGGCTACTGGGAGTAAAATCCACATCATCTCCTTCCCCATAGTCTTCAAACTGTTCTTCATTACTGATCAGAGAGGCGGTAGAATAAGTTGAGAGGTCAGATGCTGCAGAAGGGTTGTGAGGACTTGACCTGAAACAAGAGGTCAAAACGTCTCGAAGGCCGACTTTGATAGCATCTCACCTCACATGGAGTCTTCCACCTTTACAGCTTGTTCCCTCATTTGAAGCTGTAACCCACTTACTTGTGCTAAAAAACTGAAGTGCCAAACACATCTGACGTGCATTTGACATAGTGCCTTGGAAGACAAGAGCATGAGAATCTATAAACAAGCTACCTGTGAAATGGGTTTGGATCAACACAAACCATTTCACTTTAAAGAGCACACCTTGACAATCCTCAGTCATCATTTCCACATTGTACTTATGGAACTTCTACTCTGAATGCAGCAACTGTGCAAACAACTCTGAAATGCATGGGATAGTGAGAGGAACATGTACAAGACAGAGCCTGTCACTCTTTTCCAGAGTTTCCCAGTCATCCCCATAAACCCTCTCCCACACCCCATGAGCTCCAGCCACTCTCTTGTGTGGCCAGAAACAAACTTCAGCTCACCACATGCCAGAGAGTCACTAAAGCTACAGATATGACCTAACAGAGGCTGAGTTCCTGCCCTTCCTTCCATTGTGACAAAATGTGTCTTTCAGAGGAGATATGGACCACAAGAAAAGGGTGCTTTACTACCAGAGAAGTACCTAAGATAATGCCAAACAGGTAGGGAATGGCAGGACTCTGTGAACTCAGAGAGAGAAGACATATAGGAAACAGATCAGCAGAGCCAGGCACAATAGGAAAGTAGCTGGGAGAGTAGTTTTGAGCACATCACATCTAATACAATGGAGCAAGTCTGCTGCAGAGGGTGCGTGGTGATTCTCCTGCCCAGAGTTCAGACTACCCTGCAGTCATGCCGTGTGCTATCTCGCAGAGGCAGATATTTTACACAGGTTTGCTCAGCTCCCACCTCAGTAAGGCATTCAGAGAAGCCAGTAAATTCACATACAAGTTCTTATAAACAAGCTTCTCCTTACAGAAAACGCACGTCTAAGGCCTGAAATACACACTCCGCTTGTGAAGCCCTGGAGTTGCTCGACATGTTACTGTTCCTACCACAAAGCAGAATCCAGCACCCCTCTGCAATACAGACACGGCACTGATTCAATCTGCTGATGCTTCGTACAGATTGGGTTAAGTTTTTCTCTCCCTTTGCTTCAGTGCGCAGTGCTTGTATCTTTGCCTTCACCAGCTGAGCCATGGGACAGTAGCTCCCTGTTGTTCTCCAGCAGCTCAACAATATTGCCTCCCACATTTCTTTTGAGTCTACCTTGAGCCTCTCAACCATGCCCCTGCACTTTCGGAGACTGGGAGATTCCTCTTCCTGTAATACCACACTTGTGAGCCATAAACAAGAGATGCAACAGTGCTCCTTTGGTGGATGGTGCAAGCATTATTTGCATATCCCTTTGCTCCAAAAGCAATTAGTAGAAGAGGAAGCCTGCCAACGTTTCAGATGTATGCTCTTTTGTTTCTCTTGTTTTGATGAGATCCGTTTATAACCTGCAATTCACTTATCTAATTCGCATTAACAGAAATTAGGGCAAGTCAAGCCTGGCACACTATTAAAGGACGAAGATCATGAAGATAGGAATACTCATACTGGAAATAGATCAAACTTATTTAACAAGGCTCCTTGGCTGGGAGATGGATTAGTGAGAAGCTCAACACAACACACTAACACCTATTCATAAAGAGCTGCTGTGCCACAGACATAGTGTGTATTGGTAAGTTTTTTGGTGACTATGATCTGTGAAACTGCAACTGCTGTTTTCATCTCAATGTTGTTACAGCAAGTCAGCTTAGGAAGAAGCTCCTCATAACGCTTCCACTGGGATGGAGGTAAATGACCAGTCCTCAGGTGGGATGATAATGTATACATGTCCATAAAATGCACTCTCCAGCGTAATAGCCCTGGAACATCACTACTGACCAATATACTGGAGTTCAGCAGCCTTATCCCTCGTGCATTGCCTGGCAAGGTTTCTCTCATGGCAGCTATGCAGTCACCACTGCTGGACCCACTTGATAATGTTGCTTAGAACTTTTGATTTGCAGTTATTCATAAGCTTTGCCAAACTTTAAACTGCTTGGGTTGAAACAGTCCATGCTCAGGGTAGATCCTGAGCTCATAACCAGCCTCAGGCTGGAAACTGTCTTGGAATTGCAGTCATTTTCAACGGAGTTGCTAAAAGCAGGTATTTTCCCCCATTCTAATGCTTTCTGAAGGAAGCTTTCAGGTTCTTTTTTTTAAAGCCATTTCCTGTTCTTCAGAGCAGGACTTCACAGAGGGCTGACACATCTGATACACAACCTACCCGCTTCTTCAACAAGCAGGTTTGGCCAAGGTAAAAATCTCTATCATGTCTTTTAACACAAAAGCATGAAGCTTCCCAAGTGTTTTCCCACAGATTTACCGAAGCTGAGGAGGCCTCAGAGGATAAACCAAGATTTATTAGTAGTAACACAGCAGCTCTTAGTAGGTCCTGCCCCCCCTAGAAGGAGGGTACGGGTTGCACAATGCCCCTCCCACCCCCTGCACAAGTGCATGAATGGCACAGCTGGGAGGAAAGACAACTCATTTCAAACGCAGTATGGGTAAAAGTCAGCCACCACAAGGATGGGTGCTTTGAAGAATTGTCAACGGCAAGGCAAGGAGACAAATTTGATAGAAAGTTGATGAAAACTGGAATTATCTTGATAAAAACCCCTGGGATTGCTTGGACAAGAAGGAGAAGGCTGGCTGAGAAATTCAGGAGGAGGGTTGGAATAAGGCTGCACAGAGAACACCCGAGGAGGCCCAGGAGAGAGAAGGAGGGCTGCCTTAGCAATGAAAGAAGCTCAGGAGGCACAAACCAAGACGACAAGCCAAAAACAGTGAAGACAGGATAGAGGCTTACAAAGCAAGCTGAGCTCTGTCCTGTGGTACTGCATTAACTCAGCTCAAAGCAGGATTAAATCAAATTGGGTCCCTTTCCCCCATTCGGCTTTTACCAACACCCCCCAGGTACATGCCTGGGAAGAGTCAAGTTAGGATTACAGAGATACTCTTGTGTTAACAGCAAACTATGGTTACACATGCACATGCCAGGACACCCTGTGTTAAACACAAGTTACTGTTGAGCACTAAACATTATGGAAAATTAGAAACACACAGAACTATCTTGGTACATGGAGCTGCAAAGCAAAACTGCAGAGCAGACATCTTCAGATAACTATATGTACAAAAGGCTAAAGCGGCATTCCCCATATTACACTGCTTTGCAGGAAGTATTTGTTTTAATTCCAGTGTATAAAGATTATGGGCACACAGAAGATCTTAAGTTTGAGGGATGCCAATGCAGTGACCCATTCTGGAAAGACCCAACACTTTCACTTCAACACGCAACATGCAAGTCCCATGAGTGCTCACAGAACATGCCAGAAGGAGCTTGGGCTGAGACTGTCTAAGCCACTTAGAGGACCTGGACATCCTTATATTGTAAATGGATATTAAGTTTATAAATCCTTCAGGCATCCCACAGTAGGCATTAGTCATATAAAGGCTCCTTCCTCCCTGGTCATTTTGCACATGCCTCGAAACAGGGCTGCCATGGGGCAAAACCACCACTCACTTGTCACCAGGTAGAAACAGGCCACCAAGCACTCCATCCTTCTCCTCGCTCCGACACACATCAGAGGCCTCTGAGCTCTGGGCGCTCTCAATAGCACTGTCCATGTCAGACTCATGGTGAACCTCTTGCTGTGCTAGAGTCATCGCGTCGTCATCAGGAAAGAGTTCCGACTCACTGTAGGCGCTTTCACTGTCCAAGTAGGCACAGTCCTGGATTTCACCACCCTGGCAAAAGAAGAATTGGGAGGCAATTCAGATCATCTTTCATGGCAGCTAACAGGATACAGGAGAAGCAATAAACCACTCTCTGCATGCCATGGTAAGCAAGAGCAATACTGAATAAAAGCCATAAAATAAAAAGCCTGACTTGCTTTACAAAGGACAGTTCATGCAAGCCCCTAAGGTAGCTCGTACCTTCCAGAAGGGCTGAAATACTGTCTCTGACCTGGTGTCTTTCTTGTATAGGAGAGAGGGACATAACACCCTGGTATAAAATACAGTCAGTTTTGCCCTAATTTACTATCAAAATGCACTTGAACTAATAAATATCCTCAAAGTTTTATTATAATAAAGAGACATCCTCTGAAAGAAGATAACCACAGGACTAACTCTCAGTGACTTCATGTATTAATATTATCAGTTAAACAAAAGCAAGCTGCATAAGTCTAACAGTTTACTCTAAGGACAAGTAAAAATCTATAAGGTGAAAAAAGAGTTGGCAGGTGTTAAAACATTTATGGTAAGTCTTGGTGACAACCAAAGGTATAAAAGAGCAGGAAAAACTACCACACTAAAGCCATCTGTTCCTGCTTCCTGGAACCACGTCTTGATTAAGTATCAACTAAAATAAGACATCATTCTCATTACTGTAAGACTTTGCTCTTGCTAGTCGTCCCCTCCCTCCCTTCTTGTCCCACGAACACTCACAATAGCCAAGACAAGCTGTTTTCTATTTGCTTGTCCCTGAGGGACAAATAAAAAAATCTTAATTGAAAAAATAAAGCCTAAGATTTTAGTCTGTCCTTTGATACGTAGCAACACAATACTGCTTTGACAATTCCCATCCAGAGTGACACAAATAACTCATGACTCCAGAGCAAGTCCTGCAAAGCTCTGCGAGCTCTGACTCAGAGCTCCACTCCAAAGCTCACCTGCAAGCTCCACAGGCAGCTTTACCATTGAACTATCCCCAGCAAGTTAAGACAATCACATATTTAAGGCTTAGTTTACTGGCACAAATAATGAAACATTTCATTCACGGATACACCTCATATTTAGGCCCAATTATCATCCACCCAGCTCCTTCCCCAGGAATGCCAAGGCATTGCCAGCCTCGCACCACCGCAAGCACCAGCGGCCCTTTTGGCAAGCATGTTCACTGGGACGCTGATACAGTGGCACTGCTTGCAGCAGCCCGGCTTCAAGTCATCTCCCATAGCCTCTGGACACTTCTGTGCTAGAGTCAGTCAGAGGCTTAAATCCCCTTTTGCAGCACTAGTGCTGTTCTGTACTGATGACAGCAATTTTTCTCGGTGCCTTTTTCACTTCAACATGAGAAGTGTCAGCCAGAAGTAGCAGCTTTTTAAGATCTGTAACAACTGCTGCTAGAAATGCAGGTCTCACCTTCCATTTTTTCCTGAAATACTGATTTATATGACTGTGAAAACTACTATCATATGGAGATCTAAGAAACTCAAAACAACACCACCTGCTCAAACCTAGCTAATTAACAAATACCCAAGCAGTCAAAAGGACAGCTTCACCTGCAGTGTTTGAATCTCTAGATACATGCTCTGGATACTTTTCTAGCTAAGCTTTCAACAGGTCTTCCAGATACACAAGTAATATCAGCAAGACACTTCAACACTACACAGGAATAAGCACATGTATATGCCTTCTCCCACTTTTCTGTGTCAGCCTTATTAAGTCTGAAACATTCCCTAAGTACTGTTCCAAGAGGTGTCCAAAAGGATTTAGTCTTGGTCTATGCCATGTAGCATTTATTGAAGCCACGCTGCCTCATGCAATCAAATTTCTAGCTCTGAGCCACAGCTCCTTCAGCATGGCCATGACCCCTCAGCTGCAGGGAGCTGTTGGTTTGGCAGGTCAGACACCAGCTGTGGAGTCGGCCCTCGCCCCAGGTTCTTCAGCACATCTCCTGACCTGCACCTTGCATCATCATAAGCAAGCAGGGATAATGACACTGTTGTTCTTTGCGAAGTACATTGGGATCTACAAATAGACAGCACAAGCAGTAAGATCTTTTCAGTAGGTGCTGAAAAAGTAAAGACTGTTACGAGCAATCAAGATGTTTCAGAAGTATCCAGGAGTGTTTATGTAACATTTCCCCGAAGTTTTCCCCTGCATGCTAAGCCCCACAGGCACGGAGCTCTTGTTTCTCTTAAAAAGTTTAATGCAATAAAGCCCTGACTGCTGTTATGGAATTGCACCAGCTGTTAAAACTCTGATCCAGGAGGGAAAGAGGCACGGAGCACATAGTGGATCCCTGAAGCAGGAGTTTGCAAATCAAGGGAGGAAAGGAAGAACCAGTGCTTGCACAGCCCTACCTCCCAATTAGCACGC